>VWZO01007893.1:245321-376497 GCA_013396975.1 Bucco capensis
GAACCTCACGAGCTTCAACAAGACCAAGTGCAGGGTCCTACACCTGGGTCAGAACAATCCCCACTATCAATACAGGCTAGGGGATGAGATGATAGAGAGCAGCCCTGCAGAAAAGGACTTGGGGTGCTGGTGGCTGAGAAGCTGGACATGAGCAAACAGTGCACGCTGGCAGCCCAGAAGGCCAATGGCATCAAGAGAAGCATGACCAGCAGATCCAGAGAGGTGATTCTGCTCTGGTGAGACCTCATCTGGAATACTGTGTCCAGTTCTGGAGCCCTCAATACAGAAAGGACATGGATCTGATGGAGCAGGTCCAGAGGAGGGCCGCGAGAATGATCAGGGGGCTGGAACACCTCTCCTATGAAGACAGGCTGAGGGAGCAGGGATTGTTCAACCTGGAGAAGAGAAGGCTTTGGAGAGACCTAGTAGTGACTTTCCAGTACCTGAAGGGAACTTACAAGAAGGCTGGAGAGGGTCTGTTTACAAAGGCCTGTAGTGAAAGGACAAGGGCCAATGGTTTTAAACTGGAGATGAGTAGATTTAGATTTGATATTAGGAAAAAGTTCCTCACCACGAGGGTGGTGGAATACTGAAACAGGTTGCCCAGAGAGGTGGTTGGGGCCCCATTCCTGGAGGCATTCAAAGTGAGGCTTGCCAGGGCTCTGGGCAACCTGATCTAGTTGGGGATGTCCCTGCCCACTGCGGGGGCATTGGACTAGATGACCTCCAGAGGTCCCTTCCAAACCATTCTATGATTCTGTGATTCTACAGGACATTTGGACCAAGCCCCAGATGGTAAAATCATAATGAGCTTAAAGAATGATTTCACCAAAGGTCCCTGAGCCCAGGAATGTCAACATTCCTGGTATTCATCCAGGAATTTGTCTGATGTGGCAGAGGTTTTGAGGTTTGATTTCATTCTTCCCTGAAGTGGTGGCTAGAACATCTATTTTGAATTTTGCAGAACATACAGTAAATTACGTCAGGAAACTATCTGGTAGAATTAACCTACTATTTAGATCTGTTCATTTTCTCTCACAATTCATTTCACGTTCTACTCCTGAGAGAGAATTACTATAGTCTGTCTCTAACCCAGAGCTACCTGGAGAGTTCTGATGTAAGGATTTTATTTTATTTTCCTGACTGGAAAACCTCATATATTAGAAGTCTAGAGAATGAGAAGTTGATGGTGGTTTAGTGGGGTTTTATTCCATTTTTCCATTTCTCATGCTCATAAAAATTGTGGTCACAGAAACTGATCCATCCTATGCTGTTTCCTGTTCTCATTACAATCTTTGTCAGTGAAATGAGACATCAGAGAATTTTAATACCCAGTACAAGCTCTGAAAGACAGTAATATACTGTGTAACTCTGACCTTTTCAGTCTTCCATAATTTGATTGGCAGGAAGCCATTCTTGTTCTCTCTTACATTCCTGCAATCTAAATCTCCAAAGAGAAGCTGCATGGCCAGCCAGGCAAAACGCAAGTTATGTTAGATGCAATGAGTAAGGCTCAGTAATATATTTTACGGATTATATTAGACACCAATGAGAAATGAAGTTCTTGTCACCAGAAAATTATTGTGTGATGACAGTGTTGATAAACAGCCAAAAGAAAAAAAAAAAACACCTCTAAAAAAGAGGACGGAAATGGTCTTTTCCTTTGGATACTGAGGAAAATGTTGGTGTTACTATGATCAATAAGGACAGTGTAGTAATGTCTGTATGAAAAAAAGAGTTATATAACACAATATATTCCTTAACATGTTATACTTTTCCAAACTTTTTTGACTACCATTTTGATCCTTCTTATTTTCTGTCGTAAATGTAAGGAAAAAAAATAAAAAGAAAGAAAAAAACTTGTGTGGAAATGAAACACAAAGCAAGAAAAGAAACTATTCTCTTGTTAATGATTATTACAGGAAACAAAGCTAGCTCTGACAGCACATCATAGTTCATACCCAGAACTTAAAAGAGTGAAACACAAATAGAGATCTGGATGTCTGGAAGCTTGACATCTAAGCTAGTCACTCCTGTGTTTCTCTCTAATCAAGCTGACACTCACTTCAATTCATCCTTAGACAGGTCATTTGCACTTCCTTCTAAAGTTGCCTACTTCTATCCCCTGGTACCAAAGTGAAGTCTAGAGTGACTAGCATGGGCTTAGGTATTTAGCTTTTAGTAAGGAGGGTTGACTGTGGCTGCCAGATGCTCCACTCCTCTCTCTCCTCCTCAATGGGACAGGGTGAGAAAACAAGATGAAAAAGTTCATGAGTCAAGATAAAGACAGAGAGGTCACCTACCTATTACCATCATGGGCAAAACAGACTTGACTTGGGGAAAATTAATTGAATTCAGTGTCAGTTAAAATAGATTTGGATATTGAGAAATAAAGACAAAACCTAAAACAGCTGCCTCCACTCTTTTTCCCAGTCTCAACTTCACTCCTTTATTCCTCACTCCATCTCACCACAGATTCCTCCACAAACCACAGGGAATCTCTGCTTCGGAACCTGGAGCACCTCTAACTACTTCTGCTATGACCTTGGTCTCAGCAGGACTGTTTGTCATACTTTTCCCCTTCATTCCTCCTTCTCACACTGCTGAGCAGTGTTTTGCCCTATTTTTTCCTTTTTTTTTCCTGCTGGGCTCAGCTTTGTCCTTTGTTGGATCTACTACAGAGATTGCTGGAAGTGGTTCCTTCTCACAGAGGCCACCCTTGAAGTCCTCACACTACCAAATTATTATCATGGACACCCAACACAAAATCTTGGTATAGATATAACACCTCAGACTCCAGAAAGAAACAGCACTGAGCTCTGGAAAATCTGAATTTTTATCAGCATCTATCTTTTAAAGCATAAGCTGTGGGTTATCCACTGTTCTGCAGGATAACTTCAGACTGTGGATATGATACATTATCAGCTTAAAATATTGCTTTTCAAATGAGATATATAGCTCCACTAGCATATGCAATTTTAATGTTGTTTATCAATCAATATTAATTGTGGTTTTCAGCTGTGGTTGAATCACATTAATCGTCTATGTAACTAGTTGTACCTGTAGTAAAGACAAAGATCTTTCTAGATTTCTTAGGTGCGAAAAGCTGGAAGGCAGATTTGCTTTACTCATGTAGAAATGTTAGAAGAGAGTAAATATTCCCTTTCTTCTTTTCTTCTTCCCACATTTCAATCATGTTTGTGCTATATTTCACTGAAGAATGATAGTTCCCTGTATATAACTGCAAGACACCCACTTCAGCCATCATTGCCAAGGAAGGAGCCCAAGGCTCTGTCCTTCTATTCTGACCAGCCTGCATGCTCTACCTCCTTGAGCAGTATTAATGAGCATAGCCTCAACACCTATAAGTTTCTTTTTATAGTAGTAGAATCTGGTAATGGTAATACTGGAGAAAGCTGAAAGCTATCTGTTGTCTTGTCTTTGTTAAATGAGCAATGACTTACCTCAGTGATATCAGTGGATTCACTTATCACTGTTATGGTCATGATTGAATGGAGGAAGCATTTAAAACAACACAGAGGTGAACAGAGGCTGAAAAAATTGAAGTCACTCTCCCAAACAGGAGTTCAATAAAACATCTGCAAATAAATTCAGAAGTACTCTACAGCTGTATAAAACATGTGGGAGATGTATTACTTGTATGGTACCCATGACATAGTGTGTGCTTGTATGTGAAAGGATGCAAAAGGCAACAGGGAGGCATAAGTGACAGATAACTATGAGCCAAAACAACTGTGGACTAGTGCTTGTACTAACTAAAAAGTCTGGTTAGAAAACTGAGAAGGTATAAATTGTTTCCTCTGATTTGGTAACGCCATTTGACTGGTTCATGAAAATGAATAGGACTGAAACCAAAATAACGAAATTCCACAAGTGATTTTTCTTAGCAATGAAAACAACTTGTAAACTTCAGAATATTGGCTACCTGCACAATATAAAAACATGTCCTTTTTTCTTCATTAATAACGGACGAGGTATTTAAGACTGAAATAACATTATATGAGGTATCTGATAGCCATTAGATAACACCTTGTATTTATCTGTTGTTCAGTAATTAAATAGGTCTGAGTCAAATTGAAAGGCATTTTGTAGAGTGAAAACCTCCTTGATATCTACAAATTTTGCATAGATATCAACAACTGTCAAATCAATAGTTGATTTGAAAAAGGAAAAAGGGATTCTTGAACGTCCTGGGGTACTTTTATACAGTGATCAGCTGCTCAAGTTACAGTATTTTGGAAAATTTATATTATGCTTCTCATCTCATCTCTGAGTATTTTAAGTTTATAGGTCTCATGAGTTCATTTAGGAATAAGAAAGCCCATAAAAGCTGGTCTTTTATGTGTCTTACCAAGGATGTTACAGCATATATTATTAGTCCTGAAATTTAATGGCAGTATGAAGGGTGGCCAACAAATCTGCATTTAACTGAGGAAATCTGAAGGGAGTCATGGAGAAAAACTGAATTTAAGAACAGGTCAAGAAGACCACACTTTAAACCATTGGCACCTGTGAGGGAATGCCTCTTCTTGAGATAATCTGATAAATGCAGAAAATGATTCAGGGAATCAGGCTTCTATCCAGACAGAAGCAGTTCAGCTTCAAACAAGGTTGTTTGATTTAAAACTTCTGGGGGACATGAGTTATTTTGTGCTTTTTAGTGGAGCTGTGCTCTCTGTTTCCATGCTACTTAATGTTTTTCTTTTTCCACAGACACTTCTGCTTTGCCATTTTGCAATGCAATTTACAACTCAGCTATTACAGAGAAGTTAGTGAAATTGAAAAATAAGTAAAGCACCAAACAAGACAAAGCATGATACATACTAGATGCTCTGTATGTTCTCCAAGTCTGTTGAACTTGGAAGTCCTACCAAAATGAAAAAAAAAAAGTTATATCAGTATGCAGTCACACACTCTAGCACGTTACAATTATAATTTACAGTTTCCAATATTGTGTTCTGGTAAAATTAACACAAACACTAGCACGTTACAATTATAATTTACAGTTTCCAATATTGTGTTCTGGTAACATTAAACTACTTCTGATTGTGTTAATGGATGGAAGACAGAAAGGAATAAAAAAAAAAAAAAGAGAGAAAGAATGGAAATAAGGATCAACAGCAGAATCTAAAACATTAATGAAAATCAGGAAGAAGAAAAAATATGAATACTTTTTAAGACTGATACTGATTTTCCTCAAGTCAGTCATAAAACAAGTAATTGTCTGGTTCTGAGTTCAATGGGATTCCTTATTTCTCTACAGGTACTAATGGGCTACCAATCGTGAGCTGTGAAATTGTTGTAGCTCCATATGTTTCAAAAACCTCAGATATACTTAGTCTCCACTGAGGATTCGACCTATTGTTTAGAAATTCCACAGTTACAGAATTAAAGATGATGGAAAAACAAACAGAAAACCCAGATTTACTCTGATTTTCCACTGTGTCACTAGGCTGCCACTTTGGAAATCCCCGGCAGATTGAGACAAGTTTATTGAAAGATCACAGTGGAACACTCTCCCTAGCAACAACAGTCATGTAAAATAAGTTTCTCCACCCTTTTCTTTCTCGTGTATCCCTGATTTAAAAACATGCAAATATTACAGTCAGAGTAACTTTTGAGCCAACTGGTATCTACAAAGATGCAAATGAGGAAAAAAAACTATGCAATACTGTGTTCTCTGACTGAGCATACTTTGAAAAAAAAAATCATGTCACTCTGCACATTGGAATTGTCTCTATTTTTTAGTAATGACATCATAGTAACTTATATTTTTATATATTGTTATAAGCTTTAAAGATTAGAAAATTGATACATTTTGTTGTGCTTATTTAGGGGCAGTTTCAGGTCAAGCTCCTGACCAGGGGCTTTATTCTTCCTATGATAGTAGGGATAAATTCCTATTGCATTTGCTTCTTTCAGTTTTACCAACCCTAAAATATAAATAAATGCAGTCTCTGAAGCATCTTAATTCAGGCTGTTTTGGAGTACTTCGATCTTACAGTCATTGTGTGTGTGGTAAAGAGAGCCACTTGATTCCAAAGTGGCTGAAAATGGTTAGTAAAACTTGAACAGAAAAATATCCGAGATGGTAAGATTATAAAAATCCTGTGCTAAAAGTTTCCAAAATGTAATAACTGAGAATTCACTACCAGTAAAACACTGTTATGCTTATTCAAATTCTTGAACTGTTTTTTATCATAAACATATAGGAAAAAATTCTAAAAAGTTTTGGACTTGGAAAAAAAACAACTCATTTTCCCTAAATTTTCTATTTGGCAATTCAATTTGCTTGCGTTTTTTTATAATAAAAGGGATAATTCCCTACTTGCATCTGCATGTCATTCATGATTTTAAGTTTATATTATTTCGTCTTTTATGCCTCTGATGTCTTGTAGCCTACCCAAGAACATTTTTTTTTTGGCTCCCCTATTGCTGCATCTTCTTGAGGCACTTTGACCTGAGCTATGAAGAGTGTTCAAGCAACACCATGGATTTATATACTAGAATAATTAAATTTTCTGTTTTGTTTTCATTGTCATTCCTAATATTTCTTAGCTAATATTTTTCATGTATAGGCAGACTTTGTCTCCTTTTTGACAGATCCATGTTGTTGCTGCTACATTCAGGAAAGTATTCATTGCACAGCATATCTAAAACATGAGTAGCTTTCCAGAGTAGCAGCTTATTTTCACTTTATAACACTCAGGTCCCAGTAACATCTGTTGTGTACACCTGGGTGCACTCAGCTGTGGTTTCTTCATTACGCTTTTTAATGACCTGTGCTCTGCCTGCAAAAATATCCTGTGCCTAAAGGTGAGGAAAGTAGAATTATTCCATTTTGAAGTAACCAGGAGCTACTTTCCTGAATGTGATCTGTCCTTGTTTGTGTCCAGAAAATGTTGTAATTTCTATTTTTCTAAACGCTTAAAAAGCAGTATAGTATGTTTACACTGTAGGCTACTGCACTGGATTATAGGAGTTCAGTGACCCACACAAGTATTTCATTATTTGATTAAATATTGGTTCCTTATTTCTAGTTATTTACGCGCTCTATCCTTTTTGTATTACTTGAATATTCTCGAGCTTTTAATTGATTTTTGTAAAGTAAATTGCTGGACTGCTTTTATATCTTATGGCCTGGATATATTTGTAATGGCTTTCTGGCACACAGTACCTTCAGAGAGTTTTTCAGAATCAAAATATACCTGAAAAAGAATTCAGTAACTCTTTTCAACTTCAATTTGAGTTAAAATGTTTTCTGAAAAGCTACTTAATACACTTGCATCTCCATATGTTATGGATTCCATCTTATTTAGTTTCTTCAAGTAAGAATATCATCTGTTATAATCAAGATGCTTCTACTTCCCTTCAAAGCCTAGTTTAATTTATGTCAGTAATGACTTGCAGGTTCTCTTCATACCCCAAACTCTTTGCACTCAACAATACACAAATACTTGTCAAGAGACATGCAAAACATTCCCAGCTTGTTCCAATGACACTAATGCTTTGCATGTAAAAATACAAGCAAGCAGCAGTTTAATCTGGTAAATCATGTAGACTGTTCTCAATAGCTGGTAAAGATTAGCAATTCTTTTCCATTGCTTTATTGAGTGATTTGGGATGAATTAATCTGAACAGCTTCTCATAGTACTAGATTTCTGGTTTTTTCTTTTCTAGTTGCAGTAGGGTTATTGAAGGTGGGGTTTTTTTAGGGTTTTCTGCTCCTTATGCATAATAAAAATCTTTATTTTGAATATATCACTATGCCTTTAGGTATATTTTACTTTGCTATAATTCTGTTTACAATCCCCAGTGAGTGGTTTCATTCCTTTTCTATTCTGAGGATACCTTTAAATTAGCCTCTGGTCATATCTATATATTGCACTTTGTTGCCCAGCAACTATATCTCGGAGTAAAACATTCTTGTGTGTGTTTCTTACTGCGCAGATTATATCTTCCCACTGTCCTCACTACTAGAGTCATTGTAAGACATCAGCAACATTTTTCCCCCATTTGAATCAAATTAATATTGCTATTCGGTAACATTTCTTTGATTAGAGCTGTAACTGAATTAGCCACCAATGTGATAGCCTAGCTGCAAATACAGCACGTAAGTAGTCTTTGCAACATGTGTTCATTAAAGATCTGTATATAGGCTCTTCATAGGGTATAATCACTTCTCCACTGGAGGTCTGAATCTATTCACAGAATCACAGAATGTTAGGGATTGGAAGGGACCTCTGGAGATCATCTAGTCCAACCTCTCTGCAAGAGCAGGATAACCCAGAGCAGGTTGCACAGGACAGTGTCTAGTCAGGTTTCAAATACCTCCAGAGATGGAGACTCAACCACCTCCCTGGGCCCTGTTCCAGTACTCCACCACCCTCAAAGTAAAAAAGGTCCTCCTCATGTTAAGATGGAACTTCCTGTGTGCTAGTTTTTTCCCCTTGCCTCTAGTCCTGTCAGTAGATACCACATAAAACAGGTAACACCTGAACTGCAGGTGATTTAGTGGCAGAGGACACAGGTAAGGCTGGTGTCACTAAATACCTTCTTTGCCTCAGTCTTCACCAACATCAACAGGATGTCTCTGAAGGGCACTATATTACCTGGAGTAGATATTACCTACAAGCAAAACTAAACAGGCTTTATTTTAAAAAATACACACACACAAAAATCTTAATGAGAGAATGTCAATCATGCAAGTAACATCCAAACCACAGCAAATAGTATAGATAGCTTTTGAAAAGTAAAGCAAGAGGTGAAATAACCATATTTTTCATGCATTGTAGAGAAATATCAGCATAGCATTTGGTCCAAGATCAATGGACCTATTTGTCCTTACTTGAATATGGACTTTCATCAGATGTATGGCTGGAATTTTAAAAAATCAAGTTATTTAAATTGCATTAATTAAAATATATTAAAATAGTTCACTTCAATGGGAAAAGCTTTTTAAAATATACTCTGTTCTGTCTTCTACTTATGCCTTCATTCCCATGTTAGGTCCACTTTACTGTTTTCCAATGAATTCACAACTCGTGAATATTGAATTGAAACAATAGACAGTCATGCATGCAAAATACAGTAATTATTGTATATAGTAACTCAAAATATCTACCTCACAGTATGGGGTGGTTGTTTTTTGTTTGCTCATGACTACCACCACTTTTTTCCAAGGAATTGCTTAAGTAAAATGTAACAAAATAGCTAGAAAGTTTAAAAACATTTACAGTATTTATTTAAAAGCAAACAACTCCTCCAGCTTTTAGGCTGGGAGTCAAGATGATTCCATGTTCCTAGTTTCAGCCATGGCACTGACTGACTTTGGACAACTTTGCTGACTTTTTCCTCCTTATTCCTTATTCAGCTCAGCTGCACAAGCGAGTAAAAAGCAAGTCACAGTGACAGCCAGCTGCTGTGCCTAACCCACACTCTCTGGGGAAATAAATTGAAAAGGAATTGGGAGGGATCAGAACACACTAAATCACCTACCATTTCAAACCAGACAATTGCAGGTAGCAAAGTATCTAAATAACGTGCACAATCTGAAAGTCCTTAGTGGGCAAGATTTTTCTTGTTGAACAGGTTTTTAATCTCAAGAAAAAACACTGTTGCTGACGTTTTCTTGTGAGGTGACAAAGCTCTGTTTAATACCTGACACGAATTCTACCTTCTGTACATCCTGTTTTCTGCTTACGGTAATAAATGTGTTTTATTTGAAACTGTATCAGAGCAACATTAAACACTGCTAGTGCTTGGCAGCCTATTTGTAAGACAATGAGATATGAGCAGTAAAAATCTGTTAGAATGTAAAATCTTGCTAAATTCCCACTGTCTCTCTAAACAGAACAGATTTAAACACTGTGAGTGAAAGCAGTTTCAGTGCTCCATCACTGAGCAATGTCAGGATTGAAACATACTGGCACAGCAGTGTGGAGAGCACACATTCATCATCAGATTGGCCTCATGAACAGTGATAGCTCATGTGCTTGCCAGTGGGATTAATACCATCTATTCTGGGGTTTGTGCAGAATTAGGATGAAGTGTAGCATGCATATTTTGGAAGTACATATGACTTCAAGCAAACAAATAGATTTAGATTTAAGTGCCTAAAATTAGGTATCTGTATTAGTGATTAGTAAATGACTACATGGTGTGCTGTTGTGTTGCTCCAAAAGAAGGTAACCCCCCTAAATTTGTTACAAAAAGCAAGAAATTTGGGTGGTTTATTGTGTTTTACATGGTACAGTTTATTTCCTAGTCCATGATGAGTCTGTTTAGTAAAAAGGACAACCATAAAGGCAGTAAGCAGTCTCTCTCACAGCATGCCTTGTGAATGTTCACAGATTTCATGGGCCTCTTAAGTCTTTAGCTTAGCTACCAATGACAGGTCACAACTGTAAGGATAGCTATATTTCAGCTTGGTTCCTAGATCAATTCTCAATTTGTTTTCACTGCCATGGGTGTTAGTAGTGTAGTTTTGGAACTGTGCCACAATTGAAAAATACTGGTTTTCTAGGTAGTTTTTTGAGTGATTGAAGCTAAGTAACACACTTGCCCTTTATCTCAGTCTGTTTCGTAGTGCTAAATAGAATTGTAAACAATTTATTGCAGAATTATTAATACACATAAGACAGCAGACGGCAACATACTGCTGTGAGGCATCTTGCCAGAGACTGGTGATTTAAAATGTTGTGATGCCAACACATTTTAAAGCACATGGTTTAAGTGCCATTGTTATCTAACCCTTACTTATAACTCACAAAAACTGAGGTACAGAACAGAACTCTGCACCACACAGATACATCTGAAAACATAGCACAGCTCAAGTATTGTAATTTCAGAATGGGCTATCAACCTGATTTATTACATATATTCTATCAATGTTACACCAGGAATGGAGTGGTTACAGAACCCTTTACCTTGTAAGAATGTATAATTATGATTCCTCCTTAAGAAGAAAGAGGATTTTTTACAAAATGCTTACTATTTTTCAGCATGCTGGGCTGCATAGAACTGATAATGAGTTGAAAATTAAGACTGTCAGCAGTACATTTTACAAATAAGCACATAAGCCAGTCAAATCAAGACACTATAAAGAAGTTTTTGTTTAGATTCTTCTGGGAGGAAGAAGGGCTGAGCTGGGTGGTTTTGTGTTTGGGGGTTTGTTCCATTGTTTGGGAGGAGGGGCAAGGAAGAAAAGTTCATGGGGGAAGGGAATCTACCACTTCATTACAGTTTTAGAAAGCATCTCTAGAAGTACTGCCATAGAAATAAAAATATACTTTACCATTGTCCTGCAGTTTAAATTACTATAATAAACATAAATATTCAATAGATGAAATCTAAACCCCTTCACCAAGACAAATTCCCAATGAACTCAATGGTAATCTTGCCTATCTGACAGAGTATGGCATACACCTCTCCAAAGGAGAGCAACACAAACTTTATGCATAACTGAAATCTGTCACAGATTCTATTTAAAAGGCTTATGTCAAATTTAGGTCATATTTTGTTTTGTTTTTTAACATCTCAACTGAAAAACTGCATGCTTTTCTCAGAAATTATCGTTCACTCTCTCATCAGAGTAATCACATTTTTAAGGGTTTTAGTCAGTATTACAAGTATTGCATCATATGTATTTCACTTTACTGGTTATAGCATTCTCCTTAGGAATAACTGGCTAATTTAGCATTTAAATAACTTGTACTATGTTAATGTAAAACAAGTAGGAGAACATTAGTTTTGATAAGATAGTTAGTTATATGAATGAACAGTGAAAGATTTCACCCGTTCATGAATTAATGCGGATCTGTTTTACAGAGACAACTGCAATCAAATAGAAGTTCTTGGCATAAAACACAGATGTCCAATTACTTTGTAAGAAAAAAATCTTTAAATATTTTTAGATCAATCTGCAAATGTAAATGAGTACATATTATTATTTTCCATTTATAGTTACTCAAATATTTATCAAATATTTTCTTTCGTAATTGGCAGCACATTCTTTTGAGGTCTTATTCTGGCTCCTTTATTCACAATTACTGAGTATATTCTCCAGGCATATTTTGCTCCTATTGAGTTGGACATCTTGAGGAGTAAGATGCTCTTCAGTGAAACAATGCCAGAACATATCTCCAAATGCTCATGCAATTGAGTATTCGGTCATGGTCTAGCAGAAAACATTTTTAAAGTGATGCTAAATAATCATGCAACTCAAATTTTATATTGTTTTAGTTATTCTAACTAAGGGTGGGAGATTAATAAGAGATGACAACTAAATATCTAAAGTAAGGTAGAAAAAACATCATCCACTTTGAAAGAATAACAACATTGGGCCTGAAGTGATGAATAAACAACACCTGCCTTTTGATTCAACCTGTAAATGTTTAATATATCTTATTAGGGAGATGGAAGTAACATGGTAACCACCATGAACAGGATATCTGAAGGGGATCTGAACTGATCTAAACTGGATGGATGAGCAGACAAAAAGCTTTTGATAGGAGTATTAAGTGAAGGGATTTTCTCAATTTTTAAAGATATTGGAAGAATCATACATGTGGCTTTGTAAGGGAGACTATTAAATAAGAATGTCATTTTTCAGGATATTCATGCGAAGGGGAAAAAAGCAAAATCCAGTGAAGGAAATTATCTTTGTGAGCATCTGCAAGAAAAGTGTTCATTCTTACTACTTAGTAATTTTAAATGCACAATCTAGAAGATATAAATTAAGCATATAACAGATGTATGAATGCATCATGCATCCATGAATCAATGCATTATGTTCATAGAATCATCTTACATCCCACAAGAATCTTTCAAATGGGTTCTTATTTAGTGCTTCAGCTGCTGTCATATATGTTGTAATCATAGCGTGAGATATAAATGTAATGATCAATAAGTAAGTTTGTTAAAAAGTACAGGGAGTTTTCTCATCTTTTATATGAGCGTACATCTTTGTAGAAATGACAAACTAAAGAATGACATTAGAAATAGAGAAAATAGAATAAAGACATTAACAAGAAGATAGGAAAATTAAACACTGTTTGGAAAGAAGTCTAATATGTTCAAACCCAAAGACTGAAATGCATGAAAGTGATATCTGGGTATTAGATCCTCACGAAGCTTTTACTGTGGTGCAAATATGATTCCTCAGTCCCTTGTAGCTTCAGCATTTAGTGGAAAATGATGTTCATATTTTATTCTTCAGTACACTATAAATGTTTTTATCTCCAAATTCTTGGGTTTGTCTCCAATGTAACTTCTATAACAAGATGCAAATGAAATAATATTGTACTAGGAGAATAGATAAACACATATGACAAAGCACATGGCTCGTGTAATGTTAGTGTGTCACAGCAAAATTATTACACCATAGACAAATTTGACACAGAGCATTCAATAATAACCCAAATAATTTGATGGAAATTTCTGTTGCTCATTCAGCTAGAACAGCATATTCATATTTTTCTTATTGAACACATTCTTAAAATCACATTGTAACAGTATAGAGAATTCATGAAATGGAGATAATTGTCAAAAAAATATTACTAACTTTCCACTAGAACATGCAGAAGTAAACATTGTGCTGGTGATTACAAACAACTTCATACCATTATTTTGAGGCAATCAGCACAACATGGTTCACAGTTGGGCAGAGGTCACTGAAGCTATCTTTCTGAAAACAGATGGAATTGGGAATCAGGTTCATTTCTACCTTTTATTTCAACATCTTTAAGATGAGTTCTTTTGAGATTTTACTTCCAATTCCCTTAAACATGCCTTTACGTCATACCATGATTTAGAGGAACTACAAAATATGAAATAAAGCTGCTTATGGCATTACTGTAAGTCAGCCTGTAAGCATAAGTAGTATTGCAATTTATAGCCTTTCAATCCTTTTTCAATTTATTAATTTATTTATATGCACATCTATTTTTGCAACCTCAGATGAATAAATACATGTACATACTAGTACTCTTGAAGCTTGTTTGAAGCATTCTGAAGCTTATTATTAATGGGATTTGAAGCCAAATATCTCTGTTGCTTGCTATTAAAGAAGAGAATGCTCAAATTATATATATTCAAAGGAGAAGACACACATATAAATCCTTCCTTTTAGTCCTGTGCAGATATTAGTAGTGGAAGAGATTTGTTTTTCACCATTACTAATCTTGTCTGTTACAGTAAAAAAATAGAAATAGATCTTTTTAAGTTATACAGAAAGGGAAATTTATTTTATTTTATTGAACCTTTGCATTGAATCAAGTTTCAGACTCTACAGTGAAGAAGCCATCCTTCCCATACTGGACAGTCTTGTTACAAAACCTGCAGAATCCAAACCACAACTGTAGTGTATCAGGATTGTGCCTGTGTATGCATCCAATGCTCTTAGTTATTAATTCCCTGGACGATCTAGGAGTTCCTCATCTTGCATAGAAGAGTCAGCAAACTCATCTGAAACAAAGGATTTACCTGCAACAACATGAAATTCAGATAGTCCTGGAGACTCCCCAGACAGCTTCTGCTGCACCTGAGCAGAGAGGCATTCTTTGTGTGTTGATTAACACCCTGGGTGGAGAATTAGCCTGTGGCAATCTCTGGCCCCTTCTTGCTGTAAAACTGATGAAAACTGTGCACTAAAAAGAATCTTGAAAATAGTCAGTAGAAACTGTTCTGGCAAATGCAAGAATATTCACATAAGACACTCTTTTGCAAGTGGATGAGATAGTTTAGAGATGGTTTGTATATAGTTTAATACAACTAACAGAAATGAATCATGCATGTGCTGAGGTGGTTATGTTGGACCACAGCCCTGCTGGATGTAAGAACTAAGATGACCAGTGGCTTGAGGAGCCCCATTCCAAGCCAGCTGGATGTGGTTGCAAGGATTCTTGTAACAAAGGCTCCTATCGCCCTCTGGACTAGGATCAACCAACCTGTCACAAAGATTCAGTTCCCTAAGCAAGCATTAGACTATTCAAGACTACAATAAGTGAGCTTTCTGTTCATTTTTTTATTTTAATAGACATCCTGACTACGAGTGCAACAGGGTTCAGTTATGTATGTGTGTGGGAAATGCAAAAAAGTGAGCTTCTATAAACATGCAAATAGCATAGATATGGAAATTCTTGTACAACCTTTTCTTACATCAACATGTTTTCCACCTCACTTCCCACCTGCTCTCAAAGAAGTAACTAGTGTTAAGTAAATGACAACCAGTGGACAGCAAATAAAAAAGGATAAAATTAGGCTCAGCCATCCTTAAGGCATAAGGTTTAACATCTTAAAAAAAAAAAAGGTTCTCTACTTCTTTTATTCCTTACATTTATGAGGGAAACATTAGTGCACATCTGTGCTTTGGAAATAGCAGATTTTTTGCAGTGAAATATATATATATAGTTGGCCAATACTATGACAAATCTTTGTGATGATTCCTTTAGAAAGGTAATATAGATGAAAAGTTCAGCAAATGTCAAGGTAAGATAATTGGTTGAGTCTTCTCTAGGAGCTATTTCAAACAAAAGAACAGTAAAATAACAAGCAGTAGCCTAGGGAAGCTGTCCATAAGTTTCTGGAATAAGACTTTGAATAAGGAATAATCTTTATTCAAGATCTAGTCACACTTCAATGGGAAGTTGAAAAATCACATGGCAGTCTTATTCAGGAACAATATCTCTCTTTAGAAAACAGTCTGATAAATCCACTGGTAAATACACTGCACCTATTTGTTATTCTTTCTGGTATTTTTGTTTGTAAAACCTTTATAGAATATAAAAATATCAATGAAAAGTAGTATTTGAGACTCCATATTTTTATTTAATATTATATATTAGGTTGTATTTTCTTCCACTGAGAAAATCCCAATAAAATGAATGGAATGGGTACAGTAAGTTCATAACATGGCCTTATCTGCCACAGGTTAAGTTTTTAGATATGCAGTGTAAATGCTACAAAATTTCTCTTTTCTTGTAGGAAAATTTCAGTCTGAAGAGTCCAAAATAAAACTGAGTATTTTGCTGTTGCAGGATGGCTGTATGCTAAGGAAAAAAACTTATTCCTGTCAAGCCTTTCATCCCAAAATTTCTGTGTTGACTTTGAAAATCATTTTGTGAGTGGATCTGTGGCAAAGAGGACCCAGAACTTCTGTGGTTTCGAATCTTTGTATCAAAACCAGAGAAAGAATGAAAGTTATTGAGACTCAAACTGAACTACTGATTTAAAAATGAGATGTGGGGAGTAGAGGGTGTTTCAGTTCAATATCCTGATTGCAAAATGAGTGGGAATGCTTCAAGGGTGAAATATGCTCCGATATACACACAGGTTACAAAAGACACTTATTGTCACACTTGAAATTAAGCTAATGATTTGAACTTTAATTATTTATCCTCTGGTTTGCTTTCTAACTATAAAAAACATGATAATCCAGTCAAAGGAGCTTATGGTAACCCCTTACACACGAATTGTTGTGAATCTACTGGGTGATCTTCTTTATGACAGTTCAGTACACAGCAACTTGGTGTATTTCTTATTCTTTCTATATGGCTATTACTTCACAGAATTTATGTAAGCACTTTGTACAACTTGTGGATTACATAATTTCTTCTGTCATTCAGGCCAGTTAGTCTCTTGTTCATTTTATTATTGTTATTTATTTATTGATATTATTGTTCTTATACACTTCATGCACATCAGTGTTAGCATGCTCCCTCCTTTCAAAAACTTATTTCCCTGCTTACAGGGTCTTTACTTAGAATTCTATTTTCAGGCAAGTTTTCCTTTGTAATCCAGAGTTGCAGAATCTGAATCATTTAGTTTACCCTCTGCTGTACCTTTGCAATCTCAACAATGTACTACTTATATTGAGACGAAAAAAATTGCATGTGATAAAAAATCAATTCGTTTTTAAACCATTATCTGGGGATCAACATAAAGTACATTATTAACAATGTGTTTCTTCTTCGAAGCCAGCATCAATTGTGAGATGAATTCAGGTCTCCCCGACTGCTATGAAAGTAGAGTACAATGGGCCAAGGTGCTATACAGCACAAGGCTTTTCAAGATAAATTTTGTCTCACAGTCAAGTGAGCCCAACATGTTACCATGGGCATTAGTATATGTAAGATTTACAGTCAATTCAAGCCCTAAGAGGAAACTGGAGGTCAAACCAAGAGAATCTGTGAAAATGCAAGCAATTCATTAGGTATCTATTGTAGGCACCAGCTGACACCATGTATCATCATTTTACAGTTTCCACATATATAGAAGGTGTTTCACAGAACAAATTAAGTTAGAAAAGTTTAAATCCTAAGATTTAAAGATCTGTGGCTTCAGTTATGTAGATCCTTGGAGTTGAAATTCATTTTTAGGTTTAATATTAAACACTTCTCTGCATTAAAGTCAAGCACCGCTCAGAATTGCAGAAAATGATAGCAACCTGTAAGACAAGAGAAAAGGAGGATGAAGGAAAAGACCACTGTTCTTACTTGATTTTTATCCCTTCCTAAATATTGTAGTCTTATTGTTTCACTTAAATAGCAGAATTTATGTTGATGATGAATTAATTCAAAACGAAAAAGATAAAAGATGGGATCACTTCAACTCTACCTTGGTCTGCTAGGTGAACAAATTGATGGCTGCATTCCAACATACAGTGATGTAATTCATTTGTATCTTAAAATGAAACCTTCAATATGACCCACACATTTTTTCTTTTGAGATGACAGTACCATTAGATGGCACTCTGTGTAAAGTTGAAAAATGTCTTTGTAAGGCTGTTGCAACTCAAGTATTTAATGAAAGCACAGTAAAAGAGAAAATAGCAAATGTGTCATCAAATGAAGTGATATTCATATTCATTATGCTTCCAACAGTCTATAATAAATGTCAATGAATTTTTTAGATATTACATTTGAGACTAACATTTTTCAGCACTTAATTTTTTTTTAGATGAGAAGTATTAATTTTCCCAATAAAGAAGATATACTAATTTGGGGATTTATAATCTTGTTTTCAGCTTTCTCTAGAAGATAATAAAGGTAAAGCTAAGACTGTCAATAGCTAACAATATAAGACAAGTGTTTCACAGTAAGAACTGCAGATGGTATTAATCACTGTTTGAAAAACTAAGTTACCTCTTAGGCATGTGTGATCATCCTACACATTTTTTTATCTGAAAACAAAAGCCTGAAACAGTTTTTATTAATATCAAACTTTGCTTTCCTTTAGAGTGCAAGAAAAACATGTTTTTAAAGGATATTCCAAGATGTGGGTTTTTTTACTCCTGGAAGAGGAAGTCTGCTTGTGAAAAAGCAGCAAGCAAAAACTCTGAAACTCAAAGCAGTCAATTATTTAAGGGAGAAATTTTGCTCCTAGACCTGCTAGACCAGTTTATCTTTTCATCTACGTCTACCACTGCAATCATCCTACATCCTCATGGATGCAAATTGAATAGGACATTTAAATCATGATACACAAATAAATATTTAAAAAATTGTTCTTTGACTCCAAAATTACCCTCAGCTAAAACAAAGCAACCATGAAGTCACTGGAACCCTGTGCCATTGCAAGGGAACATTGACGCAGAGCTGGGTGAAGACCTCAATAATTAAATTATTACCTGACTTGTTTCATATGCAGATTTAGATTGCCACAGTAAGAAAACCTTACACTTCAGAGATTTAATTCTACTTTCAAGCTCTACTTAATAACTTGTTTTCACCCAGTATTCCAAAATGTTTCAACAGCTGTAGATTTAATCTCTAGACACCTCTGTCCTGACTAAAGCATCAAACATGTTGCAAGCAAATGCTGTGAATTTTAAATTAGGCTTTTTATCATGAACACTAGCTAATATGCTTCACTTTGCTCTATGATGTGGAGAAGAGCAAATGAAAGTTAAAGGGCTGGAAATGTCATCCAATACCCATACTGGGAGTAAAATGTTCCCAGTATTCTTCTTCTGCTTCAACCATGTGAAGCTAAGTTACTAAAAAATCTTATTTTGGAGGCTTTCCAAATTTTTAGGATCAAGTTGTCAAATAATTTATATCATGTGGGCTTTTGTGAACTGAAGAGTTCCTTAGAAAATCTTTGGTAATTGATGATGAAAAAGTGATTGTGTCTCCCAAACATAAGAGGAGGAAAAAAATTGGCTTGCATGTAGTGCTAGTATGTATGCACAACATGACATAAAACACTAGAAGGTAATAGTACCAGAAAGCTAACTCATATTTCAGAACTTCTCACTGCATTTTATACCTTGTTTCTATCACTGGTACATTGCTACTTGAACTCCCATTCTACAGGAGCAATGGTCTTGCCTGATATTCAACCACAAGTTTGAAGCTGCCTTTCCTTCTCTGTGCAGCCTTCACAAATTACACTCCCCTTGCTTACTTATACTGGGAATTTCATGATTTTGTCACCAACAGGACACTACAGGCTACAGACAAGTCTTCAACAGGACACTACAGGCTACAGACAAGTCTTCAGTCATTCCCAGATGATCCAGCTAAGCCCTCTTAGTGTTGATATTCACTTTGCGTGTCTGTGTTAAGAAAGTTAGATAGTAAAGCAATTAAACTAAAAGAAAAAAATGAAAAGCTTTAAAGCTTTTTAAAGAAGGTATGGAAGTGGTGTAACAACAATATGAAGAACCTTAGCCTTTCTGCTTCACCTCCTGCAACTTACTGAACATGTCAGCAAAGATATCAGGAATGCTTTTCTACAAAACCCTAGACCTATATTGGTACAAAGGCCAGTACTTTACATAAATAAAAATGCAGAGTCACTAGCTAACTCCAGCTAAGAAGAGGAACCATCTGTCTTTGTGTTCAGGATTTACAGCTGGAGTTGTCTATAGTTCAATGCACAGCACAGTAGCTTGCAGCATAGACACTTCTAACTACTGACTCATGCTTCAAAACAAATTTTTTTTTTTCTACTTCCTCTAGTTCAAACTTCTCTACTTTTTTTCCATGCTGATGGACATATTAGAGGAAGTCATTAATATGCTAAACAATCCCCTCCAGTATCTTTTTAAAAAGGGAAACATTTTATTATATCTAATCATACAGAGTGAACTGCAAACTGACAAACTGTCTGGGTATGTCAGAAATCATTACACCTACACTGCATGGGGATTCAAATACTGTAGCTTTTTTACTGTGTACTTTTAAAACCAGTGAATATAGCAATGAGTTACCAGCACTTGTTACAGAAAAAATATTTCATTATCTTTCACATAATCTTCAATTGAACTATAAGATAATTATCAAGATATGATGGATATTTACTGCTTAACAATTCTTTCTTAGAGAGATGGGATAATCATTATTATTATTAAATACTGCTTATTATTACATAACCATAGTTATTATATAATAAACAGTATTCCTGTGGATCAGTCTATCTTGTGAACAGACTTCCTAAGAAAAAATTGTTAAACAAAAAAGGCCACAAACAACAAACTCAAAAAATCAACTGGAAAAATACTCTCTAGAAAGAGAAGAGAGAAATGCTAAAAAGAGTCCAAAATAGCAAAAAACTGAGCAATTAATACATACTCAACTGAGAAATTGGACTGCTGCTGGTGTTACTTACCATATGAGAGAGCTTATCATCTACTTCCTGTAATACATCGTGCACCCTTTTTCCTACAATGCCACAAACAGGAAAAGTTGTGAAAATGGTTAGTCGTGACAGAAGTTTAATAATAGCATTACTGGAAGCTTTCTACAACTGCTGAATGTCCTCAAAATAGGTTCAGTATGTTGATTATTCAGCCAACTGGGAGGAATATTGATTATGTTTTGTTAATCAACAAAGACTTATGTATACTCTAGCTGAATGACCAGCAGAAATACAAGGTTTGACGGACTATCTCAGAGGTCTGAGCTGCATCCAAGCTGCTTAATAGTCCAAATAGCACACATGTTCTCTTAGCCATCAGTGGGCCCAGAAATTATTTATGCATAGAGTTTACAATTTACGTAACACAGAGACTGTTCCTCTATTTAATATGTGGAATGATGGAAACAGATGTTAAGGGACTGGGCCAAAGGAACAGAGGGAGAAGAAAGCAAAAGTCTTAGGATGCGTCTATATTAGAATCTAGTTGAACCCGTGAGAAAAAGATTCATAGAACAAAACAGATGGTGCTGAAAATCCAATGTTCAACATCTGCTTTTCAGAGGTGTTCTTCAGATTAGCTATTGTCTGATCCTAAGAGATGAATGTTCATTAATGCCAAGAAAGCATTAGGTGTGCTTCTGGGGTGCATCATCTGCTCTAGTTTCATCTAGGAGGAGTACACTTTGGGAGCTCGAAGCCTGCATTGTGATGAAGTCTAAAAATCCAATGTCTGGGAAAAATAGATTTGTTTTGCACTCAATCTAAACAAATTGTAGACACATTCTTAAGCATTAGGAATTGCTTATTCCTTTTTCTGTTTTGTCCAGTGCTTGCAGACCATGTATACACAGCACATTGAATGTCAATGTGTATTTAGTGTATTAGTAGTGACTAACAAAAATTTTATTTTAAGATAAATCCATTAAGAATTAACACAGTCACAGGATGAGAAAATCAATTACCAAGAAATCTGGAGGTGATAAAACTCTAGATGTTCCAAGTTATGAGAAGAGGGACTGAAATATTTAGTTTAGCATCATCACTATTTGTTTCCTTATGATGCATAATGTGAAGGATGTGTAGATATCCTCTAAATTTGAGATATTTTTTCAGTGTGGACACTCACACATACACTGTTTTGCTAATTAGGTCTGGAATTCACAGAATGTGGCCTGATCATTTCAGTTATCTGAAATGATCTGAAGACTGTTCAGCACTTAATTCTTTGAAATACTGTGACAGTTCAGAATTAAGCAGGTGAGTATGGTGAGAACAGGCAGCCACACGTATTTCGTAATGGCAGAAATATTGTTTTCTTTTATCTTGTTAAAGAAGCTAAATTTATCTCAGCATGTTTAAAACTCAGTGAATCAACCCTGACATGAGTGCCACGAGTGCAACAAGCACAAGTTGAGTGCTCTGAGAGTAATTCCTTGCAATATTTTGCAAAAGGAACGATGGAAAGCTCCAAGAGAGTCTCCAAGGTCACAAGCACAGGATTCATAAACAACCCCAAAGGTTTCAAAGGTGAACAGTGAGTGCTTCACAAGTACTTGCAGCAAAAATATTTTTCTCTTAACAGCTTGAGAATATGCACCTTCAGAAATTTTAACTAGGCAGTACTGAAAACTGTTTAAAGCAGGATAACAAAGACTTAATAATATGTAATCTTATCTTGTACCAAAAAATTGAATTTGGAATTTCAATGTCAGGTTGAGTTGTACAAAATTATAGTCACCAAAACATCATCTAATGCTTGAGCATGTCAAACATAGTGTATCAACAGTTTCAATACCTCCTTTCTGGCAAATAGTGTTTTTCCAAATATCAAGCTAAACCATTCTTATCAATCCATCCCATCTAATACTTAAGAGAGTCTTCTTCCTGCAAAGATAGAATCATCATGGTTGGAAAGGAGGAGAGTCTTCTTCCTGCAAAGATAGCCCTACACTACTGTTATCCCTAAACCATCCCCTGAAGTGCCACATCTACCTGTTTTGTGAAAACCTCCAGGGGTGGTGACTCCACCACCTCCCTGGGCAGTCTGTTCCAACACCACGCTACTCTTATGGCAAAGAAATTTTTCCTAACATCTAATCTAAACCTGCCCTGGCACAATTTGAACCCATTCCCTCTGGTCCTATTGCTAGTCACAAGGGAGGAAAGGCCAACATCTGCCCCTCTATAACCTCCCTCCAGATAGCTGAAGAGACCGATAAGGTCTCCCCTCAACCTCCTCTTCTCCAGGCTAAACAAAGAAATAATCAAATGAGAAAATATTCTGAAATACTCAAAAATACAGAAAGGAAAAGAAATTTCTAGTCAAAAGAATGAGGAACTAAAACAAATGAGTCAAGGAGAGTGTTTGACTTTCTCACCTGATAATGTTTGTACTCTTTAATATTTTCATTTAAGAAATTCAGTTTTCCACCTGAGATGTATACAAGCAAAATGTGACACAGACAACTTGCAGCTACTTGCAGTGCAAAATTCTGTATTCCGAAGAGGAAGATAATCCTCATTTCTGTAACCACAGTGAACTGCTCTTCTACCACAATTAAATGTATGCTAGATTTTACCAGGAGAAGCACAAACAGCTAAATAAGAGCATTTTCAGGAGAGTGAGTAACACAAAAAATAGACTAGAGAGGATAAAAAGGAGAAAGAAAACAGAGTGAGGATGATGAGGTTGCAGACAAACTGTACCTGAAGATCTTTGTTAGTCATATTCCTTATTTCCCGTCCTTCTAACTTTGTCAGGTAGATTTGTGTTCCTAAATTTCCCTCTCAGTTTCAGTCTCAAGTACAAGTTCTACACTCTCTAGACATTCTTTTCAGATGAAAATTCTAATTAAGTTCCTTAATGAAATTACTGGGATAAGTATAGGCAACACTATGCATGCACTTATATAAACATGTTTACTATTTTATATTGTTAATAATTTCTTCAGTATTATTTGGCAAAGATATTTAGGATACCTATATTCTAATACTACTACAGATCTATAAACTAAAGAATATATAGATTTTGATTGAGTTTCTTTCATATTCTACTTTATACTTAGGTAATTTATGTGCTAATTTTAGCTAACAGAAAATTAATTTGGTGAGAATGTACAAGGCTTTTTCTGAGGTCACTTCTATTCAACATAAATAGATTTAATGTGAACAAAATAAAGATTGCTTTACCTTAAAGTTGAACAGGTATGTAGAAAGCAGAATTTTTGTTCCCTAAGGCTTATTTTTCCTGTTGATTATATTTGTGTTACTTAACAGCAATAGTCATTTCAAAGGTCATTGTATTGAGCAAAGTGAATTTGATTCAGCTGCTGTTAATCTTGTAGAAACACAAACCTGCTAATTGAAAAGCTAATTATGATGATGGAGTGATGAGAAGCATGTTGGGCAGGATGACATAAAACCTATGAAACACCTATTATAAACAGCTGGTATCCTTTGAAACTAGAATTATTATAGATTACTTTCCTCTGTTAGAGCAGGGATTATTAATGTTATCTCTTGGACAGTTGGCTGTTTTAAATTGAGAACTCTCAATAAAAAAAACTTAGAATTACAGTTTCAGGTGGAACATGCAAAGTAGCTCTCTGCTGATATTTTTGCCCCCCAAGAGTAAAGTTGGGATAGGAGCAAAGAGTCTTTTTGCAACATAGATAGTTTTTAATCCACATTGAAATTCATATGACATATGGAAAGGGCTGTGTGATTTTCTCAAGAATGTAGCCTCTGTAGTGGAATAAAACTAGAATTTGAAGGGCATAAAAGTGAAGTCACCTGTAGAGTTGGACCTGTGAAAGTGATTTTTTTTTTTTTTAAGTCTGGTCTATAATCACACAGAATACAATCCCCCCCACCCCCCATGATTTATCACTATAGATTTTTATCCTTTCCTGACACTTACTATTTTGGCATAATAAAAGACTTGCAGTACATCAATCTTTGTACACTATAAGCAGTGTTCAAGTTCTTTTTGTTTCCTTAACAACTGCAAGAGCTCTACACAAAAAGGGAATTTCTAGTCAATTGCTGCAACACGATGTTCTAGCTGAAGAAAGACTGGAAAAGTTTAGTTTTTCAGTTGTTTGAATTTTTTTTCATCAACAGTGATGTTATCAATGTTGATGATGATTCAGCTTAGAAAATGCAATTGAGAAGCATTCAGTTCAAGAAAGACTTATATGCATCAGCTGGATAATACCAACTAAACTCACAAAGAAATCAGAGAATGCTGTAGCTGCCTCCTTTTGCCACTGCCAAAAGTTGCCAAGGTGAGGTCCTACATCCGGTCTGTATCCTTTATCCATGTCATCTTTGCTATCTATTCCACCAGCAACTAAGGACCCCTTGTGCTGCCAATGAATTTACCCTTCTGAGGTATTAAAGGAGGATGTGAGATGGCAAGGTTCATTTACCAGTCTGTTTGCAGTACAAAGATAACTCTTGTTCCAAAGTCAAATTCACCGAGGTTTTTTTTATAACAGCTTTCCAGTATTAGTTTCTGCTTGTGTAGCATCAAGCACATCTACTATGCCCTACTGAAATTTCTAATTAATATTGGAAATGCATGAATCTCTCATTACTAATGGTGATTCACTTTACTTTTTAATTATTTGCCCAGTTTTAATTGTACGTATTTCTTTGGATTAAATCTCTGCAAAAATGATAAGAAACAATGGCTCAACAGAAATCTTTCTGATTAACAGAAGCCAGACACAGGAAGGACAAACACTAGAGGTTAATAGGATTTTGATTGTTTCAATTGATTGAAGAGTTCTCCCAAGTAATGTTTTTTACAAATTCAGTCTGGGTGGAGAAAGCATGGTTTTGTGTTGTCTTGTTCTTATGAATTAATTTTATACTTGATAGTAAAACAAGACTAGACTCACTAAGCTTGACATGTGCTTTCTTGTTAAAAGTGGTAAAAAAGCAGGTGTAATGGAAGTCTAATAAAATAAACAGGTCTACAGACAAAAGAAAGTTCATGGTACTGATGCTGAATGCAAATAAAATGTGCCTAGATTGACATGCAGCCAAAGAAATGAAATTAAAAAAAGAAAATGAAGCATTTTCTTTGCAAATTTTATTCAAATCTGTTCAAATTTTTTTTACCATGTGTCTCCTTGGATAGAAACACTTCCTGTCTCAAACTTCCTGCCTATATTACAAAGTTTTTGTTAGTTCTGAAGACAGGACTCTGCATGCTAAAGTAAAGCTTATCCTTCTCTCCTGCAGGAAGACAAATCCAGCCCTAAATACACAGGAGTCACAATTTTATGTACACATGCAGATGGATACATACTTCATCCTATAATTTTTATACTGCATAAGGAGTTAGTTATTTGTTTGCCACCTTAGTCATTTTTTGTTATAATATTGTGCAAAGAATATTTCCCACTCAGTATACACCAGAATGATAGTAAAATCTGTGTTCACTTATGTACCAGATGATTGAAATCTGCTATATACTATGGTAATTTCATTGATATAATCCTTGATGTGTCTGAACTTTCCACAGAAATTATCTTTTACACAGACAGGAATCAAAGGTTCAATAGAAATTCTCTAAATGCAGATAGTTACACTTCCATCTATCTATATACACACATACATCTACTCTGTAGAACAGTGACAAAATGAAGTCACAATGTTATAAGCACTTTCCTGGAAAGTATTTCACATTTCAATTTAAAGAAAATAAAAATTCAAAACTGATTTAGCCTCACTTCCTGTAGAACCAAACAGCTTAAGCTTTGAAGGTTTTTTCCTGTAGATCATAAGAGGTGAAATCACTCAGACTATCAAGTCAACTTTAGCATAGATCTGGTCAGCCAGCGCACGTATCCAGAAGCAGCCAATTAATTTTATTCTTATTGTGATACTGATTCCGATAAACTGTTTCAGATTTTAAGCCTACACCAAAAATTTTAAGAAACCCAGAATGCTACAGGGAAAGTCCAGAGTACACATTTACAACTCCCAACACCCTTGCAGTAACAGAGCACATCTTGGATAAAAAGCACAAGAGACCTGGGAAGAGAGATGCTATGCAGGAGAGGAATAAACTTACCCAAAAAATTATGTGTCCTGGTAACGCAGAGCAATGGACACAAGTTTTATCTTCTAATCCCAAATTGGAGCATACGAGTAACGCTCAGCTAGGCATAGGAATGATTTCTCAATAGTGTTCATAGTATGTCAGGTTTTTCCACCTCATCTCTCGCCTGCAACTATTGAATATTAGCTGTATACGGCTTTGAAAAATCATTTAATATCTTTTCAACCCATTTTTCTGTTAAGAATAAAAACAGTTCAGTAAAATCTCCTACATTCCCAAGACAGAGGAAAGGATATCCCAAAAGCTTTTTTTCCTGTTTTTCCAATAAATGCATCTTCTTGGGAATTGTATATAATCAATACAAATACTAAAGAGTTGACTCCAGAAATTGAACTTTTTTGTTGACATAGCATTCTGAAATTTCAGTCATGAGCATTAAACAGGTAATTATATCTGTGACTTTCTTTATTCTAAGTAGTCACAGTTAAAAGATAAGTTTGTGCTTCCAGGAAAAACAATAGAAAACTGTTGGCTTATTAAATTTCTTATATCTTTCAAAGCGTTTCTGGTAGGAGAAAAAAGGTAATTGATATTTATTTTCATCATTCAGTAAAAAAATATTTGTTCAGCAAATTCAGTAGTCTAACTTTCTAAATTGACTTCTTGTGTGGCTGCCTAAATTCAGTAAACTGAGTATGAGTATTAAAGGATTTCAGATGCATGATTAATTCTAGTGGTATAACTGCACTTAGGTACTCAAAGATTTTCAGCATTTCTTTGTTTTAAATTAAAAATTTAACCCACTAAGAAATCCATTAAGTTAAATAAAATATTTATTAGCTTTGTATGCTTACCAAGAGTTTCTAATACAACTGAATTTTCATCCAGACTAAGAACTGAAGTATGCATGTATTATGTAATAAAAATGATTGAAAATATAAGGAAAAACCCAACAAACTAACAGTGTATTGGGAAGATATTTAGATAGCAAGACCAATACAAATGTAAGTTTCTTTCCTTGTTCATCATTATCTTATATACTGCCTATCATACCTAATTGTAGTTATTTTTGTAGGAGGTAGAATATTTTTAAAGAAGCTAGGAGGTACTAATCTATTACTGTGCACAATTAAATACCTTAAGATAAGTCTGCAAGTCCTTTTAAAATATGGCATTAAAAATATTTTATTCTAGTGCTTTGTCTTAGAAATTAATCATGATGCATTTTGGATTCTAATCACAGAATTTCAGAGACCAGCTCTTCTGGGGAACTTTCCAGCTTCAGTCAGTTTCAATCTACCAAGAGAATATTTGCAGCACTAGTTTCTGAAAAGTAACTTTTTTCACTTGTTCATCAGTCTGCACAAGTTTCTGTAACTTATTTTAGTGACAGACAATTGCCGTTTTAATTAGTAAGCCACTCTAACTCTTAAATAAAAAAAATCAAAATAAAACATTTCATCTTTCAATTGCAAGTGTATATACCCCAAAGGGATAAGACTGAAACAAAACCCATCATAGGTGTAACATTTGGGAAATAAAAGTAATTTTGTTGTCAATGTTTCCTTCCTGTTTTTCCCCACTATGTACTAAACATATAGAAAAGAAAAAGGTTTCCTCTGTCTATTGCATACATGTGTAACTAGCTGCAAATGACATTAGTAAATTTGTATTCTAGAGCAAAAGCCAAAGAAAGCTAAGAGTCTGTCAGTCAAGACTGTGCCTATTTTATTTGATTAGTAAAATTAAAATATAAACTAGGTTACACTTAATTTACTTTGGTCTCATTTACTTATATTTGAGAATCTTTAGGGAAAAAAACAAGGAACATTTGGAAAGGGGGAAAAAAGAACAAACACCAAGAACATGCTCCACATAAAAAGAAATCTCAAGAAATATCTAAGTGTAGTGTTCCAAAACTAATCATTATTTTCCTCAGTTATCACTTCACCAATACCCATCCATTTGCAATCCCAAATATAAACACACAGTAAGAGTTTCTACACAGCTCTCTTCAACCCCTTTGAACCTAGCTACAGATGACTGAGCAGCCAGAAGGCATTTCTCTATCGGAGTTTGCATATAGGAAAGCATCCATTCTGATATGCAGTTATTTGATCCATTTCTTTATTATGAACACTGAAATCACATTTACAAATATCATGATCAGCTCTAAAATCACATACAATATAAGCTTCCTCATAAAGTTAGATATTGATTCAACAACACCATGCCCACTAAACCATGTCACTCAGGTGACATGGGGCAGGCAGGCTGGCTGCTGGGCTGGGCCCTCACCTGTTAACATGAATTGTGTAAAGACACCTGGAAAAGTGAGGGAGGCTGGGAGGGAATTCACATGCTGCCACAATCGGGGACTAATCATCATGTTTACATCTAGGTCTGAGTGGGTGATGACCACTTGATCTTACCTCTTGAGCTGACAGAGTAATGGCAAAGTGAGTCCTCCTGCATGCCCTGCCTGTGCTATCCCAATTTGCCAATATGGTAACATCTCCACAGAAGTAAATATTTGTTTTCCTTTAAAGATAGAAAAGTAGGCATCTGAAGCATGCTTATTTCACTTATTACTGTTATCTAAGAAAAAAAACTTATGAGCAGAGATAATTCGTAAAATGAGATAATCATCTACAAAGCTAATACCATTTAAATTTTGTCTTTTTGAATAATAACAATGACCCTACAGTGACACATACAGTCCTTGATAAAGTTTTGGAACTGACAACAAGCACTTTGCAGAATAAGACCTTTTTAAAGTAAACAACAGAAACCAAGAAGCTTCATTACTTTTAAATCCCATTTTCTCATTAGAACTGCTTGCCAGTTGGAAGTGATAACAGTCTAAGAAAGGAATTAGTTCTGCTAATACTTTAATTTTTATTTGTCATCTTGCCAAATCTTACTTCTTACTCCAGCCATGGACCTGAGAACAGACAGGACTTGGCATTCATTACAGTGCCTCTTGTCAAGTCTTCTTGAAAAAATTTATTGCCAGATTAATTTGCCAGTGAGCAGTCCATGCCCTTTTCTTGATTTTCTTTAAGTTTCCTATTATTTTGACCCCAGAAAAATAAAGTAGAAAACATATCTTTTCTAAAATATAATGAGAGAACCAAGAGGCTAACACACACAACAAACAACTTGAGAAATCTACCCAGTTGATCAGAGGATGATAATCCTATTTTATAAACAAATTTGAAGTACTGCAACTTTACGTCACTTGGAACAAAACAGAGACATTCATCCTTTTCCACCAGGAAAAAAAGAAAATTAAGATAGTACACACCAGCACAGCAAACTCAAGCTAATACACCAAGAAGCCCAGTTGTCTCTGCAATTTCATTTTGATATGCTAATTAAACTGACATATTTAAATTTTGGTCTCTTGCCTATCTAGAGTGTTGGGTTTTTTCCCCTGGCTTTTTTCTGAGAAGAAATACTGAGCAGTCAAAGTACTGCCCTGTCATAAGCTACCTATTTCTCTCCCTACAGAAAGCGAAATAAGCCACAATTACTGGGAAACTGATTTGTCTCTTTCAGCTCTAAGGAGAAACACTGGGTCTGCTTTAATTTCAGCTGCCTCACCAATTCCTTCTGCCAAAGCACAGGATGTATGACAGCAGATAAATACGTGTGGTAAAAACACTGCAAATAAAATCAGACCCCACTATCCAAATACCCATTTGGTTTGGAAATGGTTAGACAAAATACTACACCAGCAACAGATACCATCAGCATATTGCCATGCAAGGCACAGTCTGAAAATCCCTTGGGGCTTCTGTGGCCCCTGGTGCAATAACTGTGCAACAGCAGAGGGAGCATTAAACTCATTGCCCACAGTGAAGTGTGGGGANCTAGCTGGCTGGGGGGCCACCAGGCCCCCCAGCCTTTCTTCCCCCCCTTCCAAGCAGTGTGCACCCATGGGGAACTCACCGGTGATGCCAAGAGGAGTCTCCTGCCTCCCTCAGCCCGGCTGGGCACAGCTGGAAGCTGCTCTCCTTCCTCGGGAAGATAAAGGGCAGTAGGTGGGAGGGGCAAAGAGCCACACCTGGGGAGGGAGGTGCTCTGTGATTTAGGGGAAAAGAGTGAGGAAATGGGGTGGGAAAGGGGAGGTGGGGGCAGAGGAGGGAGATAAGGTGGGAGAGGGGTCAGTGGGGCCCATCTCTGGAGATAATCCAAACCTGATTGGACACTATCCTGTGCAACCTGCTCTAGGTCCAACTGCTCTGGCAGTGGGGTTGGACTAGATGATCTCCAAAGATCCCTTCCAACCCCTAACATTCTGTGATTCTGCGAACCCAGTACTCATCTCTAAGCCAGGAAATTGTGGAGAAAGGAAAACTAAACCTATTTTTGTGAACAGTTTGTCAGGCATATAGATTAGCTGGCCCTGAGAAACCAGCTTTTCTCTCCATAGGAAATATATTTGCCCGAGCTTTACTGGCAGATTTTTCTGTTCACTTGGCCCCAACTTTCTATTCATAAATGCATTCAGATCTTAATCAGGATCATATTATTGTTGCTGGTGGTTAGCATGGTATATGATTACAGATAACATATGCAGAGTCCTAGCAGCTGTAGTTAAGATCAACCTGAAATCTTACAGTCTTAGAATACCTCTGCAGTTTAGCGATTTTCCTCACATACTCTTTCCCTTTTCTGCCTTTTTAGGTTTCCTGTTCTTGTGACAGTGTCCATTGCTGCTCAAGAAAAATGTTGCCAACAGAACTCTGAGCTAACCAAAACGATGTTAGTATAAAATGCATAATTGCATGCAACAGAGTTTTTGCCCAGATATAGTACCTAATTAATAATTAATTGACTAATAATAGTAGTGGTAATAATAATGACAAAAATACCATTAAAAGGTAATACACACACATAAAATAAATCTTTTCCTAGACCAGCTGACAATATAGCTGAAAAAAGTATAAAATGTAAAGCACAAAAGATCTTTCATTTTAAATACAATTGTAAAACAGTGTTGTTAACACCTATGAAAGTGATTTTATTGCACTTAAACAAAGTGTAAGCCATCCTGTAATAAAAAAATCTTTACAATTTTCCAGCCTGACTGTCTAGGCATTTCAGTCTTTAGTTAGTATGCCCTATATGTTACAAATCCATACATCTCAGGGATGTGACCTGACTGCTTTAATGGAACTGTAACATACATTTTATTCCGAGCATCTAGTATGTTATATATAAAATCCCTCTAAAAAAAGGCAGTCAGCCAAACTACTGTAAGGTCCAGTATGTAATGCTTCTGAGAGATTATAGAGTCCTCATTAATGCAGGTCTTTAAAAACACATTAAACATACATCAGAAACAGCAGAGACATTTTTGATCTTTTCGTATGTTGGAGTGAAAGCGTTTTTTGCTTTCATGAATGACACTGACAGTCAAGAAGTAAACACAATTCTTCACTCTAAGTTCATCTATACATACTACTGAAGTTGGAAAAGGACTACACACTAATGTAAAGTTCTGATACCTTCAAAGGATGATTTTTTTTTTTTCATAATGAGTGTATTTACTTTGTGCTAGCTTGGCAGATATTTACAGCCACTAAACAGTACTAACATGAAGTTGTAGTACTGCCCAGTTGTAGCTCTTTGCCCTCCCACCCAATCCCCACACACCCTCCCCAGGTGTGGCTCTTTGCCCCTCCCACCCACTGCCCTTTATCTTCCCGAGGAAGGAGAGCAGCTTCCAGCTGCGCCCAGCCGGGCTGAGGGAGGCAGGAGACTTCTCTTGGCATCACCGGTGAGTTCCCCATGGGTGCACCCTGCTTGGAAGGGGGGGAGAAAGGCTGGGGGGCCTGGTGGCCCCCCAGCCAGCTAGGCAGGCAGGAGCAGATTTGGTGGCCACTTTGACATCACCCATGGGTGCTAGCTGCATGTCCTTGGTGAGGATGAGCACTTCTGCATGCCACTTGGGCTGGGTGAGGGTCTCACTTGATGTTCTGTGATGGGTTAAGGGTAGTAGTGGTGTTGGTGGTGGGGCAGGGGCTGCATGGCAATATGCTGATAGTATCTGTTGCTGGTGTATTATCTTGTCTAACTATTTCTAAAACCTGAGTTGAAAGGAATGTCCTGAGTTGTCCTCAATCAGAAGTGACTCACAAGGGTCATGGAGTCCAAGTCCTCTTTTTGCACAAGACAATCCCAGTTAGAAAGTTCCATCTTTATTTCCTTTTGAGTACATTGAATTTAGTTTTCACAGAGCTAATAAAAGTCATGCAGTTTACATTCCATAGTTGCAGTCAAGAGATGAGCTGTTAAGAATTGGAACAGTCTACCTAGGGAAGTGGTGCATTCACTGTTCCTAGAGGTGTTCAAAAGTGTATAAATGTGGTACTTAATGACATGCTTTAGTGGGCATGGTTGACAATTGGACTTGAAGATCTTGATGATCTTTTCCAACCTTAATGATTCTGTAATTCTGTGGGGTTTTTTATCCTATTCTACTATGTAAAACAGACAAAATAATTGTTTCTTAATGCTTGCACCATGACCCTAAATTCTGGTATAGCTATAGTGTGGTACTTAAGAACACAATTAATCTTCAACCAATTTCAGTTTTAAAATTTCACATAATGAAAAATTCTCTAGCTTTCTAGCTATGTTTCTCAAGGGTTAGTTATATTTTTTTGCTACAAGTATGCACTGCATTTCTGAACTGACTTTCTCTTCTATTACTACTCATTCATCCTTCTGTCTTGTCATATATATTCAAAGACAAATTAATATTCAGTTTATTTTCTGTGTCACTTCTGTGTTTTGTTTGTGTCTTTTATATATGTATATTTATGACTCTATTTGATGGTATCTTGAAAAAAAATGAGAACATCTGATTGGCTACAGTTTCCAAGATGCCATGTTTTTAATTAAGAGGTTATCAACCAATTTTATTGGGTGTAAACTATAATACTTTCTTATCCTAACAAAGATTAGAATATAGAAGATGAAATTATTCCCTCATTCATCCTTTCTTTTAAAACTGTTGAAATAGAATATTGGTTTGTTAACAAAACCTCTTACCTTGAGTTTGCATGAGCATATTGAAATGTATCATATAATTATTAAGTAACTATATCCCTGGTCAGTTTATTCCCTTTGGCGCATAAACTAAAACTGGGTCTAAAATGTGGAATTATTTTTGTATTTTTCATTTCTTAAAAAATCACAAAGCTGATAATTATTCTTCTTTAAACTAACCTTAGGACAAAGTTGAAACTTACAGGAAAATAATGATTGCTTAGAAACCAACTGAAAAGAGGTGACTCTGCTACTTAAAAATAAATGTTTTCAACATGTACTGAGGAAACTTTTCAAGATATCTAATGTACTGGGATTTGTCCCGTAGGTCAGAAGAGCTGTTTCCAGCTGTCACACTGCATATTTTTATTAATTTGCAGTATTATACACTATTATAATAGAAATACTTAGGTTTTTTGTATTTTAATTTTGTCAGGCATGGCACATCAGTAGAAAAGGCTGCAACAAATTTATTGCTTCTCTGTAGTGTTACCAGAATTACTCTGTCATAAAATCATAGAATTATCAGGGTTGTAAGGGACATTCAAGATCATCTAGTTCCAACTCCCCTGCCATGGGCAGGGACACCTCCCACTAGATCAGGTTGCTCAGAGTCCCATCCAGCCTGGCCTTCAAAACTTTCAGGGATGGGGCTTCTACTGCTTCTCTGGGCAACCTGTTCCAGTGTCTCACTAACCTCATGGTTAAGAACTTCCTCCTAATGTCCAACCTAAATCTACTCTCCTCAAGCTTATGTCCATTACCCCTAGTCATATCGCTACCTGACATATTAAAAAGTCCCTCCCCAGCCCTCTCGTAGGCCCCCTTCAGGTACTGGAAGGCCACAATAAGGTCTCCTTGGAGCCTTCTCTTCTCCAGACTGAATAATTCCAATTCTCTCAGCCTGTCCTCATAGGAGAGGTGCTCCAGCCCTCTAATCATCCTTGTGGCCCTTCTCTGGATATGTTCCAGTGCATCCATCTTTCTTGTACTGGGGGCTCCAGAACTGGATGCAGTACTCCAGGTGGGACCTCATGAGAATGGAGTAGAGGGGAAGAATCACCCCTCTTGACCTGCTGGACACACTTCTCTTGATGCAGCTCAAAACACGGTTAGCTTTCTGCTCTGCAAGTACACACTACTGACTCATGTTAAGCTTCTCATCCACCAGCACCTCCAAGTCCTTTTCCTCAGGACTGCTCCCAAGCCAGTCACTGCCCAGCCTATATCGGTGCTTGAGATTGCCCTGACCCAGATTCAGGACCTTGCACTTGGTCTTGTTGAACTTCATAAGGTTGGCATGGGCCCACCTCACCAGCCTGCCAAGGTCCCTCTGGTTGGCATCCCTTCCCTCCAGCATATCGGCCACACCACACAGCTTGGTGTCATCAGCAAACTTGCTGAGGGTGCACTCAATGTCACTGGCCATGTTGCCAAAAAAGATGTTAAACAAGTCTCATCCCAGGACAGATCCATGAGCAGCTCCACTTGTCACTGGCCTCCACTTGGATATGGACCCATTGGCAGCCACTCTTTGGGTGCAGCCTTCAAGCCTGCTCGTTATCTGCCTAGTGGTCGATCCATCAAACCCATATTTCACCAGCTTGGGGCCTAGGATGTTGTGCGAGACAGTGTCAAAGGCTTTGCTCAGGTCCAGGTAAATGATGTCAGTTGCTGCTCCCTTGTCTGCTGATACTGTAACCTTTTCATAGAAGGCCACCAGGTTAGTCAGGCATTATTTGCCTTTAGTGAAGCCATGTTGATTATATCCAATCACCTGTTCATCATTCTTCTGTCTCAGCAGTGCCTCCAGGAGGTTCTGTTCCATGATCTTCCCAGGCACAGAGGTGAGACTGACTGGCCTACAGTTGCCTGGATCTTCCTTTTTCCCCTTTTCAAAAATGGTGGTTATGTTTCCCCTTTTCCAGTCAGTGGAGACTTCATTGGAGTGCCATGACTCTTGGAACATAATAGAGTGGTTTAGTAACCTTATCTGCAAGTTCCCTCAGGACTTGTGGGCGTATCCCGTTGGGTCCCATAGACTTGTATACTTTCAGGTTCTTCAGGTAGTCATGAAACTCATCTTCACTTACAACAGGCAGTTCCCCCTTCCAGCACCTGCCCTTACCTTCTGTGATCTCAGGAGTGTGGTTGGAGCCCTTGCCAGTGAAGACTGAGGCAAAGAAGTCATTAAGAACCTCAACCTTCTCCATATCGCTTGTTGCCAGTTCACCCGTTTCCTTTCTGTCCATCCCTTCCTTTCTCTGTCCATGTGTCATTTCACTCCTTCCAAAGGAAGTTATGTATTTCCACTAATAAGGGAGGTGGTGGCTAAGAAAAATGCATGACTGACATGGAGTCGTGAGCTGGATGTATCAGTCTGAGCTTGCTGTCCAGTGAAAGGAAAATGATTTTGCAGTTGCTGCTGTGGAACAGAAAACATTAATTAGTGAAGAACCAAATACTGTTACTACCAGACAGATTCTTCCAACAAGTAGTAAAGAAGGGTAATGGAGTATGTCCATTTAAATGTTTTCTCTTCTCTTTAAAGGATTTTTTATTATCATTATTTACTGAAGTGTCTAAAAATAATTTCAAAATAAATTTGAGTAAATCTCAATCTCTGCTTAGCCCAAATATCATGTAGCCTATAAAATTCATATCAGAAAAAACCCAGATGTGTGCACTTAATGTATTTTGAAATCAAACTTTTGTTTAAGAAAATGAAGACCTTCAGTGTTAGTCCTAGGACATAGATAGGAAATGAATTGGATGTTTTTTATCAGTATTTCTGCTGTGATTGAACAGTTTAAAAGGAAAAAAAGGACAAACAAAAATTCAGTTTTTATAAATTATCTTCATTTTATAGAAAATGAATTTTCCTTTAAATGTAAAACTTTTGCCTACCTTTTCTGTCAATACTTAACTTTTTAAATGCTAATGTTTCAATTTACAACTAAAGAATCTCAGCTAAATGTACTTTTGCAATCTACTCATCAATCACAGCAATTGTAACAGTGATGCTCTGAAGCATACATTTCTGAAATAAGTGGAGTTTTCAACAACTGAGAATACCATAAGTTCTAGTTTTATTGAACTAATAAAAACAATTTAAAAGCACAACTTTCCTATTACTGTAAATGAATTTCAATTTTCATGCTAATAAGGCTTGATGTAAATAATTACTTAAAGATGTAGTTATTACCTGCTAGAGAACAAATACTTTGATGTATTAACAGTACCTTGGTGTGTCATTTGCCACATATCTATGTTTTGTAGAACAGAAATCACAACCTGTCTTATTCGGGTTTTTTTTCCCTTCAGTGAAACTGTCACGGTTGCTGGTAGTGTTTAATGTCAAAAATATTTCTTTATACTTGCTGCTTGTCGTATGATTTTATCCCATGGAATTTCAGAAACAAAATTTTGTCTTTTGTACACTCTAAAACATATATCTATGCCTGTATTACAGCAGGTTAGTCAGCCTAATATATCTTCGTAGTCCATGGAAGACACAGATGATTCTTCTCATATTAAAACAGATGTCTAATATACATCAGAGATGTACTCTAAAAGTGTCTACATGTCTCTCCATTGACTTTAAAGGTACTCTAAGGTGAATTCTTTAGCTGTACACATTGTCAAGGTCTGAGGGTAGATGGAATAAAGCCTATCTCCATGCTGAAGAGTGTGGTATTGAATTTCTTATTAGCTGTCACTAACCTTTTTTGTAGGACACTGATAATATTTGGTTATTAAAGGGAACAAGTTTATTTGGGGAGTCAATCATCATGCTATGATATCAAATTTATTAATTTACTTTTTTCCATATTTTTCTTAATTTCTTTATTATACCTTATGCTGATTCTCACTTCAATACCGTACATATGCACAAGATTTTTGTTTCCAACAAAGAAATAAAGCACTAAGTAGACTCTTTGAGGTATTTTTTCAGAAGTAGCCTACATTTCATTATTTAGCTTCCTGCAGTAACTCTTCTTGGTAATAGATAATGCAAAATTATATTGATTTCAGTACTCTGTTTCCATAATAAGACTTAATATTACGCACTGCAGCACACTGTGAAGCATGCAAGTGTCATTGACTAGCAAGAAAAATGTACATAATATTTTTTAAAACTATAATAAACAGAGCACACCAGTTTGTTTCCATTCTTGTTCATTTTAGCAAGTTAATGCTGAATATTTTATCAGAATTTTGGTTAACATTCTTTTGGATTTTTTGGTTTTATTTTTTCTTTCAGAACACTTCGACACTTTGGACAGAACTTGTATTGTTTTCTGTTCATATGAAGATGAACTGAATTTATCACAAAACCCCTAAGTGTCAAAGTATTCTCCAGCTGAATTCATCACTTCCACTTCATCCTCCAGGAAAATGGCCAATAGAAAAGGATTGAAAATAGATGGGTGTATTTAACATTTGAACAGTTTATTTAGCTTAAATATGCACAGATACTCTTACAAAGCAACTCATAAGTGTTCTGCAAAGCATATATCAGAAAATCCTGTAATTCCACTACAGACTTTCTCAACCAGTGACTTCAGCTACAACTGTGGAACAAATCCAGCAGGCCTTTGATTTCAAAATCAGCTCAAATTTCTACAGTTGTGGTTATTTAGAGTCATAACTGGAATAGGAGCAATCATCTTTATTTCAGATTGTTTCTTGTTTTTTCTAAAATACTATTCATATATTTCAAATCCTGCAGTAGCTGGCTGTTCTTTGGGGCCAATATATTCCATTTCAATGTGATTACTGGATGTTTTCTCTGGGGTACTAAAATCGCTTCTGTTCCTGAGAAGAACCAATATAATTTAAGTGCTGTTCAAAACTGTGGAAAGCATATGGTTTGCCAGTACTACACTGCAGAGACTGATGGTTAAAAAGATTCCTATCTAAGTAGCAGGAGAAACTGTAGATAACATGAAGTACAGAATCGTATGCTCCAGGCTATAACTGCCTGCTCTGTAGTAGGGAAGTGTGACCTCTGTGGTGTTTTGAGTCCAGTATACCCTTTTTTCATCTCCACTGACATTAGTGTTCCAACTTCTCTACCAAATAAATGATCACCTGAATAATGTCTGTCTTTCATTGCCCAATTCCTTTCACACAACATTTTGCAATTAACTTTCTACTTCAGGAATCTTTCATATTGGGGGAGATCAGCTTAAAGATGACATTATCTAAGCTCAGAGTTAATGGAGTCTGAATCAGTTCCTTCTACACTCAAGACACATGTACTTGGATACTTAAAATGCTGTGGGATAAGGAGGAAGTTAAACAAGAGATTACAGTGGAAATTCTGCTGCTTTTCTTTTGTTTTTTAATCTTACAATAATACTAAGCCGCAAAGAATATTATCAACTGAACATGCATGTTCTTTTACATGCAGTTTATTTAGCAAATATTTCTGTTGCACAAATGTTTTAAATACAATGCTGGAGAAAGTTATGTAAAATCCATCAGAAAATCTTGCATCTCCAATGTAATATTTAGAAATTTTACCCTCAAGGTCTTCCAGAAAAGTTAATAGAATTTTATTTGAGGCTTTAGAGGGATAAGACTGTAAAAGAAAAAAAAGTATATGTACATATGCTTAACTATTATCATTTACCACTTGAAGTAGGAGTTTAATAAGTGTAGAATGTAAAAAATAAACCAGAAAGATATGCCCTAAAAATAATTTGTTCAGCCCAAGGATGATGTATTAGTCATCAAAACTGCTGTGGGGCAAGTGAAATCTCTTAGCTAAAATATTAAGATCAGAAACTGGTGTAAATTGGCTTAGATGTTTGGACTTGGATGATTGAATTCAGCAAATAATTACTGATGAACATGGATCAGTAAAGAAAATTTTTGCAGAGTCCAGATGAACTTTTCAAAGATGCAATTTCTATGACTGACTCTTCTGCCTCCTTATTCCTATATGTTTTTGGCAGCCTTATAAAACCCACATTAAGGACAGGGTCTTGCAGACAAATGTTTTTGCTATGCAGGTGATGGAAACCCATGAGGTTTTTCAGTTTAGTCAGGAAATTCTGTATTGCACTGGGACATTCAAAAGGAGCTACTAGAAAAAGTTTCAAAAATAAAGCCAAGTCTATAAAGACTGGCAGTTGACACTAAGATCGCCTTAAAAGAAAGCAAAACAATGCTTAAACATTTAAGGCTGTTGATGCTGTAAATACACCTTGGAAAACTAACCAACCAAACAGTACTCAAAAGTTTAAGCTTGCTGATATGCCATGATTGGCCCTAAGTCACAGAGGGATATGTTCACTTGAAAAAGCAACTTATATTTGTAAGTGGGAAGAGTTTAATTGGACAGCACAGCCTCAAAAAACTCAGTCTGAACTTCCCTGTAGATGCTTCTGCTTGCTGGGTTTTTTTTGGTGTTGTTTTTTTTCTCCTATTTCAAATTTAAAAAACTTCCATAAAATTCAATAGGTATCAAAATATATTCTTTGGGGAACATTCTGAGAAAGAGCACATCCTGGTAGTTGCAATCCCACTGGGGCAAATAACTGCATCAAAACTATTTATTTACCCCATTCAGACTGATCTGGCATGAGAAGATCTGCCCTAGATAAGTCAGGATAGATATTTAAATAGGAGTATATAATTCAAGATCAAGAAGAGTTTCCCCAGGCCTGAACCCAAACACCAGGCCACTTACAATTTGCAAATCTAAGAACTCATGTTTCAGAATTTTTCACAAGATTGCATTTTTTCTGAGAACACTAAGAAAGTTCTCTCATTATTCTAGTCTGGAAGAAAATTAACACATTTAAAAGCCTAAAAACTTAGTCCAAAATGGCATTGATTCTCCAGCCAGCTCTGGCTGTACCAGACATGCAGTACCAGGAGTTTCAGGGAAACTTACAATTATTGACTCACCAAATACAAGGCTTCAAAAATCATAAACTGAGCCTCTAGAAATTATTGAACACTTACATGTAATCAGATCTTTAAATACTTTTTTCTGAGTTGTGATTTCTTCTGTTTTCTTGCTAATTGGTATATTGCATCGTGTTTGTGAATCATAATTACTAGAAACTTTAGGAAAGATTTAATCTTTAGAGGAGGTGTTTCAGAGAAAAGATGAGATTATAATTTGTAAACTATGATTTACAGATTCACAGGTATTTTAGTAACACCCTAAGAAGTCTTTTTAATGCAAAAAACTTAAACAAAATGTTCCCTTTGTATATCATCTTCACCTGAATATGAGATACGGATTTTATATCCTGGTCCTTCTCCCTGTATTTTAGAATTTGATGGAGATAAGGCAGAGAGATGCTGTGTGGTCCATCCTGGGATCATGGCTGTGAAAAGGTAGTGCCAGAACTGGGAATGACTAAAAGTAAATGGTTAGATCCTGTGAACCGTGGATCAAATATTTGCCATTGACTTAAAACATCTTGCATCCTACAGCTTTCATCTGAGAGTGAAGTTAATGGCACAGTTGCTCTCTCTGCATGTTTAGCTATGTAAGATTGTATCAGATTATGGTCTCTAAGAGACAACATTTAAAAGAGACCTCAAAATCTATTACCTTTTGGTTATGTCAATCGATATAACACATGGTATGAGCTAATTTGAGCATATGTAGTCTCATAATTTGCTTTGGAGAAACTCAGTGATCTTAGCTGTACAAATACCACCAAAGCAATGAATTTGCAACTAAACAACTTCATTTTAAAGACTGTGCAAACTGATGAAAAAGCTGATTATGACAATATCATCTTTCATTTTTTAATTGACTGTATCTTAGCATGTTTTTTATAGCAACATTATGTAGTGACTGGCATATAAACCTGTTTCAACACAGTGCTGAGTATTTAAAAATCATCTATATCAAGTAATTGATTTCTAAGATAATGTAAACTTTATTTCACAATGGTTGAGTTAGACCTCACTTTACATTTTGACTTATGTAATGTTCATTTCATTACTAAGAATAAAAAGATGCAACATTTAGTTAAACTGAATTTTAAAAAAAGGAAAATATGATGTATAAAGAAAGAATCAGTTTCACAGATAGTGGAAGGCAGTACAGACTAGATCATTTGCTAAAACTGAAAAGAACTACAACAATAATTCTATAAATTGTTCTTCACAGCTGACAACATGTAAATTAAAATAAACACATGGAACTGAATTATAGCTATAAACCAACTGAAAAAGATATCACAGTTTGATTCATGAGCCTTGTCAGATGCATAATCAAGGCAGGGCCAGATGCAGTTACAGTGATATTACTAAGAATATACAACGATGGCAATATCATTGGCCCAGAAAGTTGAAGCACTGCACAAACTGATGTTGACTAAAAGAATTCTTGATCATCCAGGTAAGTATATTTAAGATATCACATCCCCCTGATGACAGTCAGGTGAACCATTATTCCACTCTCTGGCTTCAGGAATGAATAGGGGTATGGCACTCAATATCCATAGGTGCAATGCCCAGCAGTAGCTCTCCTGCACACAAAGAGGAATCAGAAAGTGTTGATTGCATCTGCCTCTGTGATGACAGCCGTGTGTCCTACGTATTTCCTTTGCCACCCATCTGTAAGTTGGGACCTCACACATGCACCCTTATTCCACTTCTATAAAAATTAACTCATCTCTGTTTCCCTGTATACCTCTGCTCACTGTATCTTACCTCCTGTTTACCTTTGCTCACTAACACAAAGTTGGTTATGTCAATTTGCCTTAGGTAAGTTGATACATTCTTAGCAGGGCAAGTGGCCTGTAGGAGAAATTGAGTAAGTGGATTCACATCGGAAGAGTGGAGGGAAATGATGTCCAGAACCCACTCCAGATTAGATTCCTATAGCAATCATATGCCTGTTCTTAAGTTTTAACACTCTGGTCTTTAAATCATTGATAGTCAGAGTTTGTAAGGTCTAGTACAATTCTCTCTCCTCTAGTACAGAGCTGAAAAACATTCTTCCCTTAGTAAATATTTTGTAACGCAGAATTCAAACTTGTCAAATATGAGATCCAGTGGAGCCACAAGCAATCCCCTTGTAATATTGAGTCCTAAATATTTTTTTTGTTTCCTGATTGATATATTTTGTTATTGTCTTTTATTTCCATCCAGCAGATAAAAGTGTTCCCACTAGAAGAGATGATGAGAACAGAGACAAATCCAATGAACAGAGATGTGACTGTTAGGACAGGGAAGATATAGCTGTAGGGTCTTCTTCCATGTAGAAAGGAGAGGAAAAAGTATAAAAAAAGTGATTTAGTGCATTATAACAGCATCCTGGCTTGTATCAGAAATAGCGTGACCAGCAGCACGAGGGAAGTCATTGTTCCCTGTACTCGGCACTGATGAGACTGCACCTTGAATACTGTGTTCCGTTTTGGACATCTCACCACAAGAAGGACACTGAGGTGCTGAAGTATGTCCTTAGAAGGGCAATGAAGCTCTTGAAGGGTCTAGAGCACATGTGTTATGAGGAGGAGCTGAGGGAATGGGGGTTGCTTAGTATGGAGAAAAGGAGGCTTAGGGGGGACCTTAATACTCTCTACACCTACCTGAAAGCAGCTTGTAGTGAGGTGGAGTTCAGTCTCTTTTCCCAGATAACGAGTGATAGGACAAGAGGAAATGGATTCAAGCTATGCCAGGGGAAGTTCAGATTGGATATTAGGAAGAATTTCTTCACCAAGAGGGTTATAAGGCATTGGAACAGGCTCCCCAGGGAGGCGGTGGAGTCACCATCCCTTGAAGCATTCAAAAACATCTATATGTAGTGCTTGGGGACATGATTTAGTGGTGGACATAGTAGTGTTGGATGAATTGTTAGACTTGATGATCTCAGAGGTCTTTTAAAACCATAATGATTCTATGATTCTGCTTGCTTTGAGACATTCTCTACTTTCTGCCTGGAAGTCCTGCTCTACCCAGAGTGGGAGGACAGTGCACATGGGAGAATTACTGTAGGAGGATGAGTCTAATTAAGCAACTGTGAATATGGTCTTTCTGTGGCCTCAATCTTCCCCATTCATTTGGGATTACTAAGGGAAAAGGGGCTGCAATGCATTTAAACCCCCAGAGTCACTGTGGAGCAGGGCAGTAGTTTTGAGAGTTCTTATTAAAAAAAAGGGCAAATCGTAATTCACCATAGCTGAAGATTCTCCATAGGAATTCATATTGCCTTTTGAAGTACCTGTGAGTCCTCAGTTGTAGACCTTAAAGCCCATCATCACAATGCACTGATCATCTCAGACTGCAGCTCAGTGAGTCCTTTAATGCAGAGAAACCCAGTGTTTGGCCAACAGAGTCCTTCAGAGGAGGCAAGTCAAGATTTCTTTCTGATGAAGAATATGAAAATTAAGGAACAATTTCCTGCACTGGGAAGCATTCCTCCTGTGTAGGAATACATATGCATCTGGAATTTGGAGTGACCAGAGCTCACTCCAGCAAATTTCACTCTGTGAAACACCAGCGGGTGCCACAGTACAATTGATGGCCCCAAATGTCCTATCTTCTCTCTTACCTTAATGGAAGCTTCATTCACTTCACGTTGCATTGAATTTGTTACCAGATGGATTGGCTGGTCTAAGCGAGGTACACTCTGTTTTCCTCCCTTATCTACATGCACACCCAGATTTGCAGGATGGGATCTGCCAGCATATTATCTGGAGTTTACCATTCTCTCTGGGTTCAGCCTTGCTCTGAAAACACTTCAGAGATGGAGGAAAAAACTTTCTGCTTTATTCATTAGTAATAGAATGTCCCTGACTTCAGTCACCTGCACTTTGCATTTTATTTGAGATCTTGGCCCATCAAGAATGAATGTTTTCATGTGTATGTATTAGCTGTATTGGGAAAAATTTCATGTTTCTACAGTTAGTGGATAAATTTTCTCATTATTATTTCATGTAGAAACTGTCAAATAATGCTGTCAATACAAAACGAGTCGAGAAAGTCAGGATGGGTAACACATGTACATGGTCTGTACTGCCATTTGCGAAAAAGTCCAGTCATTCAATTTCAAGGATATAACAGAAAGAGGTTATCTGAGTGTGTTACAGCTTTTGTCAACATACCTATCTTGGCAGTGAACTAGGAATTTGATTACCAAGAATGATGTAACTAGAGCAGGTTACTGCCAGCAAGCTTATGTGTAAAGCTGAATAAACAGCTGTGACTTGACCTACTGCTACTACTGTTACATTCTGCAGCTCTCCAGATAAACAGAGTACACATATTCCCCAACAGTCTTTGTCACTTTTGAGTAATGCAGTGGTTATTTCACATGCAGTGGTTATTGTGGGGGCATCATAAGGCACAGTTCATGACTTGGGCTTTATCTTGCCTCTTATGCATCCTTGAGCATGATTTGGTGAACAAATCAATGCAGAATTACTAGCAATGCTCTAAAGGAATTCCAGTGAGTATAACCCAATCAAGCGACTTGTACAAACTCACTCAAAGAGCTATGGTAAATTAGTCATCTGAACAAGGGTTTTCCATAACCTGCACTACACAAGGCTGGGGAGATTCCTCATTGAAGGCCTTGTGAAAGAAGTAGGCATTGATTTGGAACCTGTGTATATTTGTCCACCAAGAAATAATGTATGGGGGAAGTGGTGGTGAAGAAGCGGGGAAGGGAAAAGAAGGAAAAAGAAACAAGGGGGGGGTGGGGGCATCATAAGGGGGGAAAAAAAGCAGGAAGTAGAGAAAGAAAGAAGGAAGTGTGAAGAAGAAAAGGGTAGGGCTTTTATTCGTATTTGCAGAACAGAAAAAGGAAATAGATACCAGCAGGATGCAAGGAATTGTCTAAGATTTAGGTAAGAAATGTTCTTGCAAGTTTGTTTTGAAAATCTAACTTTGCAAGGTTATACTGTTTTTAATTCATGCTCAGCTGGTTACCACTTTAACTAATGTCATGCTCAAATGTATTAAGCTTTATCTACACAGGACTTACAACATGTGGTGACTTTAAATCGTGAAGCCTTTTCAGAAAGGAGAAAAGACAGAAGCAGAGTAAGAATCTAGAGACAGAGTCTGAGAGATCATAAGCCTGGATCTCAAAGCAAGATCAGATTTCACCCACTGGATGTCAGAGAAAAGAGAACGAATGTTTCAGAAGTGCTGTTTCTTGAGGAAAGAATGCCTGTTTGATCAATAGATTATTACAGCAGGTTTTCCTACTCTCTTTAAAGTCAATGCTAAAGAAACTTCTGTGTTTTAATCAAGTGGAAATGAATGCTCACCATATATATCTTCTACAGGCTTCCTTGACTTTCATTCTAGAAGTTATTAGAGAGACAGAAAAAAATGCATTCAAAGAGGAAAGTACTATTGTAAATGAAACAAGCAAAAATCTCTGCTTAGTAATTAACAATAAAGAATACATTGTCTCCTGCTTGTCATTAGTTTTGTTTCCTGACATTTCTTCATAAGGAGCTGCAGTGACAAAGGCAAGGAAAAAGAAATGTGATGCTTTTCCAGGAACTGCCACCAAGGTAAAGTGCATGAGGATTGCCGCTTACAGCAAATATGATGTTTTGAAAAGACAGCACTATAGAATCATAGAATGTTTTGGGTTGAAAGGCACCTTAAAGACCATCTCACTGATGTGGGCAGAGATAAATGACATGAGGTTGGGATCCCAGCAAGGACCCTTATACACTTGAGTGCTGAAAGCATCTTCAACATTTGTTTCTTCTATTTCTGGAAAAAAGTCTATGAATAACAGAATTGGCATCATTACATAAAGTATTTAACATATCTTCATAAAAAGAACAAGCAAAAAAAAAAGGATTTCTCACTGCATTTTAAAGTAGTCTGGTCATTCTTAGTCAATAAGACCTCTATCCTTGAATTTACAGTATAATAATGACTGTACTCTTTTTAATACTTTTAAAAATTCAAGTCTGAAAAGAGCTTATAGAACATATATCTGTAGCTAACTTTCTACATTGTGTGAATACAATAGATAATACCTTCATGAAAATACTGATGAATCACTAGACATGAAACTCAAACTTTGAGAATCAATTCCAAAGCCCTCTAATGGTCTGTAAAATTTTATATTTATATGGATGTCAGAGCAAATAGCCAGATAAAATAGTCCAGCAGTCTATCATTAATTAAGTAATATTTAAAACTTTGTTTTGAATTAAACAAAACAGGATATGAAGTTCTTTTCAAGTGTTTTTTTGTTTTGTTTGTTTGTTTCCTGGCTATGTACAACCACATCTCTGGCAATGTCTCTTCCAAATTCAAGTGCTGACAAGACAGGAATCTGTCACAGTGTCCAGCCAATTCAGTAAGCCAGAAACACTAATGGTGGATGAATGCATATGTTACACTCTTCTTAAGCCAAGATTTCCAAACCTAGCTGCCTGAGATTTTGCTTAGATACCTGTTTTCAGATGCTGTTTAGCCCAATTCATATTAACCATTTGTAAGTAATTAGAAACTTAATTTTAAGCATACTGTTTTTAAAAAGTTGAGTCTCTCATTTTCATTTCTTGTGTGAATACTTATACAGGAAAACTGTATGCTTCTCTTATTAAAAATATTGTAGATGTTTCCTGTGCAGAATAAGAACATTTCAGAACTTTACAGCTGTGTTTTCTTCTACACATTTGTAACGCTAACTTAACCTATCTTCACAGCTAGTTAAAATTATTGTGTTATCTAATTAAAAGTAATAAAGCACACAGAAGAAAACAACAATAAACACATATGAAATTGCTATAAAGACAAGATAAAGTGGGAAAGTTGTAAGGACTGCAATTCTATTTGCAATCTTCTGCATCCAGACTGGACCTGACTAATTCCCCATTTTTAGCCGGAGGCTTCAGATTTCCATCCCTACCTTCATGATTGCCAAGCCTCATTCATCTGGCAGCTCTGTTGTGCATCCTTCTGCCCAGCGACGTATCACATGTCCTGTTGGCAAAAGAGCAGTTGCGGCCATTGGTTGCCAGGGGCCTCAGTGGCACCTGCTCAGCCTGCAGCCATCTGACCTCCTTTCCCACTGTCCCCCAATCCCCAACAGGCTCAGAGTGGGTTTAAGGTGGTCCAAGCTCCTGATACCACTGTCACCACCTTGTTCCCAGGCAGCAGGTTAGATATCAGCTAGCCAGCCTCACAGCAGCCCTGTCAAGCCCTTTTTTTTTTTTTAACTTGCCAGCCCTCTGTTTTCTCCAGAGCTTCCAGTTTACCTGATCCAAAACGCATGCATGCTGAAATGGCAGTGTATCCGCAAGATGCTCAGTCCTGTTGTCAGGTTCACCTCAGTCACAAGTTTTGCTCTCTAAAAAGAGTCATACAACAGCTTCAGCTCCTAGTGGGTTGTCAACAGCAATGTACTGTCAGTCTGTTATTTATCATTTGGGTTGCAATGTTTCTGAACAGAATTCCTGTACTTACCTGATTTCTGTTTTCTAAATGTTGAATTCTGATTTCTTTCTCTGTTCTTGTTATAACTGGGATTCTCAGAGAATGTCCAATTCAAACTACTTTGTATTTAATACCAGGAGAAATTTTTCTTTTGCTACATTTAAATTGTTAGCAATCACTTCTCTGTGATGATACAGAGTTAGGAAGCAAAACTTCTTGTCAGTGAACAAATACCAAGTAGCCTGCCTATGAGTGATTTTTTTTTCTATTTCTGTGAAAGAAGAGGTTGATTATAGAGACACAAACATCAGCCATTATGTGTGCCATTATGTCATCTGATGCAGAAGGCACATACTAACCTCCCTGAGGAATGGAGATCCCCTCTGCAACTTGATAAAACTGAGTCTGATTGATGGTACCTTGAGGCATTCTTCTGAATGTGATCTGATGCCAGTGTAACTACACTGATCACTTCTAAAACTAGCTTTTATTATTCAGCAGAGACATCTCTAAAATCCTTGATTGAGCAATAGCTGCATTTTCAGGTTTTCATTTGACTTTATAGTAAAGCAAACGAAGAATGAGAGAGGGTTAAGAACTAGTTTAAATTGCTTTAATATTTCACAAGTAAATAATTGTCAATTAACCAAAACTCCATTAGGAAGCCAATAATGGATAATTATTTTTAATGGAAATGCTCTCACTACTTTACAGTTTTGTCAAGTGGTTCAGCACAGGCAGCATGTTAAATCACCACATTTTTCCAACAAGCTATTTGAAATCTGTGGCAGCTAGATTTGATTGATGCAGTGTACCAGAGAGCATAAGTATTGCAGAAAATGCTATTTCAGAGTTCAAAGCAGTAGAAAAATTGCTGTTTAATAATTCAGCAGTGAAATGAAAATAATGTAAAGAAGATTAGCCATGCTTTTTTATTGGGTGGTATTCATAGCAATGTTCTCATTTCTAGACCTGCTTTTTAAAGTGATATTTTTAATCAAATGCTTTGAATGAAAGCTTTGTTCTTTTTTTTTTTATTTATTTTTTGAGAGTGAGGCCAGCGGGGGTACCTCTTCTAAAAGAACAAACTATGTTTTATCCAGCATTATGGCAGAACTAAAATTCGCCCTGTGTATCATACTTCCCTTTTGTTTCTGTCACAATGATACACAAATAATTCAGCAGATATCTATGCCCCTCTGGAAGCTATTGTTTTCATTGTGTGAAGTATTCAAAAGTAATTGTAAATGCTCAGCTGCATCCTGTTTTAACACAGCCTAGATGAGAAGTGGAGTACTGGAAAAAAACTGTGATTTTCATCCATTGCAGTGTTTCTCCTATCCCAGGGCTTCCTTTACACTCAGGATGAGTTCCTTGGCCAGTGTACACAGTGGCTTTTGCAATCTTACTGATTCTGTCTCTCTGTGATTCTATATCTGGTCTGAACATATTTCCTGCTATCAAAATATAAAAGAACAATCATCATTAAAGTAATAGTTCATGTCAGAATAGTTCTAAATTTTAACTCATGAAGGCATCCAGTAAATTAATTTAGCCATTATTCTATTTGACAATAGTTTTATTATTGGAAGTGATATGGATTGCTGGATTTCCACATGCAGTTACAACACTGGAGATTTCTGCTTCAGCATATATCCCCTACAGTGAAAAACATACCCTAAGCCATTATAAAGAAAAACAACAGCAGTCACTGCTAAGTTTAGCAGTCTAAAACAATGTTATCTAACAACTTCTATTCTTGTATTTCAGTGCTACTCAAAGATTCAAAGACCCCTTTCATTATATTGGTCATCCTAGATAGAATTTTTGTCTCACTGTGCTCTCCGATTCCAGGATCTTCAATTTCTGAATAAATTTTCAGTAGATGTTCAATAAATTTTGAAAAAGGAAGGGAAAAATAAGACACATCTCCCAACATGAACTATAACTAGCAACTTCTATAACCTACTATCTCAACAGTATTTGGAAGAGTACCAATTAAGAACTTTTTTCCCTGAGTTTCCATTCCTCTGTGCCTTCCTAAATTTTGCAGATTTACTTGTGTAAAAACAAAATTAAGAACATAATTTTGTACATATTTTTTACATGTAGAAACGTATCATTGAATAAGACTATTCAACATATAAAGCACAAAACTTTTCCCAGTTCTGTAAACAGCAAAATGTACAGGTATACAGCAAGTCTGCAAAGATCTGAAACTATCAACGGTACCTCATAAATTAGTCTTTCACATAAAGTGGAATCAAGCAGCATACTGCAGATACTTGTTCTTATCACAGATACTCTAATATATCTTACAGTTGCTAACAAATAACTTACATGTCTTTCTTAAAAAAAACAACCTAGAAAACATGCTGACCTTTTTTAACAGACAATAAAATCACTTTCTGGTGGCATTATCCACACATTTAAACATAGCTAGGTGTTTAGCTCTAGTACTGGAACCATGCCACTGTGTCTGGCTACTTTAATGATCAGGTGTGTTACAAACACTGTCACTGTCACACGTCTTGAGAAACAAGACATAAATCCACGGTAATAAAGAAAATCTGTATTCCAGTGGTTAGAATTATATTGTTTTCATCTTATTCCATCTCCCTGTCTGTACACAGAAGCACCGAGATCTCTCTAACTTAAACCAACAGTACTGAGCCTAGCATAAAGAAGAGCTGTTGTTTGGGGGAAGGGTAAGAACAAGCCTGTCAGGAAAAGAGCTGACTTATGCATTATTCTGGAGGTTATGGTAATCACCCAGGAAATGGGAAGATCTGTTCTCTTGACCTTTTCAATCCAAAGTGATTTATATCAGCATTTCTCCTTTCTCAGCCATTCACGTTTTCCTATAAAACACTGACTAAATTAAAAAAAAAGAAACCAGAAAGAAACATGGAAACAGAACTCAGATATGCCCTTTTTGGTTATTTTTAACAGATTTAAGCCTACGTCTAGATATATCTCTTCTGTCTCCATGATAAATGAACTCTCAATATCTACTTGATAACCGATTGTTCAGGGAGCACTCCAGAAAAATGGTTTGGTTCCTTTCAAACTGAGACAGGCCTATAAATTAGTCTCCATTACATGATAATTAAGTACTACAGAAGTGATACCTTCTGGAAGCCATTCTTAAATCCTGCTTAGTGTATTCACTTGCAGAGAATTACTTCAGCAGTGTATTTCAATGGGAAGAGCATATTCCCCCTGAAAGCACCATATACTTTCAAAGAAACCAACCTTTTAAGCTCCAAAATTGGATTCAACAGTATTGACATAGATAGTCCTGCACTTAGCCTTTCCTATTGATTAATGCTAGGTCAGCCCTTTCACAGTATATTCATCTTTTTTTATTACACTTTGGAAGGTACAGAAGCTTCTAACTAACTGTGTAGGGAGCACAGGGGCGTAACCCTGACCTGTCTCCAAGAAAGGGGCATTACTTAGATGAGAATGTTGAATTAGCCTCTGTGAATCTCACCTGAAGTGATTCAGAAATTTATAAATTCTCTTTCTAAATCTGCCTAGATTTTTATGTCTGTATCAATATATTCATATCCTGTACAAGACTATCCTATTCCTAACTACACGAGGAAGTCCTGAAGACAGGGTTGGATTTTAAATTTGATTCTATCTGCAGCTTGGTGTCTACATCAAAAGCTCTTGAAGGCAGTTGCCAGAGTGTTAGATCCATGTCAGACTCTTTGCAGAAAGCAGTTGTTCATGTTCTTTTTTTCACGGGCACCATCACTACAAGTAGGATTCAACTCATGCACTGAGAGTATAACACATGCAGGATACATTAGATTCTCTGTTGATATGAAAATCGATTGCTGCTTGGACCCACTGCCCATGTCTTGATCGGTATGCATGGAACAGCCACTTACTTATCACTTCCAGAAATCAAGAGTTTGTTACTTTAAGAAAAAAAAAAAAAAGGTATCACATTGCCAGTACAAGGAGAAAGCTTCACAAATCTGTTTCTGAAAACTGCAGAGGGGCAGCTACTTTCGTCTTTACCCAGCTCTCCATTCTTGAATCTAGTAGATCTAAACTCAGAATATGTACATAGACTGTAACACAATCAGGTTCAACATTTCCTGTGCCTAAAAGAAACCAAACTCATTTGTTTTCTATAGAAATATTTGAATCAGGTGTCCTAACTGACCAACAGAAAACCTAAATGAAAAAAGAAAAGAGGCTACATGTGAGAAAACAGCCTGTGACATTTAGAGTTTACCACATGTGCTGATATAATTAGATGATGTAAAGCAGCTATATTTGTTAAATTACAATGAAATGACAGAAAATATTATTCCACCCCTGGCACAACTTAATGCCATTTCCTCTTGTTCTATCACTTGTTAATTGGGAGAAGAGACTGACACCTACCTCACTGTAACTTCGTTTCAGGTAGTTGTAGAGAGCAAACGCCGGTGAGGTTGTGAACAGGAGCATTGATGATATAATGGCCTTGAGGAAACTGGAAATTAAATAAAAAAGCCTTCTCTTGAATAATTGGTAGTTGGCCTAGATACACCCAGAGTGTGATGAAAGTAAGAAAAATGCAAATATCTTCCTCCATAAATAGTGGGCAGCCCAGGGCCAGTTCAGCTGTCCTGCATACCAGCAGGCTGTACGACAGGATCTCCTCTTGAGTAGAGATGCCTCTCAAGGTTACTCCTTGAGGCTGAGAGATTTCTTGCCACAGCAGATTCACTTTGGCAAGTGATTAATAGCATGTTAAACTTTGAAATTTTAACTTAATGATATAAAGGATTCATTGTGCATATAAAATCCTTTTCAGGCATAAACCATTGACAAAGTCTGGGACTGGGAGTACACCCAGCTACACCTAGGCTCCTGTCTGTGAAAGAATGGGGACCCTCTCTGAATCTCATGTCTCAATGGGAGGGTCTCCTTGACAATTTTGTCTGATTCTGTCTTCTATGGAGCAAATAATCAAGCATACCTTGCTGTCAAATCTTGCTAAACCACTGCCACATTTACCATCAAACTTTGTTAAATTGCTGGTTTATATCAATAAACACATTACTATCTCTCGTGAATGGGGTCTCTCCATCTGTGATGAACATATATAACATATATAATAACAACATATACAGCTGAAGCTGTGATGCCACTATGATACACAATATGCAAGCATTTTACATGAGTATGCAAGTAATGCAGCCATGAAAGGAGTTAACAAAGTTATTTATCATTTCATAAAGGAGGCAGACAAATAACAAAGTTGAAAAAACAAACAAGACAAGGGACTGCACATAGGTGTCCTATTTAATGCACAGAGGAAATGACTGTCCAGACCAAAACCACAACCAAACAAACAAAAGAACCCCCAAAAAATCAATGTCAAGAAAATCACCAGGAAAAGCCAAATGGCATAAACCCACTATCCATTAGGAAGAAAGACAGAGAATACAAGGCTGCTTCAGTTCTAATGTCTTTCATCAAATAACTGCCTAAACATGACCACCTTGGCTGGTGGCTAAAAGCCACCAAAGAACACAGTCATCAGCATTCAATGATTGGCATCAGCTACGGAGTGTTGCATCCTCACAGCTAAAATAGTATATAAGTGCTAAAAAGTAATACTTTTGTACAGGTAGTGCAGGTGATCAATAACATGCGAAAACTAAGCATTAACACAGTGTGCTGCTAAAGAAGTAATTTAGTAAAGTTTAGTTATATTCTGGCCTGATTTATCAGTATTCTAAACATTCCCTTCTTAATGATCCCTACTTTAACTTGTATAGATATATATGTACATATGTATACATACATTTACTTGTAATACTGGGGAGGTGAATATCGGTAAACAAAGACTGGAAAAAATGCACTGGCTTAGTGTGTAAAATTTATTTTTATTCTTTTTTCATTTTTTCCATGGTACTTTATATTCTTGGAATAGATTCCTAAACTAATGCACACCTAAATCCCTTCCTACATCTTTTTAATAAATTATTAAAGTAGCCCTAATTTATCCGGTCTAACTTTTGTAATACTCAGTTCCTGGGCTCAAAAAGATAATCTGAACTGATACATGCAGGAAAACAAACAATCGCTAAATAGACTTTTCAGTATAGATTCTCATTCTCTGCAAGTAAACTATCTGCTAAACCTTCATCTCATGCTTCTTCACATTCTGCACTGTATGTGTCGGTTGCAAATCCTGTACAACCATGTAAATGACTGTTGGTTCTTGATACTGCCACAGAGTGTATTCCACTGGGAGAAGGTATAAGACAACACTTTTCTGGTTCTTTTCACCTGAGCAAGCTTTATGTATTCTATTATAGATAGTTGTGGTACTTTCTTATTTATAGCTCTGTATTGTAAAACTGAAAAAACTTCCTAAGTCTAGGTGATTGCCCATCATTTGGTAGGATTGATACAGTTATCAGATCTGTATAGCACCATTCATTTGAAATCATTCTATAACAAGATGAAGGTGAAAACTAAATAGGCATATCCAAAGGATTTTATGAGATCCTTAAGATTAACACAGTCTATTTTATAGAAATTCAGAAAATTATTTTACAGTAGATAAAAATGCCCTGTTATCACTTTATCCTATGACTTCTCATTTTCTGTTCTTGTGATAAATTTTGCTTTTCCTGATTAAAATGATATTTCTAGTAGAAATATTTTCATCTGAGGCCAGAATCTACAGTATCATATGGCCTTTGCAACCTCATTAAGTAAGCCTTCAGTGGAACAAAATTGAGCCCAGTTTAAATCTATTCTCTGCTTTTTGATTAAACTATCAATTTATCCAACAGGGAAAAAAAAAGAAATAAACAAACAAACAATTTAAGTATTTCATTGAAGGATGATTTCAAAAACTGACCAAATCATAAAACCTGTTAACTTAGAAAACATTACCATATGCACCGAATTCATGTGGCAAGGTCTTAGTAGCAGAGAGGCTATAGAGGTGGCTTCTGACTGAAGCTGCTGGAAGAGTCCCCTGTGTCCAGTAGAGGCAATACCAGCCACCTCTGCGATGGACTTGCTGATGGCCAAGGTCAAGGCCATCAATAATGGTGATAGTGCCTTCGGCATAACAAATTTAAGAAGGGGGGAGGGGGACAGGCCTGCACAATAACATTAGCAACAGGAAGTGAGGAGTGAGAGTATGTGAGAGAAACAACTCTACAGAACACCAAGGTCACTGAAGAAGGATGGGGGAGGAGGTCCTCCAGGCATGGCAGCAGAGATTTCCCTGTAGGCTGTAGTGAAGAGCATGGTGAGGCAGGTTGTTCCCCTGCTGCCTGTGGAGGTTAGCAGTGGCACAAATATCCACGTGCAGCCCATGGAGGACCTGCTGGAGCAAGTGGATGCCAAATGGAGGCATCTACCCTGAAGAGAAGCCCAGCAGGAGCAGGCTACTGGCAGGACCTGTGGACCCATGGAGAGAGGAGCCCACATAGGACAGGTTTGCTGACAGAACTTGTGACCCTGGCAGGGACCCACTGTGGAGCAGTCTGTTCCTGAGGATCTACACTCTATGGAAGGAACACATGCTGGAGCTATTTATGATGAACTGCAGCCTGTGGGAAGAACTCACATTATAGAAATTCATGGAGGACTTTCTCCTGTGTGAGGGCTCCCACACTGGAGCAGAAGGGTGCAAAAAGTCCTCACCTTGTGCAGGGAGAAGCAGCAGAGACAATGTGTGACAGACTGACCACAAGTCCCATTCACTGTCCCTTTGTGCTGCCAGGGAGAAGGAGGGAGAAAATTCAGAAATAGAGGGAAGGTATTTTAAGATTTAGTTTCTATTTTCTCATTATCTTATTCTGCTTTGATTGGTAATAAATAGAATTAATTTTTCACAAGTGAAGTCTGTTTTACCCATGATGGTAATTAGCAAGTGAGCTATCCCTGTCCTTATCTGAACCTATGAGCCTTTCATTATTTTTTTCTCTCCCCGGTCAAGCTGAGCAAGTGGGAGTGATAGAAAGGTTTTGGTGGGCAACTGGCATTTAGCCAGGATCAACCCACCACACCATAATTTCCTATTGCAAACAAAGTGAGGAAACTGATCTCTCATGTTTTAGCATCACTGCCATTTCCAGTATATAGGGTTAAAAGGTAGAGTTAACCAGGACAAGGTCTGCATTCTGGGGAGAGATTTTAACTTGCACTTTGCAGTTTGCAGCACCAAACCTTTAGATATTGGCCTCCTAAATGGAATTCACTACCTGGTTTATACACACTATCTGCACAGATCAATTTCAGAAGCACTAGTGCCCTTAAATGCACTAGAAAAATTAAATTCCCGAAAAGACATATATTGAATGGAAGATGCCTTAAGTAGACAGAAAAATTGCTGGGTACTAGTCATATCTTAAATTTTTCTGCTTTTCAGATTGTATGCTACAGAAATATCCCTTCTCTCATTTTGGTTTACACCTTTCTGGAGGCAGGCGTAGAAGACCTTATTTTATAAGAGACAGATGGCAAAATTGGCACAATTTCCCTTGCTGTGCCCTTATATCCAGTATCTGAACATTCACCTAAGAACTGGATTAAGGTGCCAACAACTTCCTGGTGAAATTCACATCTGCTCTCAAAGAAGCCTGAGCTAACTATAGTGGTTCAGGTTACCCCAGACTACTGCTTTGAAAGATGATCTGTTATTTAATTATATAACTAAGGGACAGAGCAAGAGTGACTCTTGAGATACTCATTACTCAACAGATGATTCACAATTGGACCACGATATCTCTAAGGATATTTACGTCAAATTTTAATCGTGATGGCCTAAAAAAACAGAGATGAAATGTCCCTTTCAAATAACAGAGAGCTTGTTATCAAGAGGCTTACACTGGCAGATCTCAATCTTCATTGGTGAGCAACCTTCTGGAACTCTAAAAGTGAGCATGCTGGTGAGCTAAATGCAGTTTTCCATTGCTCCCTTGTAGTCCGTTAAACTAAGAAGTTAACAAAAAATCCTTTATTGTGGGAATATCCTGATACTTTTCAATTGAAAGCAGGTTTTTTAAATAATTAATTTCAGAATACCTTAACTATTGTTCAGTTTTAATAGCAGCATAAGAGACAAAGGAGTATTATTCTTAAATCAAGGCCTGAACAAGAAGGCAGTGATGGTGGAGGATTCAGTGAAATGCAAGCACAGATTAACTTCTCTGCAGTGTGTTCTCTGAATATTAAAAGAACCCAGAACAATATTTCCCATTGCAACAGATCAAAAGTTAATCCATGCATTCCGATTCTCTCACCATAGTTAGCTACCATAAGACTGAAAGCTAGTTTTCTAGGTAAGTAGTCCAAATAAACTTGTTATGCTTCAGGCAGTGGATAACAGGAAAATCTTTATAAATGGTAGCACAGGTCTATAGAAACTTGAAGGAGTACTGTGAATATGAGTTTGTTAGACTTGGAGGCTTCTTTGATTTGCTAGGCCTGACTAATGCAGAGAAAGTAAAATACTTGCAGTCAAATAAGTGATTATTTGGGTGAAGGAAGAAAGCAGGTAATAAACTTATGTTTTATCCAGCCCTACCTAGCTTATTTATGACAGATGAAATCTTCTGTCTTTAAACATTTAGAGGAGTAAAATGGACATCTTTCCAGTAGATTAAGTATAAGGTTTCGAGTACTGTGTATATACCATGGTTTTTATTCTATTCTATAAACTGTATTGCATGGGTAGAACAACTCCAGAGACTTTTGCTCTTACTATTATAAATGAAACCCAGAGTAAGTGTTCAAAAGTTGATGATGCTTAACATTTTTGGTGTCTGTGACTTATTATGCAAGAACAGTAAGCCATAGTTTTATGAAGATGTGATTAATGAAACTTGGTATCAATATCATAGGAAGAAAGGAGACAAAGTTCTCAATTTCTGCATACAGTCTTAAAAGAAAATGACTGACTATTGTTACTTATATTTTTTAGAAGTTATTAATATTAAAATCATAAACAGACACCTAGAATTAAAATACCATGCAGTAATTAATGTATGGATCTGAGCTGGTTTTTAAAATATGGATTTGAATAAGCACTGGAATGCATTCAGACTGCAGTGCAATAAATTTGTAGAAAATATGTCAGTTATAATAACTGGCTTTTTACACTGTAAAAGACTAAAAAATGACTTACGTTCATCAATTGGGCACAATACAAGCATTAATGACCAAAATTTTGCTAGAATGATTTTTTTTACTCTGCAAGTAAGAGTTTGGAAAAGTAAAAAAAAGATATAATCAAGATCTCTAAGTTGCCCTTAACAAATCTTTCTTCATTTCCTCCCCCAAAAAATCACAAGTCAATAGAGAGATTAACAATATTTCTGTCTGTTGTTTTCAAATATTCATTCAAAGTATTGAAAGCTTTTAATTCTTTTTCATTGTTGGACTATTGTTAGTTTTCCTCTAGATGATGTGAACAGATGTTTTATCATACTAATTGAAACAAAATAAGTTGATGTGAGTCACTTTTTACTGTACAATTGTGAAGGCTCTTGCTTTACTTGGGGAAAATGCCTGATGCACACCTATGAATCTATTACTCAGGCTAGTGTAGACAGACTGACTGATTATTAATCATTTAATGGCTGCAAAATTTTGAGATGTCAGAATTCAGTAAAATTTGTAAATATGTGAAAACAATCGCATTCTAAATAAGAATTTGGGGGCAAAACAATTGTTCAATAAGAGTTGTATCACTACAGTGGCTGAATTTTGTTAATCCTTGTTTTCTTCTCGGTATAATGACCAAAAGAAATTAAAATATATGAATTTTAAATCATGGATCAGTGAAATAGATGACAGATCATTATTGGTGTGGAGAAGTATTCATCATAGTGTTGAAAAAGAAGTACTAGCTGCTGATGACCACTTAAAATATATGAAAGATAATGTTTATCTTTTTCATTGTCTTGAGGCAATTACCAATGACAATGAACTCATATGCTTAATATAAAAAGCTGAAACATTACTGTAAAAGTGAATTGCATAAAAGTGAGTGTCTTGTTTATCAGGACATCTCTTCATGCAAGTACACTTGAGTCATATGTTATAAATCACTAGATACTTGAATTTTTCACTGTAGTTGGATTCTAGCTAGTGCATTCAAGGTAATTTTGAAATATAGTTCATGTTCCTACTACACTAAAGAATAATGAAATCTCTTTTCAAGGTAATATATTGTTCATAATGTCTATCTAGTCTTAGAAGTAGAGAACTAATTATTGCTCACACAGCCAATGCTTCACTCAACCATTTCCTTGAGCACTGAAGGTCATAACATGACCAGAGCTAGCAAAGGTGATGTTGTGTAAGTATCTAGCAAAAGGAACAATACAGTCACCTGCTATTTTTTTAGAAATATACATAATTTTTTAAAATATCACTTGTTAATTTGATAGAATTTCAAATTCATCAATGACGTTCATCCTAAGTTATTAGGAACAAAGTAGTCTGCTGTACAAGCATGTTCATGTTTTGTTCTTGCTTGTGTCTTCCAGATAAGGATTTAAGTTACAATTTTATGATTGAATCATAATGCTGCCTATGTTTGTTATGTTGCATCTGAAGTTGTTTCTCAGTCAAAGCATTCAGAAGTTCATATTGCAAAATGACAAGTATACTGACCACAAAATTCTTTATATCACAGAATCACAGAATAGTTCGAGTTGCACTCATAAGGATCATCAAGTCCAACTCTTGGTCCTACACTGGACACCCCAAGAATCACATCATATTGCTGGCCTTTTTTACCCTCTTATCCTTTATTTTCCCACACTTGTTCCACTCCAAATCATCTGGATCCATCCCTTTGCCCGTCATTGATTCCCTCCCTAAACATTTCCATATTAAGTCTTGTGCACTTCCAAAATGCTCTTCCCCTGCATCCTATAACTTATCCCATACCCCTAGGCATCAACTCACCTCTGCCCTAAAGGTGCTCTGGTGCTGACTCGTTGTGATGCATTTCACTCAGTGCTAGGGCCAAGGTATATCTAGGCCTGCCCTAGGAGGCACCCAGAAAGGGTGTCCTTTTCTCTGAGTCTTTGAGTTAGGGTCCTGCCTTGCTTTGTGCCCATGTGCCCCTCTGGACTTGCACAGATAAGCCTGCAGTGGGCTGATGGCTCCTGTAGCGGGCCTGAGAATAGCCCATCAGGGCTATTGGTTTTCAGCACACCTCTATGAGTGCGCAGATAAGCTTTTATCACACAGCCTACCATAAGCAATGTAGAAGATGCAAGGAAAATATGTTAAAAGGCAAAAATCATTAATATTTCTGCTCATGTTCTGCAGTAATATCCATAACTATGTTACCCATTTCATTTAGACTGCATTTAGGGAATGCTTCTGAGATGTTATTCCTCTCAGTGAGTAGGTGTAGTGATGCACTTGTCGAACAAAATGCAGTGGATTCCAAATAAGTTTCTTTTAAACTTTATTGTCAAAGCTGTGCTAACAGTAAGTAATAAGCTATTAAACTTATTTTCATGACTAAAGTCTGTAATTATGATTCTAAATACACCACAGGGCCAGTCCTCTGATATAAAATGGTGCCATTTTTATAGATTTTTTTTTTTTTAGAAATAAAGATAAACTTTTAGATATTTAAATGCTGAGAAGTTATTCTTTTAGAAAAAAATTACCAGTAATTAAGGATAAAATTATATGGTGAATTTAAACTCTTTGGTAAATTTTCAAATAGGTGGGGAATATTAAAAATTTCACACTTGCTTTAACATTTCATTAATGTCTTCTGTCTTGTGGCAAAATACAAAATCACATTCCTATCCTTTAATTAGAAATAGAAGTTCAGTTATGTAACTATACCTGTAAAGCCATCACTCTGTGCACTTCAGTCACTGATAACTGGTGTCACTAGGCTGGTATGGATTCTTAACAGTTAGGCAGGATGAAAATGAGATTTTTACCATTGTGGTAATGAAGGCTACAAATATGTTACAAAGATTACATTTCTTTTCTATCTCACAAAGCTCTAACTCTGGTGACTAAATGAGAGAGGAATTTCATCCGACATAAACATTTGTATCATTTTTAGGCTCAAGCCTAAAGGCTTTTAGTTTCAGTTCTGTAGGAGCTATTCATAGAGAAAGTGTTAGCTAGATGGTCAAACTCAAAAGCACTGTGGTCAACAACTTGATGTCCGAGTGGAGACAGGACAGGTGCTGTTTAATACTTTTGGTGGTGACATGAATAGTGGGATTGAATGTACTCTTATTTGGATTGCATTCAAATTCAGTTTGAGCTTTAAACATGAAAAAAACTAGCTTTAGTATAAGGTTCATCTAGAGATAACTTGTAACTTTTGTGCATAGGTAAGTACATTTATGTAACCAAATATAAGCATACTAAACAAGATTAAAACTTATGTTCTTTTGGGAACCAGAGGAGGTACCATCACTGTAAAGTCTATTTTATTCTTTCCAGAGCTGGCTTAACTTTATGTTTTCATGAGACTTGCAAACAAAATTTTAAAAAAAATGTATTTTAATAAATAAATTATTGTCCCAGAGAGTCTATCTGGCAGAATAATGAGATCACTGACAGCCCTTACTGTCCCTGCCCTGCCTTCCTCAGGCTTCATGGGAGCTGTAGTGGACCTATGATCCCATTTCAGCCCCCCCCCCCCCCCCCCCAGGACTGTCAGCCCCTGTCCAATGATGACACAGCAGGGCCAGTCTCTAGTTCACCACAGCCCTGCCACATCCAGCCATGGGCCTTGCCAAGCCAGACCCACTCACAGGCCAATATCCCACCCCAGTCTTGGCCTATCCCTGCCACAAGGAGGTGCCAGATGTCCAGGATTGGGGCTGCCTTGGCTGCCCCCCTGGTCTACCCTGTTATCTGCCTGGGAGAGTGGGACAGCCTTGGCTACCTGATCCAGCCTTGCTACCTTAGGGAAGCTCCCTCCAGCCTCAAGTCGCAGGGAGACTCTGGTCCATGTTGTGCCTGTACACAATCATACATTGACATCCACTTAGACTGAAGGCGGTATTTCACAGTTCAAAAAACTAAATGTTTATCAGTAGAGTATAAAATGTTTATTATTCATTTACATTGCTCCCATAAATGCCATGCAAGCTTTATGGGACAGATAAAAAGACATGGTCCATGAAATGAAGAGCTCACCATCTAATTTTAGAGAAGAGAAAGCAGGAGTAACCAAATAAGTCACATGCTTGGAGTGAGTCATCAGGAAATGTGTCCAGTGGTGAAAAGAGGTAAGCTGGTGCAAAGCACAGAGCTGGCTTCAGAGGCAGGAACACAGAATCAGAAGTTTCTGGCAGAGCCAGCAGGATAAGGAGAAGGGAATAAAACCCAGGGATGCACCTGTAGACTGGGAAAATAACAATGTGAACCTCCTTGTTTAAAAGTTATACTGGCTAAAGCTCAATAGGAATAAAACATTAATATATTTTCAGATAGTGGCACTGAAATCAAGAAAATGACCCTTTTCTTATGTACAGCATCCATAAAAATAGCATTAAGAGAATACTAATTGTGTCACTCTGACTTCATAAATGTGCAAATTGAATGATGAAAAGTAGCAATTTAATTTTACCAAAGAATACAGTAAGAATATACAGACTTCATTTCAGACAAATCTATTGGAGGAAATACAGAAATCTTGCACTAGTGGGTCTCACTCAGCACCTACCGAATGCCAAATTGTTCATATCACATGTCAAATAGTTTTTGGCAGCTCATACAGAGCAGTATTATTAATGAAAAGACTGTTTTAAAAAATTAGAAGACTTGGTGTGAAAGGGAAACTAATCATAATGGTGTGATGTGGGAATTATTTCAAAACTGGCAAAATTACATTTGTTTCATTAGCAGGGAATAATTTTAAAAGACATAAGAAACTTTTCTTGAAATAAACTAATGCACTAACCATTTAGATGTGACAACTTCCTGTAAATTTGAAGTTTTGTAGGAACTCCAAGCTAAGCAACCTATAAGAATATGACATGGGTTAAAACATTTGCATGATTTCCAGTTACTCTTCCAATTTTCCAAATATTTTTCTTTTTGCAGACAGTTATTTTAATCTAAAAGATGGGAGATTTAAATTAGATATATTGAAGATAACTTTTACAATTAGGGTGGTGAGATGCAGGAACAGGTTTCCCAGGGAGGTGGAAGAAACTCCAACCCTGAAAACATTAAAGGTAAGGTTGGATGGGACTCTGAGCAACATGATCTAGGGAAAGATGTTCCTGTTCACTGCAGGAGAGTTGAACTGGATGACCCTGAAAAGTCCCTTCCAGCTCAAACCATTCTATGATTTTATGAAACTAGAAGTGACCAGTGATATTTCCGAATCAATTATTTTCCATAGGGCAACACTTTATGAGAAGCAGAGTACTTAAGCTAGATATAATAGACATTTTACACAGTTTGTTTATTTTAAACAGCAATTAATATCAGGTTTAAAAACTGTATATCAATTGGATTTGTACATATACATTGTAGAGCAACAATGTCATTTTGCCAATAATTGCACAATGGCAACAGTGAAAGAATATTTGAGTACTATGCAGATACTACCTTCTAAGCAATTCCTTGCAAAAGTAAGTTTCCTTCTGCACAGTTTTTTTGCAACAAGATTTTTTTTCCCATTTCAACAGAAGTAGTTAAAATGGTACGAACTTCTAAAGAGTATGTAGGTGTACAAAAAGAAACATGTTTCTTTCTGGTATGTGAGTACTTAATTGTCCTTCTTTCAATAGAGGTGCACCAAACTCTGAAAAAGGCATAATTTTACAGCCATGTTCTAAGTCTGAGGAAATGCAATGAGTTACAATGGAATTGCTGACAAATAGTAAACCCTAACAATATTGGCATAATAAGTAGATGTATCTGTCTTTAAATAGCTTTGTGGCTTATAGTGACTTTCCAGTACCTAAAAGGAACTTACAAGAAGGCTGGAGATGACCTATTTACAAAGGCCTGTAGTGAAAGGACAAGGGGCAATGGTTTTAAATTGGAGAAGAGTCGATTTAGGCTTGGTACTAGGAAAATGTTCCTTACCATGAGGGTGGTGAAACACTGGAACAGGTTGCCCAGGGAGGTGGTTGAGTTGCCATCCCTGGAGGCATTCAAGGTGAGGCTTGCCAGGGCTCTGGGCAACCTGCTCTAGTTGGGGATGTCCCTGCCCACTGCAGGGGGGTTGGACTAGATGACCTCCAGAGGTCCCTTCCAACCCAAATGATTCTGTGATTCTGTGAATTGTAAGGAACTTTTTCTCCTAGCATTTCTAACAAAAACTGAAGTGGACATATTAAATGCATAAATATTTCCCATTACAGAGGGTAATACTATTCATTCAGGAACACTTCTGTTGATTTATGATGTAGTATAATGCAAGAAGGCTATATTCTGCTGAGAGATTCTGAAGATGAAGAATGGAAGCTAAAGTATTTTATAGGATATCTTGAAAATGTGCATAAGCTTAATGAACAGAAACTAAACATTTTATCAGATGTAACCTGAGGAAGGAAGGCTGAGACCACAAAATTATATGTAACATCCATACACTTGAGTGCCCTTCCTTACATTTTTACGAATTCAAATTTCGACTGTGCCCTTGTATATTAATTTATATGAAGGCAGACTCTTGAATAGCCTCTTTCTGAGCTTATAAAACTATGCTAGGAAATGGAACCACAAGAGCATACTACCTACCAACCTGTAGGATGTCAAATTAGGCTACATGGTCGTCGTCGTCGTCATGGCTAGGCTTCGCGAATGAAGATCCAGGGAGGGCTCCACCCACACTCCTCCTCAGTGCCTTTTCCAAGCGCGCTGATAAAAAGAGGATAGCAGATAGCACCCTCGAGCCTGCACAATGGAATTTTTTTAGGTGAGACACAGCATGCGCAGAGCTGGACCCACCCTTCAGTCCTAAGGTTCATCTGCCAGGGCCTAGCAAGCTTGAATGCTGGCAGCCAAGTCCTTGGGACGGAGGTTTAACCTCTTAGATGGAAGGCCTTACAGGGCTAAACAAGTTCCATCTGCCCGGGTTTGGAATCAGAGAGAAACCCAGCACAGCAAATTTGATGAGGTATTTGCCTCCTAAATCTCCTCACTCTCAACCAGAGTTACTGTCAAAGGAATTGTTATTATGTTTCTCTTATTGGTTTGGGTTTTTTTTTGATTGTTGGTTTTTTATTTTAAATGAAGTGCATGATTCAGTTGCATGCTAGATGTGTGAGATAAGAAAGAAGATATTGTAATAAAAGCCAAGGAGAAGAGGAGGAAGAAGAAGAAAGCAGATGTGCAGCTTTAGAAAGATCAGTCTGAAATGTAGATACTGTATTAGGGATAGTGATTAGGGACTATATCCATTGCATTGCCTTTGACTAATAACAAATAATTCATTTGACTAATAGGGAATAATCCTTCAAACAAAGAAGGAATTTTTAATAAGCATAGTTCCAAATAACTCTATGACTTTTGTAATTTAGACCATTGAAAATATCACCCCCTCAACTCATTTGGAATTTTAAGGAAGAAGAGAAAAAGGAATGGAGAGAATCAATATGAGAGAATATAAAATTACAGAAATGTGAATGTGGCCCAGCTTTCAATAAGTTTTTAATTGTTACTCCAGTCTATCACTGAATTTAATACTTTAACAAGATAGGAGTTTTGATTTAAGGAAAGATAAATGTAAAATCTGTGCATATGCTAAAACTGTATACAGAAATACTGAAAAATAGTTGGTAATTGCAGCGCAAAACAAGAACTGAAATTATTTTTTGTAAGGTGTTTTTGGGCTCAGTAAGAGAATCATACACACATATGAGCCACAGGCTGTTTTATTGTTTTGGAATAACACATTATAAATGATGGAAAATCTCATAGCAGTAGCTTGCAACGTTCTTCAAAAATGTATGTAAAGGTATCAAATGCCACTGCACCTTGCTAATAAGTCATTCAGACTCTGAAGGTAAGTGTAGGTATAAAATCTAAGTTCTTTGCCTGAATATAAAATGCTTGTTAAACAGACATTTGCAGACAAAGGAAATTCACCTTGTGTTTCTGAATTACCAAGCATGATATTAATATTCAATTGGTGAGCTGCTGTGTAGAAAGAAAGACCTGCTAGAGGCTTAAAATGCTAAATGCACGTCTCCACTTACTGTAACTGCATACTAAAAGCACTGCTCTGTCATAGATTAGAAAGAAAAGTTCAAGAGCTATTATAATATAGGAAAAATCCAAATGCAAGGTACTTGTTTTGAGTTCTTAGAATTAATTGAAGTCATAAGCACACTGAAGGAAGGAAAAGAATTTTTTTGCCTACATGAATCTATAGTACTTTGCTTCTTAAAATTATACATCTCCTAGGCTTTTCATTAATCAGTACTTGAAAGGATCTCTGTTAGAGATGAGCAAAATGTTCTGGTTAAATTAAAAGCTGATTCAAAGCTTTTGCCATCACTTGTGCTTTCTGAACCATACTTAGTAACACTAAAATACATTTGGCTACAAATTTCTTCATATTCTAGCTAGAGAAAATGGAAGAAAATTATAACATTCCTACTACACTGAGTCCATCCATGTGAATTCACTGAGATCATATGATCTCAGAAGATACTCAGGTCAACCACCTGAGATACTGTCTGAAAGTGGCTACAAAATAACATTGTGAGTTCCAATATTTATTGCCTCACAACGATTCCCAGAACCAATCTGTTCAGATTACAATAAATATAGGCCTAGTTCGGAGCTTTGGTTGAGCTGATTTCAGTCCACATTGAAATAAATAAATAAACGGATAGATGGATGGATGGATGTACAGAAAATGGCATTAAGACAATTTAGTGACCCTGCAGTCCTGCACCTAGTCAGTCAAACATCTAATCAGTTCCTCCCAGAACAGTCAAAGAATGCCAGACACACAGCCTCAGAAAGTCAGTGCTACAGATGAGCAAAATGGAGTGAGGCACAGACCATATACAAAGGCCCAGACTTGTCCTGTGCAAAGCAGTAGATCTAGCTGATGTCTTTTAAAAATCTGAGTGTAAACTGGAGAATGAAGCTGAATTTTTTTCAACGCATCTCCCAAAAATAAATACACTAGTAAGAATTTAGTCAACAAACCTGATGATTGTATGACCATTCACTTTTCTACACATGTATTGATGCCAAAGTACTGACTCAGTAAGAGGGATGGTGATTTGATGTTGGTCACAAGCTGGTAGATATGAAAGTGAACATACAAGAGGATCAGGAGAGATGTTTCCATTGCTGTTTTTACAGTCAGTCTAGTTAATCCACTTTCTTCTTAAATATGTTATGTAGGAACAGATCCAGTGCGTAACACTTTTAAAGTCCAATTTTCCACTTTTACAAGAAGTGTGCAAAATTATTAGACCATTCTAAAGATAGCATATAAGAAGAAGGCTGTGCTTTAGACCTCGTAAGCATTTCACAGAACAGCATAGCCTATTCGTAGTCCAGGCTTTAGTGGCAAGTGAGTAAACCTTGACAAAATATCGTTCTTCTAAAAGAGCACTTCATGGAATTATTATTCTTTATGATTAATGCAGTGAAGCATGCACTGTAATATGCCCAATTCAGTTGTATGCATTCAGAGAACTCTTATCACTGTAATACATTAAAAAGTCCAATCTGCAACTAAATAATGGTTGTGAGTTACACAGGAAAGGAGTGCTTAGAATTCTTTTTTACAAACAGGAGAACTAAATTCTCATTGTGAAAGATGTTCATTTGAGCCATACTAAACACAGATCTACGTATCAGTGTCTGTTGTTCAGAACTTCCATAGATAAGCATCTGTGGTTGCAGATATCAGAGAAATCTAGGTTTTTCTTTTCATTGCAGCTGTATGTCAAAAAGTTGTCAGTCTGAAAACTTTTCAGGTTCTATAAAATGATATAATATGAATAATTAAAGAATATTTGGAGGTTTTATTTTCATCTGCTTAACATTCTTATACTACCACCAGATACAAGTGAATCCACCAGCTTCAAAACAAAATAGTTTTAAAATAATTAAATAATAATAATATTTTTAAGTTCTCTGATATTTGAGTATTTCTCTTGCACTTCTATAACTGTAAAGGGAAAAATATGAATCATAACTTCATGCTGGAAGCCAGGCAACACTCTTTGAACAGGTTAGTCTTACATAACCCTCAAAACATTCCTGTACTTCATAGTACACAGGTCTCAAAACAGTCCCTTCTTAAAGGCTGGGTTTTCTTCTAAGTTTTCTATAAGCAAGTTCTTAAAGGCTTGAAAAATCAACAAGCAGCTTAGTTTTATTATTTATCCCAAGTTTTCCTATGACCTCTGTAGCTTATGCTGTGCTCAAACAATATTCTTATTATGGGTCTGGCTGGGATGGAGCTAATTTTCTTTATAGCAGCCAATACGGTGTTGTGTTTTGGATTTGTGACTAAAACAGTGCTGATAAAACATCTATTTTTTTCACTGTTCCTGAGTACTACTTGCAATGTCAAGACTTGGTTTATCTCTTAGCCTTCTTTTCTGCCATGTAAATAGGCCAGGAGTGGGCAAGAAACTGGGAGGGCGACACAGCAGGGACAGTTGAGCCAGAACTGCCAAAGGGATATTCCAGTCCATATGATGTCATGCTCAGCAATAAAAAAAATGGGAGGTAGGAGGTCTTTCACCATAGTTGTTGTTCAGAGACTGGGTTGCATCAGCCTGCTTGTGGGAGGTAGTCGATTATTGCTTTTGCATCTCTTCTTTCGTGATTGTTTTGGGGAGGAGGAAGGGATGCAGTAAGTTTTTCCTTCACTTATTGAACTATTTTTATTTCAACTTGCTTTTCTTGCTTTTTGTCTTCCTACTCACTCCCCAGTCCAGTAATGGAGGGGTGAGGGAGTGGCTGTGTGGGTGCTTAGCTGCTGCCCAAGGTCAACCCATCACAGTTCTTTAAGTGCTTGTCAGGGTTGCAGTCAGGCAAGTGGACTGCTGACTGGGCCCAAGATTGAAGTTAACTGAACGTGATGTGAGAAACTATAGGACATAATATGAGAAATGGCTGGACATGACAAATAGCAGTCTCAGAAGCTGCCAAGGATTAAAGACAATGCCACAAAGGAGAGCTCTATCCTAAAGGTGTGTAAATGGAGCAACAGGAAAGGGCTGAGCCTCACAGATCCCTAAACACTGAGTCCCCTTGAGAGTGTGTGTGAAAATACCAAACTGAGTATGGATGTAGCAATGCTGGGAGGGTCTTGGGAGGGTTTTGTTTTTTGGTTTTGGGGGGTTTTTTTGAGTTGTATGATCTTTAACAGACAACATTAAATGATTTGTCCTCAGGTTTCCTGAAGCACTGTAACCTGGTAGTTACTCTCCAGATAAGGGCAGATGACAATCAAATCTCGCTGCAAAGGAGTTTATTGCAGGTCTCCAACATTTTGTTTGACTGCTTTTGTGTGAAGATTTTTAATACAAATTAGAACAGTGAGCTTCAAGATTTGCATGAGGCTGACAGGTATCCTCAGACAGCTTTTACCACTATTCTAGTATGTTCCCAGAGTCTTCCATGTCTAGCTCCTTACACAGTGATTTTTACTTTAACTAGATGACCCACTATACAGGAAACCTCTGCTTTCACTTTACAATTGTGTCGCATTGATGTAAAACAATCAGTGTATAAGGCATTAAAGAAAAAGGCTTGTAAGTTTTATGTTGTGCAGATTTAAACTTATTCTGTTTATTTGAATTTGTAGCAGTTACTAATTAAAGCTGCAAATCAAAATTCCACCCTTCACTAATAATCACATAAATAGTGTTTCCTTAGACTTCCAAAAAATATTCACCTATAACAATGATAAAAAACTCATCGGTCACACACTGTAAGAATTTGAGTAAGGTTGGAAGGTTGCTGAGTTTCAGGTTTTTTCAGCTTTCATGAGTTTGAGAATGAGTTTAAAAAAATCATTGGTCATAAGCATTGAAATAATATTGGAATTGCAGGACAGAAAAAAAGCTAAGAAGTAACTCTAACTGAAACTCCAGGGAGAAGAACATAGGTTTCATCTTTTGAGGAGGCTGCTTTTGTGGGTTACCTATCAGAAAATGAAAATAATTGTTGCCTTTGGAATATACAGCCTGACTTCCTGCTGACAGTCAGCTATTTAGCCTTCTTAATTCTGTAAAGTTAGTGCAAAGCATGATTATTTCAGAAGGATAGGGTTTTATACCAATTGTGTTCAAGTATATACAGACATAGCAGTAACATGTTAGTTAATTTTCGCAAAGATACCTTTTTGGAAAGTATTAAACTATTCGTACATCCACACAACAAATTATTAATGCAGCAGTGTAATGAAAGGTATATGACCTTCTAGAAAGATTCCTTTACAGTGTTTTTGAAGTGCAACATATAATGTCTTCATTTCAAACTGAAGTCTTCAGCCCATTATTCACTTAAATTTAAATAGTAATATGAAGTCCAATATGAGGAAAAAATAGACCCTAGTGTTTGGGGCTGTTGCTATTTGTTTCCTTGAGCTGCTTTTCATTCCATCTAATCAAAAATGTCAACTGGATTACTCTTCCTACTGATGTTATTGATATGCTTGGATTTTGCACAGCTGATACTTATAAAAAATCATCCTCAATGTTAGCAGAATGATTGAATACCTTTAATTTGAAATGTGATAGATTATAACAATAATGGAGCTGAGTAGGTATCATTTATAGAGATGCTTGTCCAAGTATAAAAGATTTTTAAGGTGAGCTTCTATTTTATTATTCTCTTATCTAGATCCTGAGTGCTGCAACAATCTATTCTATAGAAGGTGTAATTAAATATGAGTGAAATGAGTTACTAGAAAATATTTCATTATCTAGTGAAATCTTTATAAAGTAGCAGAGGTGACTTCCCAAGGCTCAGACTACCATTCACAGTGAAAATATTAGGGTTATTACTGTGGGAACCAGGCTGCTTTGGTATTTTGTAATAACTTACTGATATTTTTTGTCTATTGTTCTATAGGTGGAAAATTAATAAAAACCAGTATCTATAATTTGACAATTATAATTTGAGATTCTGATGCGATTCAACAGGAGAAAGTTTAATTATGGAAAGTACTTTGTGCTTACAAAATCCTACTTGCCTTGTGGCTTTAGTATGTAGGAACCGATATGCAAAATAATGTTTATTTGGCTTTCTCATGGAGCAACAAGAATAACAGCAACTAGAGTAGCAGCTGACTATCCCAAGTTTGGTGTAGTTGTTTAATTTATTTAGCCCTTGATTTAGAAGTTGAATTTTTTTTTCTCCTGCAGCAGTTCTCCTTAACCAACTTTAAATCTTTAAGTTCTTCTTATCATTTTCTCCACAAACATTTCCTTTCCACTTCAGATTTCTGTCAAAACAGCTGACTCTTCAGCTGAATGGGAAGCTATAATACTCTCTGATCTGTGATAACTGGAAGAGGTGTAAAAGTAGTTTTTGACATAAAGTAAAAATGTTTCTTCTGCTGCATCAAGAAAAAGCCAAGATCTTACAAAATATTTTTCATTCCTTTAATGCAAGAGAAGATAAAAAAAGCGCTTTCTCTCACACAGTCATTGACAGTCATAGAATCATAGAATGTCCTCAGTTGCAAGGGACTAATGGGGATCATCCAGTCCAACTCCTGTTTATGCACAAGACAACCCCCAAAATCACACCATATGTCTAAGACCTGTCCAGATGCTTCTTGAATTCTGTCAGGCTTGGTGCCATGACTACTCACTGTGGAACCTGTTCCAGTGCTCGATCAACACAAACCTCAGCTTCATGCCGTTCCCTTGGGTCTTATCACTGGCTACCAGAGAGAAGATATTAGCTCCTGCCCCTCCACTTCCCCTTGAGAGGAAGCTGTAGATCATGAAGACTCCCCTGACTCTTCTCTTCTCCAGGCTGGACAAATCAAGTGACCTCAGCCATTCATCATACAGTTTCCCCTCTAGGCCCTCCTCTAGACAGTCATAGTTTATTTTTTGTGGTACGCAGTTATGAAAAAGTTAGGCATCATTCACCATTTTGATGTTCTCCAAATAAAATACCTTCATGACTGTGCTGATGTATATTTCCAGGTTGGATTTCTTTCTGTTGGATCTGCTTTCCTCATATAAGCAATCTTCTTGTGGAATAAATTGGTGTATATTACTTTAGGGTAAGCCAAGTAAATGCTTTTATCACACAATTTGTGTAGATGTTTTCTACTCTGGACAAAGAATTTCTCATGAATCCATGACACATCTCCCAACACCAAGCTTCACCAAAACTGATATATTCCCACAAAAATTTTAGATTTAGTTGACCGTGATTGTCAAATTGCGAACAGCTCTATCCAACTATAACTAAAAGTATTTTCAGTGTCTATTATTTTTCACTAGACAGATTTTTTGAGAAAGCAACTTACCAATAAATCGCTTTGTAGTCAGCATTATCAAATCCAATTCATTCATTCTGCAGAAAGATATGTAATTCACATAAGCATGTTTAATATTACTCAACACAGTGGTGCTATTCATTGTAAATTTTCAGTCTTTATGGGTGTTTATAGTTATTCCAGTATGTAAGTTTCACTCCTCAGTCCTGCTAGGAAATATGACTAGGATTAAAAAAATCTTGTAGGTAGTTTATACCCAGCTCAGCTAATATAGTAGCATAGGGGATATGAACTTCTAACTGCACTAATCAATTCAACACAAGAAGTCCATCCTCTGGTAGCAAGTACAATGTAGTTAATTTTAAAATGTTCACTTTTTCATTCTCATTTAGCCAGGTAACTCAAGCAATCTTCTGAAGACACCATGGGCTATCAATTGAAGCGAAGGACCTCCCATAATACAGCATTCCAGACAGCACTTCAAGTCAGCTCCCTTTACAAGCAGCACAACATGCCATCCACCTCTGCTGTGCCTTGAGATACAATTGCACTTGAAAAATACCCCTAACTAACCAATGTAAATGGCACTGATATGCTAAGGCAGACACTTGTCAATGGTTGAAGTTAGGACAGAAGCCTTCTGCTCTTTGTTAATGCGATTTAGCCTGGAGGCTGAAGTTAAATGTTAGTTTTATTTCTTTAGGAACACAGACAAAAGAAGGAAAGCTAAAATGTGTGTCATTAATAAAACAGTATACTTTTTGGCACATTGAATCTCTTCTTTATACTGTTCCATAGACTACATATATCCTGTGCATGGGTAGAGTTGCCTTAACTCGAGCATGATTTTGAGATAAACCTTTGAACTTTATCACAGCTATGATATAAAAAAAACACTTGCTCCCAAGAAAATCAACGATCAGTAAGCTTCAGATTTATTTATCTTTTATTCCTGACTGCATTCATGCTATTGCATGACTGAAAGAGTAAAAAAAAAACAACCAAGAGAACATAAATGTCAGGACCTTTGTCTGAGACAGGGCTCTTGAGAGATTTCTTAGGTCTTCCAGTTTAGACGTACTGAATGTGTTTAGGGAACAAAATAGTCATGCATATGTAACATAAACAAGCTGCTTGGTATCTGGAAGAGATAGATTTGATCAGAACATATTCAGCATCTGCATCTTCAAGTATGGAGCAACAGGGTCACAGAAGATTGATACATTACTTCACCCAAAATCCTGAAGACAAATGTAAACTCCTCAGGAACTGACCAAATGCAACTCTTGTGGTAGAAAAAGCAGTAAGTGGATGCTTAGTCATCCCATCATACTGCAAAAATTATAGAAATAGAACTGACACAAAGGAAATAATCTGCACATCATAAAAAAAATCTATTAAATGTGTTGTTTTATATGTTTGTTGTTACTGAAAGTTGAAGGAAGAAAAAGGAATTTTCCAACAACATGTATTCTATCATTTATTGATTCAGAGTTCAAATTTCTTGCAAGTCATATATTCACATTATATTTACAAATTGAATTAATAACATTTCTCAGAACTACAATGAGAATCTCTTAGTAACTTACTATGTTATAATTAAGTGAAAACAATTGAACCTGATGGAAAAAAAATCATATCACAATATTAAATGAAATTAATCTGATCTATAAATGAATTAGAAATAACTGTGAAGTTTAAATACCCATAACCAGAAATTGGGTTTCATAAAATATGTGAATAAATTATTTAAAAATTTTCAAGTGGTCACTCTCCAAAGAATTAATTTCCATTGTCTTAAAATTTTAGCTCAGGGGGTTTGGGGTTTTTTGAGTGTTAATACTTGTAGTTAACTTGTAAGCTCAAATTTACAAATGTAAAATATCAGTCCATATGAAACTCATAATCTTTACTCTTTTCTCTTACCTGTATCCATGTGCATCATTTATTACTTATACCACACATGCCCATGGTAGTTTTGGTTACAGTGATTCATAACTTTAAAAAAACTTTTGAAAAACTTAACTGAGTTACTCAATAGCACCATTAAAATTTAACATGACTAATGAAAATTCATATTAAATCACAGCACATAAGGTAATAACCACATTATGTCATCAACTACTATTTTAATTGCAAATAACTTCAGTTTGCAATTTGTCAATTGAGGCTTTACATGACTTCTCTTTAGAGCATCAGTGAGTAAAGCTTTTACATTAGTTAGTAATGTATAATGTTCAGAGCAATTTTATCCATATCAGGGAACTGCCAATGATATATCTGTTGACACTGATGTTCTAATACAGCTAATTCCTGTCAGACTCTTTTAATCCTATCTGTCTGGATTGAAAAAACATTTAAGAAAAAATGCTCATCTTTATACTTTCTCATGATATGATCATTCTGAGGGTGAGGAATTGTAAGAATGTGCTGCAGCCTGAGCATTGTGTGTTAGTCACATCTCTGAACAATGTTTTGAAGCTTTGCTGCTGATGGAAGGGATTGAAATTATTATATAGCATTACACTTGAGGTTTTTTTCTAAGTCCATCGTGTTTCTCATTCTTTTCCTTCTTTCGCTCTAGAAAAGAACAAGTTCTATTATGTTTGATATCCTTTTACATTGTGAAAAACTGTCAAGTAACTTTGTTGCTCAATGCAATCTGTGAGTTATACGTATAATAGAAGACTGCATGTTGATTTTACATACGTGCTTGAAAAAGGTGAGGACACATTTACCTCTTCATATTAAGCAAAGAAAAAACTAAACCCACATATTACTATTCTGTCTTAAAGAACATCCTGAATCTGAGTAAGAGAAAAAAAAGGACAGTAGCAGAATCCATTCAGAAATCTCTTTCAAGTTTTCACCCCAAAATAACAAGCTATTTTAATGTGCTTTCCTTTAATAATTGTTTCTGCTGTTCTCTGCCATTGAGACATTTTCATCCCTGGCACAAAAGATTCTTACCTTTACAGAAAAATAGTTATACATACTGTGTATAAATTTCCTCCTCCGTAAAAGTAGATGTATTGATATTTAATACCAGTACTGGTTGGGTATGTTTCCTCTCCATACCTCATAGCTTGAAATTATGAGGACATGCTTAACTGTTTTTCATTGTTCTACTGTTTTAGTATGTGGCTATATTCTCCTTACTGCTTTGGTTACTGTTTTGTGTGACATGCTTTGATTATGTTTTTTAATTTCATTTGCAGTCTATTCTGCAATCCTACATGATTTCAAACACCTCTTTCCCTTCTAAAATTTCCATTTTTGTGACTTCCAGGAAAACTTTGACATTTACACCATGGAGGGTCTGTCATGCATTGCATGATTTGGTACAGTAAAATCCCCCCCACCCCACTCCCATACATGAGAGTGAGTGAACAGATAGGCATTGCTTCTGATGATGAACTTCATTTTGTCAAGAACAGAAATGGAAATTTTAAAAGGAGACACATTACTGTTAGGTGTCTAAGGCCAAAAGTGGACATTACTGGGTATTTGACTGTCAACACTTCTTAAAAGTCATTTTGATTCCACGCACGACATCTTCCTGCCCATATCTAAGTCAAATTAATTCCTCAGACAGAATGATAAATCTCTCCAACTGTGTCATCAATGAGTGCATATTTCTAAAAGCCTTGAGATTTTCTTTCTGCACAGAATTAGATGTGGAGCTTTTCCTAGTAATCTAATGCCTCTGGATCTTCTCTGTCCCTCAGTTGAGAGAAGTCTCATGAGGGAGATTCATAAAGAGACTTTGGGAGAAATTATCATTTCCAATATTCAGGTTGTCTTCATAACTCAACTGCAGCATCGTATTTTATATGTACCTCTGTCCCCTAAGGTGGAGGGAAGGTAAATACACTAGGATAACTGAAATCTCTTTACTAACTGTTCTAAAATATAATTATTCTGATAAAATGTAAGGTATTAAGCATTTTTCCACTGAAGAGCACACATGACTCACTTGACCTCAATTTCTTTCTGATTTAGTTATTACTTTTATGTTTTTTTGAATACATTGGTTGATACTATAAAGTAACAAGGAAGAAGTACCTAAAAGGAACTTGTTCTGAAGTAACTGTTTGTTCACATGTAAGCTTGAAAGTCCAAAATTAGAAGTAATAAAAAGAGTTATTATCCATTTATTCATCCACTCATTCATTTGTTCTTTTTATTCCTTTTCATAAATTTAGAAAATTGACTCATCCTTTCAGAACACTGGATGTGCGATTTTTTTTCCTATATTTTAGTTGCAATTGACTAATTTGGGTCCAGGTCATTCTGATTCGTGTCTGGCATGCCTTAATTTATCAGTTGTGTACCTTCTGACGTATAATACAATCCACAAGGGGAGGTATGTGTTATTGTGGAAGCTATAAGTTGCCAAACAATCTTCCCAGGCAACCTAAATTTTCTTAAAAGGGCTATTATAGAGCCAAATATTCTGCAAACACTTGACCAATGCTATTGTCTGGAATTTTATGGATCAAGGTTCCTTGTATCACAATGAACTTCCATCCTGGGCATTTGATCCTTGGGCTGCATCACAGTGACTCTGTTCCTTAATACTTCTTCTTAGGAGGACTATTTGCATTTCCTGAGACATTAAGAAATTCTTCTTGATGATGATCCTTTGTTCTTTATATGACTGTATTAGCAGGAATTATCTAAAGTAGATTAGCCAGTTGATTAAGTTTGCTACTATCCTAGAAGCAATTGTAACATTTTGTTTCCCTTCTCTTTCTTAAAAACAAAATTCTTACAGAAAATTTTTTAGTGAATATTCCCATATAAATTAGTTTTTTATACAGCTGCTCTGAGCTAAGTTTTTAAACAAAAGGCAGTATTTTGTTTATTGCTTTGGTTTGTTTTTTACTCTCTCCCTATTTGTTCCTGCAGAATTGCAGCTTTGATTTACAGCTGATTTGCCTTGATTAAGTCTTTCTAGTATTCCAGGATATGTGGCCCCAAAGCTTAGATATTTGGATTTTTTTCAGTAGTGGAAGTTGCCAACTGAAATTCTCATTTTTCATTGCATACTGCTTTAAACACTTTCTTCTGGGAAGTGCTTGGATGCTTTTAAGCAAACTTCATCACATAAGAGAAATTTGTGTAATAAGAGTGACTTCTCTCAGCATGAAATGCAATTTTCAAAGACATCAAGCATAGGAGATTCCTACATTCAACTGTGTATTATGACAAAGAATTTGGTTGCTAGCAGCAGGAGTATCTCTGAGCTATAAGCAATCACAAGGCTCTTTGAACCTGGAGAATATGCAATCTATCCTTTGCTAGAGATATGTTTAAGCAGCGATTAGGCTTCTTTGTATAAAAAGATGAAACAATGGCTGCGAATGCATAAAAGGGAACAGAGTATGAAGATGGTCAAAAACTAGGTGTATGAAAGAGAAAGATTTCAGTAGAATGTGATATTGAAATTAATGGATATGTCAGAATGTAGGAGTAATGCAAAAGCAGTAAGAGAAGTACAGAGGCAAGAAGAGGAAAAAAAAAAATAAGACAGTCCACGGTGTTCTAAGGTAATAAAAAATACAGATCTGGTTTGTCTCTCCAGAAAGATGATTTTCGCTTCCTTTATGCTACACGTTCTGAAGAATTTTGTGCTTTTATTTGTATAAGGACTGTGTCAAACATATTTCATCATTTATTTCTTCCTTGATTAAAAGGAACTTCCAACCTGACATTTATACTAATGAAATAAACAGAGCAAGGTGCTGTACTTGCTCAAAGACTGGGGAACAACCACTCATGGTTTGATTTTTAGGGCTGTTACTTGCATTATTTATTCCATATCAAATCTCTATCTCCCAGTCAATGCCTGAGCATGGCTCAGGACAATAATGGGCCAAAGGGTAAGCAGCATGAATGAGGCCACCTTGTTTTACTCTGGAAGAGAATATAACCATTTGGAGGTGAAGTAGACTGGATCACTTGCTTTTTAACAAGCAAACAGTGGCTGACCCCTTTATTTACTGGAAGAGATATAACCTATGAGCCTTCATAGGGGTCAGCTGAAATTGATCATAATGTTAGGTACAAGGCTGATGTTGCACAATGCCAACTAGTTATGGCTTAAACAGTGAAACAGTCTTCACCAAAACTGACGATACTGCATATTTACTGGATGGAAACAACCTTCAATATTTCCAGTGTTAATTATCTAATTGAGTCAACTTTTAATTGCACAACTCCAATGACTGTGAAAGTTGTCTAGTTTTCTGCAAGTTCTATTAAACCAGAATTTTATAGATTTACAGAAGTTTTAAAGGAATGTTTGGATACTACAATATGTATAGTTCCATAGATTAAAAAAACCCCACAATAACAAAAAAAAAGAACCCACACAACAGCAACCGCCCACAATTAAATAAATAAATGAACAACACCCAAACAAAGAACCCAGGCTTTTCTTTTTTTTTCTGTGAATTCACTTGTTCTCAACATATTCTCATCTCTCATTTAAGACTGGTTTATGTTGCATTATTCCCAAAGGAAATCAAATCAGTCTTTATTTCTAGCAAAAAGTAGATATGAATTAAAATTATATGCAGAATACAGCACTTTTTGTTCCAAAGAGATCCCAGATAAATGAGTGTTATTGCTATGATTGTGGATCTGTCATGCCTGAAATTCTTAGTCCTGCCTTACAGTATTGACTCAATCATCATTCTTGGTTTTCCTCTGACATGAGAGTCTAATGACCACTCTCACATTTTATTCTAACCTGTCATTACTAATATATATCCTGACAAAAATATTAAATAATTTGGCCACTTTCCAGTCAAAAACTATATAGAAGCTGTCTTGAAGAAAGTAGAGAAAAGAATGATATCACAGAACAGCAAACTGAAAAGTGTAATAAGCTCTTACTTAACTAGATAAATACTTTTCCTAAATTTAAGTTCTTTAAATGTCCCTTGCTGCATTCATCACTCTGCTATATAGAGAGCTGCCTTGAAATGAGATTTTCTTAGTCGGATGACCAGAAGAGGTCAGTTGTCCCTAGTAAAGCTTCATATATCAGAAATTCAGGTGATGACTGCAGTAAGTCTTACAAATCCCGCTGAACATATTTTATGCATTTATCGTGCTCTGACAACCAAAGTTCTTAAAAGGTGTTGACATAGATCCAGAGAACTCAAAAAATTTTGTTTATTTGATATTTAAATCAAGCAGCCATTGCCTGGCATCACAGTAAATCCAACAAAACCCACCAGAGCTTTTTATCCTTCTTTGCTTCGCTACATCCTGGTGCAAAAAGCATTTGTTTTGGCATGAATTTCAGACAGAGTGGGAAAACAGACTCATAGCTAACATTTCTGATGAGTAACTTGTGCAAGCTCACCGAGCAGGGTGCTAGAATGCTGAATCACCTTTCCAAAGTACTACTCTCCATCCTTCAATTCCTTTTGTAATCTAAACAGCTAATATAAACATTCTGAATCACTCAATCATAAGTAAATATCATGTTCCTAAATTGGTTTTCCTTGTGTAGCAATACCCTTGACAGTAATAGAAACATTTCAGAAGTATAATCACAACCAAATGTGTAAATGAGATTGTATGGATATAGCTAAGGGTAACATTTCAAGAAAATCCAGACAGTATCAAATATCAAAATACTATCAGAATCAGTATTTGAAAGCTAAGCAGAAACATGTGGAATAAAGCAGTGACAGACCTTTAGAAGACTTGTGTTTAGGTATGAATTCTGATTACTTGGCATTTGGAAGAAATTCCTGAACTATTCCTCACAGAGTGAATAGAACAAGAAAAAACATAGAGTGGGAGGAGATTACAAAGAAATACTAAAGGGATATGATAGCATGAAGGAAAAACATTAAGAAGTAGGTGGAGAAATGTATGCACACACATATACACACACTATATACTGTGCTCATTAATCCCTGTGAAGTGTTAATGCAACATCAAACAGAATTATCATATATGCAGTATGAAGGAATTTTCAGGCTCAGTTTTCAAACACAGATTCCTAAATATAACTTGACTGTATATAACTCTATATTTAAGCATAAATCAACCATATGTGTTGGTCATAACTTTGCAGTGACTATCTAAAATATGCATTTGGATACCTAAAAAAAAAAAAAGTTTGAAGAAATATTTTAAACTCAAGCATAGAGAATTATAGGCATTCGATTTCACGTGCAATGTGAAGAGAATATGTTCTGGATTTGGATTAAATCTTGCTTAAAAAAAATACAGCTATTTGGAGCTTGCATTAGGTGTCAGTAAAAGTGTAGATTAAAAATATCTCACTCATCTTCATTTACTCTAATTATCCTAAGATCTTTAAAAAGGAAAATAAGAAGATGAATATGAAGGATCACTATAAATTACAAACCTCAATAGAATGTCTTATGCAACAAGTAATTGTAAATACGAATTATAAAGTTACAATGTCATAATAAAGTTTAAGAAACCCTAGGGCAAAACCAAGCATGATTGCAATAACCTTATCCCTTTTGATGTTGTCAGAATGGTGTTCCACATTGGGTTTACATATTTTTTTTTAAGTCAAAGAAAACATATGAAACATCTGCATTGTCTCATCTGAGTGACCGAGGAACTTCACTTGGCTGAGAAAACAGTTTTTCCAGTGCAAAGGTTCCTTCTCTGTGTCTAAGCAAACTGATTTTTTTTTTAATTTATCTAAAGCCTGATCAATATGACAGGAAAAAAAATACTAAACTGAATTTCTAAACTGAATCAATTGCATATTATTGCATTAAAAATTAGTCTCATTCTCATCTGAAAATGGTTCAAAGGTATCCATTTACAGTATATTTAATGCTGTAAGTGTTACTGCCATTATATATAGTAATGCCAGTGAGGCAGAATTCTGAGCACTTAGAAAGCTGTGTCAGCAAAGGAATCATGCTCAATGTGTTCAAGAAAACAGTACGTGACACATCCTGGCTGAATTACACAATACCAGTATCACTTGAAAGGTCTTGAAGGGGAGGAGAATTCATTACATCTTGTCACAGTCATAAGGGTATTAACAGCAATACCTGGTACCATCACCTGCCCCTGCACATGGACCCAGGAGCTCATTTCATCTCAGGACCAAGGCCACCAATTCCTGCCCCAGCAACACTGCTGAGGTGCCAGTCTGCAGACTTGTCCCTGTCTCCTGTATGTACCCCTCAGTCCAGTGATATGGCTTGTCTCCATCTGTCCCTGATCCCTTTTCCTTTTGCTCCCAGATGAGGTCTTGGAGGGACTCTGGACCTGGTTCTTCCCTTGTCATGTTGATGGACCCTGTTACTTGTCCTTAGCTCTGCCCTGTGTTCAGTCATTGCAGGACTGTTCCTTGTCAGCAAGGGCACAGTCTGTGCAGGGTAAGCCTTTCTTGCTGGACTCCCATCTCTTTGGGATTAGCTGGCCTGGTAAGCCTTTCTTGCTGGACTCCCATCTCTTTGGGATTAGCTGGCTCTCATTGCTCGCTGGCATTTCACTCTTAAAAATGTTTAACTTATATGTAATTCCTTTAGCTTCTGATTTTTGATAGCAGTCTTTTCTGTGTTGTAGCCAGTTATCTTCTTTTCTAAGCAACTGCAGATCATAAGTTACTGCTTAAGCTTCTTTTGAATACAGTATTATCAGGGTTCCTGGACCTTGAATTGCTTGTCTAGCAGTTTCCTGAAACCTGTTTATCACTCTGACATCATTTTATATAAATATACTGTAAAGTAATATAATTTTTATATTGGTACTTTTTTATTATAAATTAATCTTCCCTTTTTCTAATGTTTTTAATTCCAGAATGTTTAGAGTCTGAGTAAGTCTTAAATGTAGGTTAAATATAGGCATCATTCAGAAACAGGTTATAGCCATTGCACCCCTGATGAACAGTCTTCCCAAGCACCATGAGCAGTACGTATAGTGTGATTCCCTCTTATGCTTTCCATAGGACTGCTTCACCCAGCAAATTTCACAAAAATGATATTGCTCTCATAGGTGAGACCTCCTTTAATCCTCTACCTGGCATTAAGAGTCTGAATCTGTAAAATATAACACATATTTAAGTAGTACAGTACTCATAAGAAGAATAGACACAGATTTAAAGGTTAGCAACCTAAACCAGAAAAAGAAATAGAATACGAAGGTGATCACAGAAAATGTTGTAGTATGCAAGCATATTTTAGGGTTGTGGATTTTTTCTGTCTTCAGTTATTTGTTCAGTTTAGCAGTTTTATCTGTTTCTATTCATGCCAAACCAGATTAATATATATCAATTTTGAAGAAACAAATCCTAGAATAACCATTCTTACTGAACAATTAGATTTAAAGTACATAATAAAGAATCCAGGATGTTTCATTTTTCAAAGGTAATATTCCTTTCCTTAAAGTGCACTTATAATTTATGCTCTGTTTAGGAAGATAAAAATGAAGTCAATTTGTAGTTGCTGATTGAAAAATATTGAACGTCAGAGGAAAAAAATTATAGGAACATGGGTTTCACTCCCCACACTTTACCATGGGCAATGAGTTTAATGCTCCCTCTGCTGCCGGCACAGTTATCGCACCAGCAGCCACAGCAGACCCCAAGTGATTTTCAGACTGTGCCTGACAATGCAATCACTCCATGGTAGAAGGCCATCAGATTAGACAGGCCTGTCATTTTATGATAACAAATTATGAATCCTTCTGCAGCTATTGGTCATTTTGGCTAGAAGACTCTTTACCTTCTCTTTTCTACTCAGTGGAGTAAAAGTCCACTGTATATGTCCTTAGGATCAATCACCAAAGTGAATCTGCCAAGTATGTGTTCATAGAAACATCTTGGCTGGAAAGAGTGTTATTCAACTGGATAATTAGATAATAAGTAGAGGTTGCATCCTACATTCTTGATCTGCCTACTATTGTAAATTGAGTCATGTAACCATACAGATTTTTGCAGTGCATCCATTCCCAGGTACATATTGTTGTGCACTCTATTATGTTCTATCCAGTTGATGCAATAATTTTACAGCATGGAAACATAAATAAGTAGTTGTGCACATATTCAGTATCCTTGAGTTCGATGCAACTAGATGGTATTTACTCAATTACATCAGATAGTGTTGATGATGTTTCAGGCAAACTCATCTCTATTTCCAAAACTATCTGAAAACTAGCTCAACTTCAATTATTCACTTGATATGAATTAAGAGAACAGATAGAGAAAAGGAACACAGAAGAAAAAATAATGAAACACGTGCTGGAAACCAAAGAAAGACTTTAATATTATTTCTGTCATTTTAAATCTAACTAATGCCTGTGTGGTTTCAATGCCTTCCCTTATTATTTTTTTAAATGAATTTATCAACAGGTATATGCTCCTTTGCCACCTTGTAAGCACCCTGTCAACAAATCATCAAGACTTCTGTGACAAAACTTGTCTATAAGCAAGGTAACACTATCACAGTAAATAAAGGTTGAGTCTAATTTCTTCTGGAGAAAACTCTCAGATGTCATTTATTCTCAAAAGTGTATTTTCCACTTTACATAAAGTATTAAACTTTCATAGCATCTGGTGATAATACTATAACAGAACCTGACTGTAATATTTACATCAGTTAGCTGTACTGAATTTCATCATATTTTTTCACCTTAATTCTCATTATACTTCCTTCTTTCATTTTTCATCCTGAAATTATTGACCTGAGTTTTATGATATCTGGAAAAGGCATTCATCTTTATTTTCTTTCCTCCCACCCTTTTCTTTCTCACCTCTATTTATTTACCTTCCAACATTTACCTCCCACTTTTCTATTCATGTTTTATGCATCATTTATCAACTGCAAAACAATAACAAATGTATTATTGTGTTAGTATAGAGATTTGTGTCCCTCACTTACTATTGTATAATTTTATATTTACAATCCTAGAACAAAATAATGTTTCTGAAGATTTAAATAGCTTATGCATCACAAAAGAAGTCTGAATTGGCTGGCTGGTGATGTCAAGCTCAATTACTGATATCCTCTCACATAGATTGCTCTTCATAGACATTATACATGTCTAATGATGTCTACACTGTCATGAATAATATGCTTAATCTCATTTTAAAGGATACTTGACCTCAGCTTTGCCCTAATTATATTACATTACATTTTACTCATTTATATAGCGCTTTTAATACCAAGCACTGAGAGACTATTTGATTTTCAGAGGATGTCCTTCCAGCATCAAGCTACATTACTTCCTACCTTGACAATGGCCTTTCTAATGTTCAGATAAATCTTAAATCCAATGTAAGAAGGATTCCCTATCATCTTTCTTACAAACATTGTTCATTCATTTCTGAATAGAGTCTGTTCTGTACAGTTATGTGTGAGGTTTTCTAAAATGTTTATTTGTACAATACAGTTCATTCACTGGCTAGTCTTATACACAAAAAAGGTGAATTAAATCTGAAAGTAACCTGAATCCCTTGATAATTAGATTAATCTGACACTAGGATCTTTCATTGGGTTCAATGCAAATCCTTGAAGGGCTGAATTCACCGGGTCTTATAATGACCACAGGAGCTACTAACTTTTAATCAACTTAAAACTTATTTTAGTTCTTACTCTCTTTGTTCTTTTGTGTCTAGGACTAGTAAAAACAAAAACAAAACCAAACAAACAAAAAGAAAAAACAAAGAAACAAACAAAACCAAACACACACACACAAAAAACCCCAACAAAAAATGGCACCCAAAACCCCAAGAATAAGAGCAGCAAAACCCAGAATGCTAAATAAGAAGTAACTGACAACAGTAGGTACAGCTTCAGCATTTAGTTATATAAGAACATATTTACACATCTCATATCAATATAACTTTAAGCACCACCATTTTATGCAGTCATTTGCCATTTCTTATCTTCTTATTTTCTCTGTGGTACCTTTGTGCTATGCCCACATGAGTGTGTAAACAGCTTCACAAAATGAGCTGGGACAGGGAGTTGACTTGAAAAATAACTTTAAAAATACAATTAGCCTCCATAGAATTTTTCTCGCTTTTTGGTTTGTGCAATTTATAGTCAGTTCCATTCCATAAAGCCTGGGAAATTCCAAAATACCAGATAGTATGGGAATTAGAAAACGTTTATGTGTTACATGAGCCCATGCTTCCTCAGACCTGTTTTCCTATTGACATAACAACAACAAGAAGAAAAGCATTCTCAAACTATACAACAGTTTTCTTTGTTTCATGGCTTGGTGTTGGTAATTGCTATGCAAAATATGTAGTCATTGTATTGGAGTAATTTGATTGTTGTAGTCTGGCCACTCAGAATTACCCTCTGTGATAAATGTAAAGATATGCTGTACTTATACAAGCAGTATTCTTTACTGTTTAATGATTCCTAGAATTTTACAGTGTAACAGGGAAAAAGATTGATTGTTCAAAATCCCTACTCCTATTATAATACCACAGTGAAAAGTAAAACTTCTTACCTTCAAATGTTTATTCTGCTGGTGCCTGTGTAAAGTAAACAAGCTTTGATCCCCACATTATTTTAAATAGTTTTATCTCCATGGTAAAGTAAGATAGTCCAGTCAGCTATAAACAGACTATTTTGCCTCTAATTGCAAATAGCAACTAGGCAAAAACATAAACAGGAAGAAATACAGAAAGCTCTATCAGACCACTGATTCATTCCTCAAGGACACATCCACCCCCGCCTCACATCAGGTTCACCTGCAGTAAGAAAATACTTGGTTTTTTACCAGTATTACACATGAGATCATGATCTGACAACATGAGATTAGTGGATGTTGCTTACCTGGACGTAGTAACGCATCTGACACAATTTCCACCAGCCTTTTCATGGACAATCCAGTAAAATACAGCTTGAATATGTTGTCAGTGAGATGAGTAGGGAATTGGCTAGCAGGCCACACAGAGAGGGTGGTGATCAATGGTTTTTTACTCAGGCTAGCAGCTTATCACAATTGGGACCCCCCAAGAACTGATACTGGGCCCCACACTGTTCAACATCTTCATACCATGATTTTTAATGAAGGCTTATTTTGAATAGTCTTCAGAAAAATATTTAGCTCTTTTTTGGAAAAAAAAAACAACAACAAAACCATTCAGTCTTAGGACAATTATACACACAATTATACTTCATGCAGGTCAAGAAGTATATTATTTTTCCATGTAAACTACCAAAACCTATTTGTCTTACTCCTTAACAAAACATAAAACATGCCCCTATAATCCAGTGGTTAGCCTCTCTCACATATTCCTGCCTCTATTCTGGGACAGATCTGATGATGATATGAATCAGCTCTAGTCAACATTTATGTGCTTTTCTCTCTTTATTCACAGAAATTAAAGTTTAAAACCTCAGGAACACCAGTTATAGACCATAATGCATACTTTATTATACATTCAATAGTATGGCAGGCATAATATTGGGTCAAGAAAGAATATTGATTTTGATACAACACCTACAAGTTCAATCATTTTTGGTAAGAACTTTTTGAAAGTATCAAGAATATTCAGAATATCAAAAGACTACATTTTATTTTTGCAAGACAGGTAAAGTTTTTTGCATTGGTCTCCACAACCATTAATTTAATTCTCAAAAGTATTTTACTGAATTGTTATTTGCTAAAAGTAAAGTAATAAAATTTTAAGAAAGAAATGTCAATGTTCTCAAAAAATTCACTAAGAATGTCTTAAAATAGTAAAAAGTGTAAGAAAAAATGTTTGTGGTATTAAACTTTTTTTGTGAAATGTATCTTGAAGAAAGTACTTGTATTATATATTTGGATTACATGTTTTTCATCGTATCTGAATTCTGTTTTTTCATTAGCATATATCACATCATGTAAGATTTCATTTTATTTTTTTAATTCTCATTTTAATTTAACTATAGCAGAAAAAACGTTATGTATAAAAGTTATTGTAGAATTCTATAGAAGAGAGTGGCTTACAAATTAGAATATATCTCCTATAATCAGTTTGAATAGTATTGTATTTTAATATAAATATGAAATAAATACCTTACTGACTTCTTACTGAAATCACTAAGTGCACTCAAGATTCATAAGTCATAACTTCACAAAACAACTTTCCAAGAACAAAAGCAACTTACTGTTAGTGTACTGCAAAACATAAGAATCTTCCATATCATCTTTCCAAGCTGTCAAAGGTTTCATTTGTTGCTAATAAATACTGAGGTGTATAACTATTTTATAAAGAATTTTCAGTGAAATTAAAACTGAAACAGAACTGAGTGCTTAATATCCTGGTACACTTATTTTTCTCTATGTTTTAGTCCAGTGGTTTGTTAAGACATGAACAGATTGGGAAGTATAGTTAAAATGTGGAAAAAAAAACACCAAAGCATTCAATAATCAAAAGTAGTTCTTATACAATTAGCTGGCTACTTTAAGCCTAGATCTACAGGCATGAGAAAAAGCTAGGAACCTATGGAAACCATCTTACTACAGATATCCATGTATGCCTCAGTTTTATTGAATACTGTTCTACTACCATCTCAGTGCTCCCTGGCCACGCATGGGTCAGTCTGGGTTGTCCTTTCCATGAAAAGGTGAAAAAGTATGTCTGAGTATGTGGATGTAAAGGAGCCAGTACATCCCCTAAGGGAAGTGTTAGGGAACCAACACAGCCAGGTGCATTGGATAGTGCCCTAGTCCGCATTGACTCAGATTTAGATATCCATTCCAGGAAAAAAATTGTCTCCCCAGTGATAGTTCTCTCCTTCCATCAGTCATGGGCATATGGTTTCATTAGGTTTGCAACTTTTATATAATCTAACTTTTAGATGAGCTGAATACTGTCTTTAAGCTAAGCCACTCCAAAACACTTTAAGACAAGCTTTCTTAAGACACTGAGCTTTATGCAGATTTATAATTGAAATGTTAGAAGTCCTCTGCAGTTGACTGTCCCAAGTTTCTGAGTCTGGAGAGATCCATCAATATTGTATCATACTGGTGATATTCATCAAAATATTAAGAGGCTCTGAGGAAATAAATTAACATGTTTTACAATACTAACAGCTATTGCATATGTATAATGTAATATATGACTATTCTGGATGAATATACAATATTGCACAAAACTTCACTACCCAGCAAGAAGTAGTAACAACAGATGCAGAGAATTAATTTAGTCACTCAACTGCAGAGCATGGGAATTTTAATCCAGCTTCAGCTGAAAGTTCTCAAAAAACCTTAAGTACCTATTAACTATGGATTTAATACTTATGCCTACATAATATATTTTTTCTAAGTAGGACATCTTTTTCTCTGTGTGAAGCATAACTTGATACTGATGCAACACTGTGGTTTTACTGAACACATGAAATTTTAATGACCAAAACATGATTCACAAATTAGACATCTATGTAGATGTACATTACTTATGCATTGAATTATTTTGGTGTAACACAGAAAGGACAAGCAGGTCCTGTTGACCCAATTTTGACTTTCATTTTACTGTTTTAGCCATGACCTCATTTAGAGCTGTCTCAGGCACATTTATACTATACTCAGCATTTATGCCATATGGTGCAGTTAGAGGCATAGAGCATCATTTGAACCTTCCCTAGATATAGACTTCAAACTCTTTGTAGTATTAAAAATAAAACCTAATTTTGAATTTGGTAAATACTACATAACATATATGTAATCCTAAAAGCTCCTCACAATTCAATCCAGGATTAAAGCTTCAAATTCTCTGTAATAAAGTCCATATTTTTCTCATCTCTTTAAATAACATTGTTCATAGAAACAGTAGACCGCTGCTTCTTAATTTCTATCTGTCTTGGGTTTGGTTGAAATAGAGTTAATTTTCTTCTTAATAGGTGGTGCAGTTCTGCATTTTTGATTTAATGTGAGAATAATGTTGATAACACACTGTTGTTTTAGTTGTTCCTAAGTAATGCTTATTGTAAGTTCAGGATTTTTGTTTCCCATGCTCTGTCAGCTAGTGGATGCACAAGAAGCTAGGAGAGAGCGTAGTCAGGACAGCTGACTCAGACTATCCAGTGGGATATTCCATACATTGTGCTCAGTATATGAACTGAGGGGAGTTGCCTCGGAGTGGCAATTACTGTTTGGGCATTGGTCAGTGGATGGTGAGCAATTGCACTGCACATTATTTGTCTTCTATTGGATTTTATTTCTTTCTCTTGTCTCTTTTTGTTATATTCCTTTATTATTATTATTATAGTTATTAAACTCTTTCTATCTCATCCCAGGAGTTTTTCGCACCTTTTTTTTTTTTTTCATTCTCCTCCCCATCCCTCTGGGAACAGGGACAAGTGAGCCAGCAGCTCTCAGATTATTTTGTGTAGAGAAATCTGGAAGGGATAAAATCTCCTGTACTGATACTTATTCAGCAATAGTTCAATGCCCAATAAAAAGTACCTCAGAATGGAAAATCATGGAACAACACATCCATGAATGACATTGTTTCAAATCCTTTAGTATTTGCAGGACGTTGTGAAGGTAAGAAGGTAAGAACCTGGAAACCGCAGTTCTCTAATGAAATTTTAACATTTTTAAATATAACAGTCGGAATTTGTTGTCAATATATCAGTTTCATCTTATTAGAGTTTTCCTATAAAGTTTATTTGGAATTCTTCTATGTAAATTAATATGCAAAATGTAATAGAAGATTTCTGAAACACCTACTTGGAGCATTATTTTCTAATTCTCTGTCATTCCAAATTGTCAGTTGATTATATGATTATATTATATAAGCATCGCTATGCTTTAATGGATTTTGCTTTATTTGTCTAGGCTGCCTTCTATATTTTTTCCCTACATAATTTATGTAAGAAGAAACATGTTCTTCCACCTTGCAATTACAATACATCATAGATGCCCTTTTTGCTGTATTTGAAGGTAAAAAACAAGATAACTTATTCAGACTGGGACAGAGACAGATTTGAATGCAACACCTCCCTGCTTTGCAGGTCTGACGATTTCAATTTCTATTCTATAGAATATTAGCTGCATTATTCCTGGTTTTAATTTGGTTGACACCTCCAACCCACAGACTGCCAGATCTTCTTCGTTAAGCACAAGAATCATAATGTCTTGTGGTTGTTTGTGGTGGTGTTTTTTTTTTCTTTAAAATCTAGCTCAGGATAAAATAAGATTATAAAATCTCACTAGGCATTTAAATTAATGGTAAAATATTCTTGATGATTTCACAGAAAAAGAAATTGAGATGATGAAATCTAAACACTCATAAGAGAAAAATAGAAAAAAATTCATCTCGTGTTCACTAAGTCAGCACCATGACTATTCCAGTTCTGAAATATACAAGTTTGACTATATCTACATCTGTTCTCTCTAAATTATATTACCACAAATTGTGTATGAAATAAATAAATAGATAAATAAATACATACATACATAATACTTAGGAAGCACAACAGTCTCATTCTCATTAAAAAAAAAAAGGCAAAAAACAAACAAACAGAACCTCAAACAATTCTGAAGCAATTTATGAAATTATTGTCATGTACCATGCTACTATTAAATTTTATCTGAATAATTCAAATACAAGCAAAGGGTAAAAACATTGCCTCAAAGATAATGTGGTTTTGGTGAAGTAATCTAGATCTTCATAGATTAATTTTTTTTACAATCACCAATCACAACTGAACCTAAGGTTCATTGGCTTTGTTGCTGAGTGATCTCTGCTGTGAGGAGACTTTTTGATCTCAGAGTGATTATTCCAGCATGTAAATTCTTTGCCAACATACATGAACAGTGCACAACAACCCCCACCCTCCCTGTCTGAATAATCTTTTGAAATGAAGATTGTGGTAAAAATATGAAAGATCAGAAATTAAGAACCTCAGCTTCTTGTATTATATTGCTTTGTAAGAATTTTGTCAGGTGTCACTGGCAGCAAACATGATTTAAGCATTACTTTCCTCTTATAATTAATAATTATCATCAGCTTCAGACACAAACCAGAATGTTTTTTAAAATGAAGAATATCTTAAGGAAAAAGGTAGGGAGGAATATAAAATTAATTAAAAAAAACCCCACACCCAACCCCAGTAATACCAATGAAAGAGTATATTGGAAGGAATGGTAAACAAATGCTCTACAGCATCTTGGTGAGTTTTTTACCTTGAATTCTACACTGAAACTATAAATGTTTTCTATACCATAAGTGTTTTTTAAAATAGTATCCCTTCCACATTTATTGCGCACTACCATTTGCCTTCTAATACTTCTCATTCATGATTAGTGAATGGTTACTGAATGATTAGTGTCATAAAATGTTTGTCAGTGACTAGTTGTCATAGAAATGAGGAGTACATTTATTCATATTTACCCTCTGGCTCTACAGAAAACTGAAGCCAGGAAAAAAAAGGAAAAAAAAAAGACAAGACTTATTTTGTTTCTTCTTACAAAACCAGTATTTTTAATGATTTTTCAGTGACTGCACAATTTCTTACTAGTTTTGTTCCTAAACCTGCTTGGAAAAAAAAATCTAAGATTTATTCATGTTTATTTCTGTCACTTGTGACTTCAGTGAAAAGATTCTATAATACGTATTTTGGATAAATATTCGTTCCTTTGGTCCATTGAAGAAATAAAGACAAATGCAGTCCATGAGAAAAGTCTTGATACAAATTAGTCTGTGGTGCCAAGAAAGTAAGAGTTCTAAATTTTTCCCAATAGCCCATATACTCTTTTCATATATATTCAAGTAGCAAAGGGCACGAGTGAAGTTTTGGTTCTAATTTATTTATTATCCATTTCTTTTTATTCAGATTACACAGATAATTTTCTATGTTCTCTACCTAAAATCTATGAATTGTAACTAGCATAAATACTGGCACAAATGAGTGCTAAGCCATAGATCTTGTTCTTTTCCACTCGATTCGAGTTTGGACGAAAGAGCTTCTTCCCCGCACAATTGTACTAGAGTTAAATAAATGACAGAATGAAGTTAAATAACTGCAATGTGACACATCTGGAAAGAAATGTGACACAGAGTTCACAATTCTATGAAGTAACAGAAGACTGATTATTTTGTTTTGTTTTATCCAGAATCCTTTTTAAACTGTAACTTAAAAAACCCTTTGCAGGCACTGCTTTTCCTTCTGAAATGATCTGTTGCTAAGAACTCCCAACCAAAATCTTCATCATATATGTCTTCAATCAGTGTCAGATACATGAATATACACATTTGTCTCTTCTGTTTATTGTGCTTGGTATACTGTGTTGGATTTCTATGGGGAAATAAATGTTTATGACTCATTTCCAAATATCCTTTAACAAACTGTTTGGGACAACTGCTAGCAATGTAAACCTAATAGGGCTCAAGAGACAACTGCTGAGATATTCCTCACATTTCAACCTAAAATGATCAACAGGCTTGTATTTAGTATGTTTATAAAAGAAACTTATACAAGAACCTTTAGAGAAGGACCTTACACAAGAATGTTTCAGCTGTTGCAGCAGATTATTCTTTTTGAAGAAAATTGAGATTCTTCACATCATTTGATACTTGTGTATTATTTCAAAATCTTGATACTTTTGTATTATTTCAAGATCTCCTCAGTGCAAATATGCTGTGTGAGCCAAAGTAGCTAAGCATCTTGATACTTATGACACTTCAAATATCACTGCTTATGAATTTTTTTTTATAAATCTACTTTTGTCTAGTTTGTAGAACAAAGCTCTATATATGGAAAACAAAGAGTATAAAAAATTTAATTTATAGCACAAAATTACCTGGACATTAATGTTTTCTAATGCTTAAAATTTCTAATTTGCTTTTATAACTGAGAATGAAGAATATAATGATGGGCAGATAATACCAAAAACCTCTAATTTTTTTGTTTTCCTTAGGAAAATACAGTATGCATGATTATATTACATTTCCATTAGGAGGGCAGCAAAAACTGAACAAATCAAAAAGTAATATCTCTTTTGGAAAGCAATGAAACAAGGGTGCTGAGTAGAGTGAATATGTACAGAGTGACAGCAATAGAAGATGACATAAATACCTTTGTCCCTCCCATTTGTCTTTTGTTTGCCATCTTCTCCTGCAAAGGAATGGGGAGAAGTAAACCTGTTATAAAGCTGTGGTGAATCTTTGCATTCATATTTAACAGTCAGTCTGCCTAGATAAATACACTAAACAAAACTGTAGAGCAAATGCTAAACTACTTTTCCCTTTAATGGCAATGCTTACAGGGACAAGAGTACAGTATGAGACATGAGTGATCAAGCTGCGTATGAGTTTATCAACTCTGTTAATAATCATCCATCTATTTTCTGTCGGAGTGAGTCTCTTGTAGTCTTCTACAAAATTTACAAACATCTCTGTCTATACTGTCATGTATAGATCCCTTCATTAGGGTGTGATACAACTATATATCAGTAAAAAGATATTTGCAAGACTTGCCTTGGGCCTCCTGGACTTTCAACATCTCTACTTAGACTTTTTGGGTGGTAGGAGCCCAAGCAAGGTCAGGTGTGACTGCTATAGTCTTGTGGTAATTTGGTTACATGCATACTTATTCCAAATGTATTGATAATTTTCTCTGCACAACAATAGAGCCCAGAAACATCTGGTTTTTTATATACAGTGTTGCACAATAATATAGTACCATAGTACGATATGTTTATAGCAGTTTTTAAGCTGATATTGATAACTATTTAATTTATAACCACATATTGATATGAGTTACAACTTAGTTGGGTTTTTTTAATGTAACAGTGTTGCATATATCTTGCCAAAACAAATCCATATTCCAAAAAGATTTAGTGGTAATAACAGCCACAGATTTTAAAAGAAAAACAAATTGTATATGGCTGCAGTGACATATATTCAGTTACTGGAGACACAGTGGTAAATAATTTTTCATTACTTCTTTACTGATAGTTTAGAGCAATGAGGTTAGCATCCTCAGGAAAAAGAAAAAACTTGTTCTGTTTCATTGGAGCAAAACCATGCTTGTTCTTATGGGACTAAAGGATAGCTTCCTAAGCAAAACATCTAACTCTCTTGAAATTACATATATTCAGAAACTTTCTACTTCAATTACAAATGCCTACCCCAAGCAGACATTGGTAGACCCCTCCTGAAGAGTCTACCCAGGAACAAAAAGAAGAGTGCTTTTTTCTGGTATTTTTTTAAACTCTAAAGTCAGACTGAACCAAACATAAATATGCTAATGCAGCCACTACTTCTGCAATTAATTTTAGGCACCATCTTGCTACATTTATTTCATTATCCAAATTGACATTTTATTTACTTAGTCACAATTGCACTGCAGGAAAATTGTAACTGTGCTAACATAACTTATGATGGAATGGCATAGAGCATCACATATTTCCACCTATTAACAATCAACAGTTGTTGGGGTTTTTTCCTTCAATGTTAACTGCAAAATCTGTAATTCCTAAATTGTATAATATGCCTAGTCTTCACAACATGGCACATTTGCATATTGAAATGGATGAAAAATAAGAATAATAAACCACACTGGGAAATAAGAACATAAAAAAAATAAAGAAAAAACATGTTGAAATTCCTTTATTCTTTTAGTTGGTTCAGGATGTAGCTTATGGCTAAAATCTTCTGCTGGTGACAATCTGTTTAGCTACTGAGGTTTCAGTAGATATTTAGACATGTCTAGATTAATCTCAAGAAAAACTCCTTTGTAATGCTACGCTTTTATTCCCTTTCCAATTGTATTATGTTATCACTTTTGGACAGAGACTTCCATTTAGCCCTTTCCCAGCTGTTTCAAGAGTCTTTTTGTTCATAGGCTTCACTATAATTTTCAGCTTTTATTGTCTACATTTTTCTGCTTACCACTCCCCATTTTTCTTCCAGAATGATCTTTAGAGGTAACAGATTATTGTCTCTTTCATCTTGATCCAAAACTACAACTAAGTAAACATAATACTATAAAGAAAGAAAAAAAACAAACAACAAAACAAACAAACAGAAAAAATACACACAAAAAAAACCCCAAACCAAATCAAACCAAACCAAAACACAAAACACAAAATCAGCTTGAAGCGGGTTTTTTTTTTCAGCTAAAATATTCAGTCTGTTCAACCCTCTATATTTAGATTGCCATCACCTAAACCTTCTAGCAATTTGAAAATATGTCAGCCATTGCAGGTTTTCTGTACAAAACTTTAGATGACCTACTCACAACCCTGAAAATTTTAATGACTCTCAACAATGTGGACTTCTTTCTCCTCCTCCTCCTCACATTAGACATCTACTTCTTAGTACCAAAACCATATTTTCCATACTTCAGTAAATGACCTGGTTCCTGGTCTCCTACAGCTCCTACTGAAGTCGAGGCTAGTTACATTTTACATTGACCTATTTCTTTCTCCAATACATTTACATGACAAAGCTACAACTTTATGATCATTAATAACAGTTACCACTATGCAAGCTAACATAATTGCAATAAAATCATATGCTTCAGGGCATACAATGATTATCTGTGGGAGTCAGGAAAGAACTTTTCTTCTCCCATTATGACATTAAACAATGGACAGGTGCTTTATGGGTGCTTTTGCTGTTACTTGAAGCATCAAGTACAGGCACCTGCTTATGAAAGCAGAATGCTAGAGTAGGTTTAATAATAGCAATAATCCAACATTACTTCTTTTATATTCTCATAAAATCACAGAATCACAGAATGGTAGGAGGTTGGAAGGGACCACTTGGGATCTGCGCAGGTTCACCTAGATCAGGTTCCCCAAGACCACATCCAAGTGGGTTTTGAAAGTGTTCAGAGAAGGAGACCCCACTTCCTCTTTAGGCAACCTGTTCCAGTGCTCCATCACTCTCAAAGTAAAGAAGAGTTTCCTTATGTTTATGTAGAATTTCCTGTATTCTACTTTGTACCCTTTACCCCTTGTCCTGTCATTGAGCACCACTGAAACGTGACAGGCCCCATCCTCTTGGCACCTGCCCTTTAGATATTGATAAGCATTTTTAAGATCCCCTCTCAGTCTTCTCCAGATTAAACAGTCCTCAGCCTTTCTTCATAAGAGAGGTTCTCACTTTTATCAGTTTTTAAGTGACAAATGCAAACATTTAGATTTGTATTATTTCCAGATTCATTATCCTACAATATTACTCCACAGTTTTGCCAGATGGTCAGTGAAATCAAGAACTATGTTCAAATAGGTAGATTTCCCTCTCAGAATTTTTGAAATCATTAATGATACTCTCCTGGTACCTGCAGTTGTTAACCCTCCCCACCTCTCTCCCTTGGGATAAATGCCTAATTCTCTCTATCAATTACAGAGGAATCAGAAGGAAATTAAAATCACTGGGCTACAGTTAGCCTTCGGGCATATTTTCTTAGATTCTTAACTTTGCTGTTAAATCTAGGTCAGGTAAATTCTGATTCTATATATGAAACAAGGAAAATGTCATTATTAGAAAATGAAATACACCATTATTGCATGAGGTTCCATAATAAATAAAACAGTTATAGTATCTTGGACAGGGAGAAGATCAGGAAAATTTTACCTTGGTTCCTCAGCAGATAACATGAATATTTAGTAGATAAAGTCTATTACTATTTGCCTTTCTCCTACCCAGAAATCTATTCTCTTATCACAGTTTGGTGTTCAGTTCCCAACTGAGGAATGTATTCAGCCAACCGGTCTTAGGTCTCTTGGGAAATGTTACCTATTGCCATCATCATTCTCTGTCTTCGCAGAGTTATAATTTCATGTAATGCTTGAAAGAAAAGGTATAATGAGTGTTTGCTTAATTTCACTGACCTATCTAAGCACTTAGATCCCAAATTTCTATGATACATTAGCTATTTCATTGTTATCAAGGTTATCTCTAACAGCCCTTTCCACTCTTCACTCCCCCTCCCCTCCCCACATCAGACTGCCTACTATGAAAAATCTGAGCTTGCAAAAAGGACTAGTGCCTTGGAAAATGAGAGGAATTCTTAGACAAAAACCTATACAAGTGAAGCTTGCTTCATAGTCCTATTTTATGTTCCTCTCATATAGGCAGAGGACAGGAGTTTCTTGCTCTCTGAAGCTCTGTCTATTTGTGTTCTTTGCTAAATTAATTAGGCAAACAAAGCTGTCTCAGCCATTGTTCCAGAGGACCTACAGAGGGGAAGAGTCTTTCTTATTCTTTAAAACTTGAAATCATAGGTATAATTAATTCACAAATCTGTACTCTCAACTATCCATACCAGAAATAGTCAAATCAAGAAATAGCTATAATGTCATGAGACTTCTGTAATTACTCATACCAATCTTCAGAACCTGAGTCTCAAACATGACATATGTATAAAGCCCTGTTTGCAGTATTTCTGTGAAGATAAAAATCACTTTTTTTTAGACAGGCTTGAGAAAAATCACACTGCATTCACTAGTACTGAATAAAAGGAAAAGGATTAATTTATCAAAATTAAATAAATTACCAAATTCTGTCCAGGGTGAAGACATCGTTTTGTCAGGGTCTCTTGTGCATATTTTCAGGTTGTGTTCTACATGAAGGGTGTGTATGTATGTACAAAAGAATAACACTCAGATTATGTTGGGAGTGTAGATTTTCACTGGATCTAAATCTGCTCACTTGGTCTTAATTTACTCTTCTTGAAGTTGGAGCAGAACTGGAAACATAAATCTGAACAGACTTTAAATTCAGGACCAATATTTATGGCTTAGGCATATAATTGTTTTAAGAAATAGCAGAAATCATCCTCAGAACACAGAACATAGAAACACAGTATCTATGCAAGTTGTTTATTCCTAAAAGAAATATTTCACATTAAAAAAAAATCCCTTCAGAATAAAATCTGGAAGACTGAATGGAAGAAAACATAAGGATTCTCCTTTGCATGTTATTTAATTACCCCTGCTTCAAGCCAGAAGAATTCACTATTCCCTTTAGGATGTGATCTACAATGCGAGCTATGCTAATCCAAGAAGGCTACTGGTGCAGTTCTCTAAGGCATGACTAAAGAAATGTTTTTTGAATTCTGAGATGGAAATTATACACAGCTTGAACCTCTAGAGGTTTAATGATGAGTTTATTTGGTTAGGAGGTATTGCCCATTTCTCATTTTCATTTTCATTTACTATTCATTCATTTACCATTCTTCATTTACTATTATTTTTTTCATTCAAAGACTAGCAGGCACCAACACAAGTCCACCTTGAGAAGACTGCATAACTGCTTTATCTAGCAGTTCATGAAGATGCTTATAGATTTGTCATTAGACTTTTTTTCTTCTTTTACAACACTTATTGCTGCATAGATGTCCCATTTGTTTTCAGTCCCTGTGAACACCCTATGTCTGGAATTCTGACAAATTCAGAGGTCAAGTAGCTCCCCAGAAAGTTTCTCCCATGGCAAAGAAAAATGAGAAAAGGAATAATGCTGCAAGCAGCTGAGCTATAGCTAAGCTAGAAAACACAGTTTTCTTTTGGGATTACAAAAAATTTCTTTGCCAAGGAAAGAACTGGAAAACAGTAATTGTTATAGAAATGAAAATATATGTTATGCATTAGGGTTTTTATTTGAATAGTTCAAAAAGAACTAAGAACTGACTGAACGGTAATCAAGTATTTGCAATAACAAATCATACTAGCAGGAAGTTTCTAATGTACAGATGTAAAGTCTTCTGAAATTCAGTGAGAGAAAAAATAGAGGGTAAAGACATTTTAAAGACATTTTGGCAAAACCAAAATGCTATGACAACCAACATGGAAAAGTGCAAGTGAGTATGTATAAATAAACTGTTCAGAAGAAAAATTATCACATCCAGCTGATGTAAGAAAATGGCAAATGTCATTTCCAACATAACATGGCTGCAATAGAATATACAGCAAGTATTGTATAGAAAAATATTTCAGATTCAACACAGTTGTTCATTTGTGTATGCAATCTATTGCTAGTTGAAATGACCCATGCCTGGAGCTGGTCCAGTGAGTTTCCACATATTAGTACACTGTCAAGAGTAAAATCAAGTAATGAAATGCAGTCTTCTGGACTTAGCAGAGCTAACAGTGAAACTATGGAGGGACCCAGCTGTCAGTGTAATATTAATTAAATTTGTTTGTTTGCTTTCACACTGATGTATCCTGTAAAAAAAACCCAACAATCAAACAACAGAAAAAAACCCCAAAACACTGACACAATTTTATTACTCTTGTCCTTTCTGTTCCGTGGCAGTCGTGTGGTCGTGTAATACGCATCAGGCACCAATTTAACATGAAATAGGCAAAACTGTTATTCCATTCTTCTAATTTTACTGTCATTCTTCTCGATCTCTGCTCTGTGTATTGCAGACAGTAGAAGAATGAAATTATTCTTTTTCTGTGTAGTATCCTTTAGAATAGGGAGAGATTCCTGAATGTTATCTCATTATAAATGATTATTATTCTTAAACAGAAGATTGAGTTGATATCATATCTCTTTTTAAATTTATATCTTATGAAATGAAAATATAACGAACATAGGCATTTTTAGATTTTTCAACAGTTCTCATTCACATACAATAGATAGTTGTATTTAAACATAATAGTTGATAACTGCAGTATTTTTATGATGTTTTAAATCCCCCAAATGCACAAATTTTCACATTTTGTACAAGTTCATCTCTAACAAGAGCCAGCTGGCTGTGGAATAGGGTTACTGATGTTTTTATTACTAAAAGGGTGGAAGGAGAATAGCTCTTAAGAGGCCAGTCATAGCTTCTACTTGTCCTGGGACAGGATTCTCTAACCTAAGCTTGAGGACAAGAGGGAACAGGAGCAAGCTGGATCACAGGAGGTTTAGCATTAACACGAGGAAAAACTTTTTTACAGTAAGGGTGATGGAGCACTGGAACAGGCTGCCCAGGAGGGCTGTGGATTCTCCTTCTCTGGAGACATTCAAGAGCTGCCTGGACACATTTCTGTGTGACCTCATCTAGGTGATCCTGCTCTGGCAGGCGGGTTGGACTAGATGATCTTTCTAGGTCCCTTCCAACCCTGACATACTGTGATACTCTGAAGTGTACTCTTACAGTCATGGCTAGGCTTCACGAACGAAGATCCAGGGAGGGCTCCACCCACACTCCTCATCAGCGCCTTTTCCAAGCACGCTGATAAAAAAAGGATAGCACCCTCCAGCCTGCGCTATGGATTTTTTTTAGGTGAGACACAGCATGCGCAGAGCTGGACCCACCCTTTAGTCCTAAGGTTCATCTGCCAGGGCCTAGCAAGCTTGGACGCTGGCAGCGAGGTCCTTAGGATGGAGGTTTAACCTCTTAGATGGAAGGCCTTCCAGGGCTAAACGAGCTCCATCTGCCCGGGTTTGGAATCAGAGTTGTCCTTCTCCTAGGATGACTGCCAGAAGGCTAATGAGCTCATCCTACCCATATAAGGATTATAGGAACATGGGTATCACTCCCCACACTTTCCCATGGGCAATGAGTTTAATGCTCCCTCTGCTGTTGGCACAGTTATCGCACCAGGGGCCACAGGAGACCCCAAGTGATTTTCAGACTGTGCCATAGTGTACTCTTACACAATACAACCAAAAGCAAGCTAAACTGCTGAGATGAAAACAAGTGTGGGGGAGGCAGGGAAAAAACCCAAACAAACAAACCAGAACAGGCTACATCACAAAGGCATTTGTTAACTAAAGAAATGCTAAAATTTCACTGAAGCCTTGCATTTGAACCAGAGCAACCTGAGACTCCAACAAAGGGATCCTCCAGGACAGAGAGAAGGGAGGGGTATTTGCTGCTGGCTAGTCTTGTAGCATGTGCTGTATTGCCAGTGGTGTCTGATCAGTTCCTCATCCTAGGATGCAAAGGATAGTCACCTATAATTCACTTATTTTCCTTTTATCACCTGCAGTCTTCCACATCTCAGGGTGTTTACTACAGTGCTGAGGAGACCAATCACTTCAAATTCAGGGCTGTTCCTTTCTACCTACAGGTCTCAGTTTTATTCTGGATGAACACTATGAAAACAACACTTTAATTACAGAAATTAACTCTTAGCTGTTCTGAAAAGAGATATGAATTCAAAAATCAATTAAGATCAACACAGGATACCTTTCTCTCTCTAAAGCACCATAGGCAAAACTTGACAGTTGAAATTAAATAAGTTATTATCAGCAGTCACCAGGGAAATCAAGACAAGGCTTCAGAAATTGAAACAATAGGTTTCTAACAATTGTAAATAAATTCCCTTAGAAAGAGATTAAAATAGAGAAGCCAAGTGACTTCAGGAGATATTTTTGTTTTTTTACAGGCAGCAAGTAATAAAATAGAAAAATACAATTATCATATAACTGAAGAAGACAAGCGTGGTGAGACAGAAAGTATTCTCTATTTGAATATACTAGAGTAAAATTATGGAATGAGCACAGCAGAGGAGGACAATCACCTCAACCTGCTGGCCACATTTTTGCTGCAACCCAGGATACAAGTCAACATGGGCTAACTCCCACACATGGACAGGACTGCCGAAAGGCAAAAGGCAGAAAAGGCTAAAGCCCAGGTCCTACAAACAATATATACATGACAAGAGAGGGTTACAAAGGAAGAGAAAGATGACCAAGTACAGCTGAGGAAACAGTTGCACTAAGGACCTGTTTTAGCAAGGGGTACTGAGGACACTTATCTTCCTATCGATTCTTTTTCATCTCTAAATACATGGTTCTAAATATTTAATTTCCTTTAGATGCAACTCACTAACAAGGCATTTCACCTTTCCCAATATTCCATGTATCATCAGAGCAGTACCATACAGTGGGCAGTATCATTACATTCACTTAGCAGACAAAGAGATAAATGATTAATTGAAAGTCAAAAAAGTCTGACAACTAAGCCTTTGAAATTTAGTGTCCCAAATGCTACATTTCTACTACGTAAGACTTCATAAATTGAAAGCAAAAATTTTAACTGGTTATCTAAACTGATAATGTCTTTTCAATTCAACAGTATGCTCAGAATCATTGAAATTATATCAAAGCTTAATTTGCTTACTGGCCAATGAATTAAATGCATTAAGACTCGCATTTTAAATTTAAAGGAAGAACTATTTCTCTCATTGCTTTCAGTAATAATATTACTAATACTTTATTCCATTACTGATTGAAAAGTTTTCATAGGTTACTTCAGGAATTTGACTCTAATGATCCTCAGTTTTTCATGGTTTGAGAAAGACATAAAAACTTGTTTGCTTGCAACAGATAAATAAGAATTAAAACTCGACTAAGAGGGGGAAAAAAGACAAAGAAAAGCTTCTGCATTGTGTAAAACAAAATGAAGAAAAGATTAAGTGTTTAAGTCGCAACACAGCCAAGGTATCACCTATGAAAAAGAAAACACTTCAACAAAAATAGAGATGAGAAAGTGGATGTTTTAAAAAGATTTCACTTAGTAGAATTAGCCATCATGAAAAACAAATGTAAGATACAATCTGAGATTTATTCAGTTTCATTTAACATTGAATAACCATTGAAGAGTGGATGTGAAAATACAATCTGAAAATCAAGCTGCCTGCTAAACATCAAATAACCTGGTTTAGTGTCATCATCAAGAACTTTAACAGCCCTGCAGATAAAAAGAAGAGAAACATAAAGGTATCACAAGATAGAAATGAGAGGTAAGGCAGTCTGGAGATTTTGATAACAATGAAACAGTGCAGACCATATAAAGCCAATACACCATCCCAGGAGCAAGGGTCAAAGAAAGGAAGGAGTATTTCCAAAATGAAAGAGGGGCTTATAAAATACAGCAACAACAGCTGTAGATAGTTATATCAATACAACTTAGTTCAGTTCAGGTTTTGAATATGTGTTTCCTTTCTCCTTTTTCCTGTAAATATCATAATTATTCAAAATCCAAGAGTTGAAGGCTAGGCCATTAAAGACAGATATGAAGACAGACCTACCTTAATCAGCATTCAGACTGTTGTACATTCTGTAACCTCTTTGTAGAGAAGTAAATATTGTGTACAAGAGCTGTCTCTATCTAGCACACAGCATGAAAGTTGAACAGAGAAAATAAAATCACTAAAAAAGAATGCACAATAAGCAACAATTCCCTCCCATTCCTAATAAACAATTCAGACAATCAAATCCTGTGGAGCCATAACACCACTATCTATCCTGTTCCTTGTAAAACTCCCTGGTTACATAAATTTTTTATGGTTTTGTTTTAGCATGATGTTGAACTTCTTTTCTGATTTTGGTATTCCTGACATTTTTGAGTCTTCACAGCTGCAATAATTTAGTCTTACTACTTAGAGTACTTTGATTTTCTTGCTGAAGTAATTACTTCTTTCTTCATCCATTAAAGAAATAAACTTTTGAGATTCATGGATTTGCATCTTGCTTAAATACCTTAACTGCCCATGTAATTAATTACTTAGTGACCATTTAAGATATACTAAATAGTGTACATTTCAGTAACCATATTTCTCATAATAGTCCCTACAGATTAGGACAATCACACTAGGAGATATATAAATAACAACAGGTTGACACTTCAGGATTCACAGAGTTCACAGAGTGAATTATGTAGTAAGGATAGGGTAAAAGAGATCCAAGAAATACACATAGCAAAAAGAAAGCAGCGGAAAGAAGAGAGAAAAAAAAGACATTAAATTATTCTAGATTTTCAATTTTGTGCTGCTATGAATATTTTCCATGCTCATTGCTTGCTGCCAACATGTTATCCATCCACAAGCTCTCAGCTGAGGATAGTTGTTCCCCTCCAATTTTTGAGAGAGAACATACAAAATCCAAAAGGATTTTTTCAGTATTAGCTGAGACTTGCCCCAACTAATTTGCTAACTGTGTTTCTTCTTATGAAGGTAAATATGACAAAATCAACTGATTAGAATGTCATGAAAAGGTGTCATTTATGACTTTAACAACTTACAAAACAGTAGAAATAAGACAATTCAGCTTCATTCGTGTGGCCTTCCAGTATTTGAAGAGGGGCCTACAAGGAAACTGGTGAATGACTTTTGAAGATGTCAGGCAGCGACAGGACTAGGGGTAATGGACATAAGCTTGAGGAGGGTAGATTTAGTTTGGGTGTTAGGAGGAAGTTCTTCACCATGAAGATGGTGAGACACTGGAACAGGTTGCCCAGAGAGGTGTTGGAAGCTCCATCCCTGGAAGTTTTTAAGGCCAGGCTGGATGGGGCTCTGAGCAACCTCATCTAGTGGGGAAGTGTCCCTGCCCATGGCAGGGGGGTTGGAACTAGATGATCTTTAAGGTACCTTCCTACACTGACAATTCTATGATTCCAACAGAAGAGACTTTTAAAGGAAAACAAAAAAACGCACATTAAAATGGAATCTAAAGTATTGCTTTATCTACGGAGTGACAGTTGTTCTTGGAACCTTACTGTAATAGTCTTCAACATTTCAAGACATTCTTATTAGACTATTATGACAGAATTCTGTGTGCAAATAGACTAAACTCTGATAATTTAACATAAATTCCCTATTCCAATGAAGCAGCTTTCAACACTTTTAAAGAAATTGATTTACTTTTGCAAATACTTCAATAGCAAAAGTTATTCTGATTTCAGCAGAAATTTCACAGATTGAGTATTTTAGGATTACGTCCTGAAAGCCAGATGAAATATTCAATAACTTTTACTTACTCCAGTAGCTTTTTTTCAGTCTAAAATCTTTAGCAAACTATATTTAATGTAGAACAGCTCTTTTCATGGTGGTCTGTAAAAACAGATTGTTTCCTCTTCTAATTAGATTTTCATTTGCATGAAAAGAGTCTCTTTGATTAGGAGCATTTACAGCTTATTTTTTACCACAGCTTTCTGTGAAATCATAATCATTTTCACAGCAATAATTTGTGATATCACAAACAGAAAATTATTAATTCAAGTAGAGATGATGAGCTGTTAAGATCCTGTTTTCATTCAAGGCTCTTGTCCATGTGGAAAATAAGAAAATGGGTTATATAAAACTGTACAGTATCAGTTGATACTGCATTGAGAACACTTAAGGCTGATGTTTATCTGCAGAGCAGGTGTCATTATTTTTAGCTTCTCACACACAGAAATACTGGTAGGAGTTTCAGCCTTGTTTTGGAAGAAGCACATCTGAAAGAAAGTGAGAAGGTTGTTGATTTTCTTTGTTCACCAAGAAAGGGTGACACAGAGGCCAGTCATTTTGGGAGAATGACATAGCTTCTTCTGAAAAACATTTGATGACTCACTGTATGGCTTGAGAAAAGAAATGCTAATATAATTTACTGAGGGATATGAAAACATTTTTATTTAGAAATTTTAATTTGCTACAGTACAGATGCACCTTAGCACTTTTTAGAGAGTGCTTTGCTTATGAACAATATAAACATTTTATTTAATGTCTTTTTTAAACAAACCTTTTCCTCTTCCTTCACACAGTGCTTTCAACCACCTTAAATGTAAATGGAATCTTTATTTTTTAACAGCTCATCTGTTCAGCCTGAATTTGTAACGATCTGTCTGTGGTAATGCAAATTGTTGATACAGCTTGCAGTTTTGAACTAACTTATGTTTTGCACTATTGAAAAATATTTTCATTGTTGTACCTGAATCATGCAATTTTGATCCTTTTTGATCAAACATTTTGATGAATTTTGTTTACTCTGTAGGTCATCTTGTAAGACAAAGATGTTTCCAGAACCTCCCAAGGAGTACAACAGTGGATTACATGAATTATGTTAGCAAAAGTCTCGAAGTATATCATATTGCATCAAATGTTATCATCCATGAGTCATATTATGATTTTCACATAAATCCTGTAACAATTAAGTAAGGACCTACATTCATTCGTACTTATTCATTTGTACTCTGATTTTAGAGAGTGCTTACTGATATCCACTGCATTTCATAAAAGTGCTACTACCCATGGAGGGCCAAGCTGTAAAAGCCCTAAAGTACAGAATATTTCCTGTTCATAGAAGCACATGGGCACACAATCAAAAGCAATCATTTATGGCAGCTTTACAAGTCACTGTTCATCAGGTGAGTTACAACAGACCATATGTGCACACTTAGCTCACCCTAACTTGTGAGGCAATGTGCATTAGTTTCAACTAATTTCATGGGAATATAAATTTTACCTTACCTTTTGGCAAGGTTAAAATGACATGTAGTCCATTGCAGTGATACAGCAGCTGTCTGCTGTCTTGTTGGAACTTGGTCTGGATTGATCCACATGAAGCTCTTAGACTATCAGGTTTGACTTCTGTAGAAGGTAATTTTTTTATTGATCTCACTAACTGAAAGTGATAAATCATATATTTTTTTACAAAATTCAGTCCTTATTCAAAGAGTCAGCCAAAGGAAGCCTTACCATTTTCTACTTATTCTGTTGATTTAATTGCATATTCCGTTTATCAAAACTGTGCCTTTTATTTCTAATTTAACTAGATTTTATAATTTAAAAATTATGTTTTTCTTCCTTTCTCTATCAGATAAAATGCCTAATAACTCACTAGAATTTCCTGCACATTAAGATACTTTGACATTATTTTTGGTTTCTTTGACGAGTTCGTTGTGTTATATATAATTTCTAGAATATTATCAGCCTCAGTGAAGGAAATCACTATCAGAAATGTTTTTGAGTTCGTCCTTCAAATCTGGATTTCTGATACATATCTTCAGCTCTCTCCATCATCATTAAGTATTTTTAATATGTTACTAAATATGGTCTATAAACATCATTCCACTACAATATCTTTCCATACACAGCTTAACAGTATAACAGGGAAGAGAGATATCTATGAAATGTTTTTCCAATATATGTCTAACTTGGAAACTTTTCAACAAATAAGAAACATGATCACACAATTTCCTTTTCTTTGTGTCCTCATGTTTCCTGTTTTATTGTAGAATCATAGAATGGTTTGGGTTGGAAGGGACCTCTGGAGGTCATCTAGTCCAACGCCCCTGCAGCGGGCAGTGACATCCCCAACATAGAATCATAGAATGGTTTTGGTTTCCCACTTTTAGAATTAACAGGACCATTACTATAATATTAGAGCAGTGTCAGCCATGTTAACTGAAAACAATTTACAAATATTCTGAGGAATAAGTTATGGAAAATACGCAAGAGATCTTGCTTTAGGTTTCTGCAAAATACACATGCCTCAGAAAAAGATCACTTGCTATAAGCAAAGTAGAATCAATAGCACGATAAGTCCTGCAACAATAGCAAGTTTTGTTTTGAAGAAATGATCAGAAATTAAAAATAAAATGAAATATTAAAGATCATACTTTTTTTTAAAAAAAGACATCTTAAATATTTTATAATTTTCTGTGTATTTAGAGGTCCTAGTAAAGAAAAAACAGCAAACAAATATCCTAATCTTAATAACCATAGGAATATGGTATTTGGGATTTTTTTGCATGAAAACTGTACACTGCATTATTTTATGAATTAATAACTTTTCTTAAAAGTTTCAGTCAGCAATTAACACAGTCCTTACACACATAACTGATTTGCCAACCTAATGAAAAGGGAATAATTGGTACATTGGTACGTGAAGTATCAATGTAGTCATCTGAACTGTTCAGCAAAGAGAAGAAGGAAAGATATTCAGGGATATTAGGCTATTTAGCAAACAATCCACCAACACAGATCACAGAACATTTTTTTTCTCTGCAATTAACAATTCATCCTGTTTTACTCAACAAACCTTTTCTTAACAGAGCTGTTAACCCTACAAAAAAAAAAAAAAAAGAGAAAACTATAGACATATTGAAAAGTCTTTATACAGAGAGTGTATATTGATTCAATTCACAGAACCTGCTGCTAACAAACAAGACACTCCAAAGGTAGCTGGTTCCATGCTTACATTTTTAATGTCCTTAGAGCTACTGGAGATTACCAGCTGTGACCTTTAATTACAGTACTTCTGCCTGAATTTCTGAAAAAAATAAGCAGTTATTTATTTAAAGGTTGTCCCTACAATTCTGCTGACTTACATCAGACTTACTAGCTATATGGATTATTTCCTCATGCAGTAGGCCTCCTTTTAATTTAAAACTTATTGGCTACTTTGAAAGTCCTTTAAACAAATAATAATTTGTTATATTCTTTTTTATGCAGTTTCATTTACTGATTTCATAAACCCTTCACAAACACCTGGCTAAGCAAGGCTTCAAGAAAGGAGGAAAGAGGCATATTTCCACAGAGCCTTTAAGAGGGCTGTTGAAATAAACATTTCCCAACAGTAAAGAAGTTGATAATGTAATGGTTGAACAGAGATCTCTGTTCAAGTTGTTTCTTGGTTCTCAAGAAAGATAAGTTAATCTTCATCTTGACTCTTTATCAAAAGGATGCCTCTTCTTACTAGAGTTCATGTATGCATATGCTTGTGTACAGGTTAGTGTATCTGATATCAAACAGCACTTGAGATACAAAAGCAAAAATAAGCAATCAGTTGGTTAGTTTCATATGTGTAATATGAGTAAGGAAATCAGAAGCATCTCAGTTTCATCTAAAGACTGAAAATATTTGTTTTGGTGAAATTTATATCACATTCACTACCTTTTGAAAAAAAAAGCACAAGGTATTACAAGATAAAGTTCTTCAGTTAAACAAAACTTAATAAAAAGAAATGTTCCTTTGGTAAAAAGTCATCATATTAGTAGTTCTATGATTTATGTCTGGTGACATTAAAGAATGTAATCTATGCTTTCCTTACAATTATTCTGTTATGCTTCGGTTAATGATATTATGAGCCTACACTATAATTTTATTAGTTATCCATCTACACTTCTTACCATATAAAACATATTGATCTATCAAAGATGTACTCCTGGAAAATACACAGTTGACTGAATTTGCCATATTTAGTATGCCAATTGGTATTTTCTTTCCTCTGACTTTGTGAATCTGTTTGTACTCTCTAGATAAAGAAAAAAGGTCAGTTAGCATTTGATCGGAGCCAGAAAAATACAGCAAGTGGATGTCAGTAATATTCAAAAGGCATCTTCAAACTATTTAAAAGGACCACTTTATATTCCAAATTTTTGATGAGTGATTCATATTTTTAAGCTGAGCAACAAAAATCCATCATCTTTGCAACAGGAAGTCTTTGAGCTTCTAGCTGCAATTTCTCACTGAAGAAATAATTTGCAGTTAAAGAACTTGGGAACATAGATGCTACTCCTTTCTAAACATTTCCCAAAGATGAAAGTATGGGCTTTGTAGCATTTGCTTATGTGAGGAAATTTTCACATGAGAAATTTATCAAATCAAAGAAAAATCTTCTAAATCTCCTGCATTTGGCAAGCTATAGGGCGTAACTGAAGATCCAGACAATGTTTTACATGAGAAATATAATTCTTGATTCTTCAATAAAACCTGAAAAACTGTTAGCGCAATCAAATATAATAATACTGTTTATTAGCTTAAAACTGATGGTGTGCTTACCAGCATATGGACCCAAAATTAATTCACTTTATGGGGTAAATCCATCTTAAAAAGGAAAGTCAGTGTGAAGATTGTTATCTACTAAGAAATGGGTTTTTTATCTTTCCATTTTCTGCCTTTTTTGATGGTGTTTTATAAATTTTCATTCTCTAATTTCACTTTCCTCTGGCTTCATTTTCTTCTGATGCTGTTAATGAACGCTGAAGAGTTCTATGACATCTCCACCTCCTTATTGAACTTTAAAAAGTTAAGTATTTATTAGCCTACACTTTGATTACTTTTTATTTTTCTTCACCTATGTCTTTGTTTTATCTTCTCCAATTGCACAGTAAATTTTTTAAGAGAAACAGGTTCTTTCCCCACACTGTTTTACAACTAAGGACATTTGTATGATTTTGATGAGTACTTTAAGTATAATCCTACAATAAGTAATATAATTCACAATAACAGAAAGATATTAACAATATTACCTAAAATAGTCTTTATGCATTTTCCTCTGCTTTCAGTTTATGAGCTTCAAACACTCTGTCAGGCAAAATTCACACTACATTCTGCTAGACAAAGTTGATTAATTTACTTACATGAATAAGGTGATAGCAAAGTGAACTACTTCAGTCATAAGAACAGCTGATGAGAAAACAGCCCTTGTTCTGCATTTTAGATGGTATGTTATGGCTTGATGTATCATGCTTTTTTTTCAAATAAATGTCTTGCATTCTTGTTACAGTGTGTTAATAAGAAGTAGGTACAAATACATAAAAAAATAAAACCCTTGGATTAAATAGCAATTTATTATGAATGACTGAATGGATCTTTAATAAATGTGTTCTCTCAAGGATAAGATAGGGATTTATTTAACTACAGGTAGGTATTTATGTATGTCTAGACACAGAAACCTTAATAGGTCAAGTTATACCTACACACCTGGTTGTGGTTGCAGCCTACTTACTATTCCAGACTGTAAAGTTCTGTAGGCATATTTCAATTAAGTCAGATAATTAGCTGTTAATGTTATTAAAAAGCCCACACTGCTATTCTGAAGGCTTCAGAGTGGAATTCTGGTTTCCATTCTAGCAATAACACTGGTCTGTTTAGTGAGTGATATTTTTAGGAAAGGAGTGAGAATAGTTCTTCCCTCAGGGTATTATTGATGAAAAGAGCTCTAAAATGCCTAGTTATTATTATCACTTTAGCATCAGCAGGTAGACTCCATCCCACAAAGACAAAAAGAACAAGAAGTATTAATTTATTTATGCGATTTTCTGAGATGTTCTGAGAGAGTTTTTCAATACTGCTCCATTTCTCCATAGAAATTAATGCATTTCATGTGATCATTGCTATTACTGCAGCCCCACTAAAAATCTCAGCTATTGCAAAGGAGAGATATTTCACCTTTAGCCCAGTAATATCATACCTTTATATCTTTAGCCTCTTTAATATTTCTTAATTGCTGCACAGTCAGGTCTCAGCAACTAATGTCTTTATTCTGTTAATGTTAAATTGTTCCCTAGTTTAATCTGATAATTATACAACTTCTATGATCAGTGGATTTGAGTATCTTCTGTATTTTTTTAGATATTGTTTCTTAATCTCTGTGAAAGCTCACATTAACCTGACAGTAATTACCTGATATAATATTAGATTTAATTTTAATTACAAATAAATGCAACAACCAACTGCTATGCACTCTGGAAACTAGTAGATTTGTCTGAATTCTCAGTCATTACTTCTGTAAAAAGAATATATCAGTACAATTTCTGTTCACAAAACACAGCAAAGAGGTATCATGAAATATACATCTAAAGAAAACTGTTGAACTCACTTTACTTTCTACAGAAAAGGTATGTCCTTCTAAAACACATTTGTTTATGCTAAATTAGCAACATTACCCACAGCTACCATTCCTACATAAAATATCATCTGAATCCTGAACTCCTGAGCTTAGCCTCTTGAGGAAATTCAATCAGGTTGTGTTGCAGTAGATATATTGTTCCCAGACATACAGTAGTAAAAGCCCAGCATTCTTGGACACATGCAGAAACAGAAAAACCTCCATTGGTCCCAAAAGGCAGAGTGAGGTTCCCTATTAATTTTATTTGAATAAAGGGAGAGTCCACAAGCATAGTACCTGCGAGGTCTCTCTTGAGTTGCTAGAGGACACAGCCCCTTTTTATCCTATGTCCCAGCTGCAGAAGGTCCCTCTCCTTTACTCCATTATCTGGGGATACTCAGGAGTTACTCTCTGATCCCACCTTAATATAAACAATTAACTCTTCACACACATCTAGAAAGTTATATAACTCTGTTTTGCACTGGTCTGGCCTATATAGAACTGCTTCTAATAGTCCAAGTAATGGTGTTTTGGCCCAGTTCCTCCTACCGACTGAAGTTCATTGCACAGATGCTCTCATTTTTGCAAGGACGCGGATAATTATCCATTTTCTTAGGGTGACACTCAAAGCAAGGGAATTTGTCTCCAGCCTCTCACTGCCTGCTGATGTATCATACAAGGGCTTGTCTTGTCACACTCAGCTTGCACGAAAATGCTGATATTCTTAACTGAATAGACATAATTTTGGCAGCTTTTTGCACTCATTGCACCAGTTTTTCAAACTGATTACCATGCATATGCTGGAAGATTTTCACAGTTTCTTCTGTTAATTAAAGCTAAAAAGAGGTTCCTTTGCATCTGAAAAACATAATTAGTAATTTCATCACACCGATATTCTCAGGTGGTTTCAGGTGGCACATAAAAAGCAAAATCTTCGGCGCTTTTTTGCAGCTACCTTACAGGTGCAAAGGGACTCTTAGAGAGAGGCGTTTTAGTGTTGGATGGCCACATGGCAAGCCTTCTCCTTACATATATCAGCATTATCAGCAACAACCTTATTCTTTATTAAATGTCTGCAGAATTCATTTAAAAACTCAGTAACCTTTATTCACACTTCTAGAGAATCACAGACAGCAATGCCAGTAACTGCATCGTACTGACCCACCAGTATTTTATTTCTTGTAGCTTTATCAGTTTCTGGCCTGATTTGGCACTTTCTCCAATTAAATTTCCAAAATGGAAGCTCAGTTAATTCCAGTTGTGGTTAGTTTCTTTCTTGGGAGACAGATAGCCATTTTGTAAGTGACTAGACTGACATCACCAGCTTCATGTTCAGACTGCAGTCTGTCTGTTGCTCAGCCAGCCAATGGAGGGCTGGATCTGCTTGTAATGACAGTGAAGCTGGACTCCAGCAGGCTACTGATGGGTTAAGGTCCCCTTAACACATCTCTCAGACTCCACCCTTCATGTTTTGATGGGTGTACAAAATGTACAAAACAAATCAAATATACAAAACAGTGAAGTTCATCATTAGATCTTTTGAATTTGGATTGCAAAAAACCATCACTCAAGAAATGTAGGTTTCCTAGTCCGCATCATATTCTGGATTTCATGGCATCCAAGAGAAAAAGGTGTACAGTCCCATACTCCTCACCAGCTAACGCCTTGACAGAAGAGATATCCTCTACATTAATAAACCATGTGAGAACAACTGCAGAGTAGAAAGTAACACAATGCCAGGTGGAGTATCACAAGTTTCTGCCATAGTTTGGAACCACCAGAGTAGGAAAATGTTCCTGGATGTGTGACTAGATCACGGGGTGACTATGAGCCATGGATGTGATACAGGCAAATGCATTCTTGTGTGTCAGTCAAGATATTTGCATAGTAAAGGCAAGCATTGTGCAAAGCTCTGGTGAGAACTCACCTATACCACTATGGACATTTCTCATTCCTCAAGTTCAAGAAATATAAATTCCATCTGAGATGAAGGCAAACAAAGACTAAGCAGTTTATTAGGGGCATGGAAAGCCTGCAGAAGAAGACGATGACTAGAAGGAGAAAGACAAATACTTAAAGGGCTGCCATCACTTTCAAGAAATGTCTTAAGGATGAAGGCCAGAGGAGAAGAACTATTGTTGTGTGAGAAAAAATATAGTAAAGAACATAAAACAATTCAGGACTTTTTTCCAAGAAGAAAACTTCACCTGCAAAGTTTGTGTAAAGGGAACCAAACCCCTTTCTTTCACCTCTGGCATCACCACAAATGAATGAATATGGTATAAATGCCCTTATTTATGTAGTCTGAATGTACATACCAATTTTGGTGCCAACATATAAAATACTACTACCTGCCTTACTTAAGAGTAACTTAAGAGTACTAAAGTTAATTGAGTAGTCTTGAGTACTTATGTACTGTAAACAGTACTCAAAATACTAAATTGTAATGGAAAAAGAGATTTGCCGAAGTTTTAGATAAGATCTGCCCATCTTCCCACAAAATGAGGTAGACAAATGGGGTGGAGGGCTACGGGCTATTCAGGAGGGACAGTCAAGGCAGGTGAGGTGGAGTTGTTTTACTCTATGTAAGAATTTACTGTTAGGGTTAATGTGGCTGAGAGTCTCTGGGTGAGGATTAGGGGATGGGATGGAAAGCAAAGCAGATATCATTGTGGTGTCTACTACTGATTGCCTGGTCAAGATGATAGCACTGATGAGTTACTCTACAGGCACTTAGGAGAAATTAGGGGAAATGTCTGTATCAGTAGCCCTTGTCTTTATGGGAGATTTCAACTTCACAGACACCAACTTGGAATTCCACACTGCTGTAACAAGCAAGTCTGGGGAATTCTTGAAGTTTGTTGAAAATAATTTCTTGTCCCAAGTACTTAGTGAGCCACTGGATACACTGAATAGCAGTGGCAAGACCAAGGGAATGCCTTACTGAGTGGCATTTGAAAAGCACTGCAGAGCTCGTTATCATCCCCTGGGGAGCCAGGGGTAGCAGCCGTAAGAAACGGGATGTAGAGATGTTGCGTTGGGTCCCAGTGCTTTGGACCACCCACTAGTGTCCTGCCAGGTGCAGGAAGAATTCTTGCTCCCAAAGTTGATCAGGCTGGGAGCATCCTGTTGAGGGAGAATAAGGTTTGGGTATCTTTTGGAAGGTGTGACCAGCCTGTGGGACAAGGAGGCAGGTCTTGCTTACTTGCTCAGGGAATAGCTGATCATTAGGTCTGGGGTCAGGAAGGAATTTTCTTCACCCAGGTTAGATTGACACTGGTGTCAGGGAGTTTTTTGCCTTCCTCTGTAGCACTAAGCACAGCCACTTGTCAGTCCTCCTCTAGTCCATTTTGGCCAGGTTATTGCCTGTTACTCATGCATCATGAAGTGGCCTCTTACGCCTTGTAGCCAAGGCAAGAAAGGCTACTCCCTCCCAGGGTGGGCCAGCACTGCTCCCTAGGGTTTTTCTGCCTTCCCCTACCTCACTAAACACAGCCCCTTGTCAGGGCTCCTCTAGTCCTTTTGGGCTATGATCTTGCCTGCTGTTCTTGTACTACCAAGGCACCCAGCGCTTCTGGCCTGGCGCTCTCTGACTCTTTCCCATTGCAAGTTTGCAGTGAGAGTGAATTCTGGTCTTCCGTTGGCTACATATCCTCAGGTGTTCTTGCTTATGCAAAACAGCCTGTGCTTGGACAGGCGCCATGCTTACTGCACTATGAGGAACTGCCACTTTTCAGCTCTCTCTGCATGCAATACAAAAACAGGGCAGGCACGAGAGCTCTTCTCATGCATCACTGGCCAAGTAGCACAACGGAGCAAGTTTTTGAAGGCAAAATGTATGCTTGTCATCAATATGTGTCATACTTAAGAAAATATCTCACAGTACCACACACCTTTTGTGTGTGGTTGGTCCTGAAGGTCATTCTTCAAGTTCTCATTCTTCGGAAAACATGGACTGCTTGGCCTTTATTGCTGCTGATGCTTTCTGTAGCTCTATGACTTGCCTTTGGCCAAACTGCAAGGGATAATTTTTCAAGCTAAAGTGAGGAATGCATCAGTCTGCTCCTAGCTATACGTACACACTATGTTAATGCCTGTGAGCATTGTCTCTGAAACAGATTCAGAAAAATAAATAATACAATAAAATAAAATAAAAATTTCCACTTGTAACCTTTGTGACATGTGTCCTTAAAAGTGTTTTTTGAGCTGAAAATGCCCTAGTATTTCAGGCAAGTAACAGTCTTGTTATTGAAGTCATAGTGCAGAGATTAGGATAGGATAGGATACAATACGATACGATACAATACGATACGATACGGTACGATAGAAGAGACTAGATTAGACTAGAATAGACTAGACTAGAATAGAATAGACTAGACTAGAATAGAATAGAATATGTCTATAGTTATGCATGACAAGCTATGACTTAGTTCTGAGGCATCCATCCAGGAAAGCAGCTATCTGCAGTGCAGGTTTCAGGTCTGTACAGGAGATAGGGTCAGAGACAGGCACAGCTACAACACATTGCAGGCAGGGACTGAAACATTCCTCTGTTATCAACACTATTTTCAGCACAAACCCAAGACATAGCTACTAGGAAGAAAATTAACTCTATCTCAACCAAAACCAGCACCCTTGTTAATAACCATCTGTCTGTTAATAACATCCCCCATGGCAGTGCACTCCGCTCCTGCACCCCCATCATTTCACATAACTCTGCTCAAGTGATAACCTCCTGTGGTGGTTGTAATGGATGTTTCTGGTCATGATGGCTGCACATGGCTCAAAATGGATTTGGGGGAGACGGATAACAATACAATAGCCAAGGGCTATTGTGAACAATGCACCCACCTAATCACAGTGCTGGTTAATGTCCGACTGAATTCAAATTTGGATGAAACTAACTTCTGTAGGGGATATGCAAATATGGCTATAAGTCTTTTATCTTGCTCCATAAATAGTGGACAGCCCAGGGCCGGTTGAGCTGTCCTGCATACCAGCAGGCTGTATGACAGGATCTTCTCCTAAGTAAAGATGCCTCTCAAGGTTACTCCTTGAGGTTGAGAGTTTCATTGCTGCAACAGATTCTTGGCAAGTGATTAATAGCACACTAAACTGAAATCTTAGCTAAGTGATATAAAGGATTGATTGCACATACATAATCTTTCAGATACAAACTGTTCACCAAATCTGGGACTAGGATTTTCTCTAGCTGCACCCAGACTCTTCTCTGAAAAGGCGTTTAGAAAGCAAGGGGATCCTTTCTGAACCTCATGACACAATGGGATGGTCTTCCTGACAGTTTTGCCTGAACTTGTCCTCTATGCAGCAAATAACCAAGTGTACTTTGCCATTGCACCTTGATAAATCACTGTCACATTTACAAACACGCTGTAAAATCACTGTTTCATATTAATAAACATACTTCTACTTTTATCTCATAAATGAAGTGTGTCACTCCACCAGTGTCATCCCATTAAAAATATAACTTCTTAATATTATTTTCATCTTGTATTGAAAGTGTTCAGAATACTTGCTCTGATAAATTTCATTTCTACTAGTGTTAATGGTATTTATAGCAAGAACTTTATTTGAGAGACAAATGGTATTTGTACTTGTGTCTTCCTTCATTGGTTTTTCAGTGTTTTGTCAAGCCATTATAAATCATGCCGAAATGCTGCTGTCTATGGCAGTCTCTGAGGCCAAAACTAGTGAGAAACAGACCTATCATCAAGCCAGCGAAAGAGTAGATGAAAACACACTTCCGACCATTTTATTTGAGTTCTAGTTCTGTCTTTTTGTTGTTGTGAAAGGAAAAATGCACATTTACTGTCCTCTCTGGAGCTCAATAAACAGAAAACTTAGATTCAGCAATAGTTGCTCTTTTTTGGCACATGCTGTCTTTGTGCAGAATAGAGGTGTTAGGACAGGACATTTTTTTAAAACTTCACACTCCACATGAAACAAAACTCTCATCATTCAAAAATGTCCACAACAATGAGAAACTACAGTATGAAATGAACTCTGTGCTATCCAGTAGTTCAGAGATAAGAAGCTGGTGGAATACACACAGGTTCAAAAGTCAGCCCAGCATGAAAGGCAACTAAGACCCAAACCTCTCATCTTCTCTCAGTAAGTCAACAAAACAGAATTATCCACAACTGGATTTTTTTCTCTCTGATGTTCATTAGATCTTTCAATGAATTCTTTCCAAAATACATAAATACATAAAAATACATAAAATGTTAGTTACTGATTGTCATCATTTTATGTTGAAAATCTCTCTCATTCATTCTTCCCAGTTCTTCAAAATGCTTCAGTGAATGTGCAGGCAAAAAAGAGAGTTTCCAGGTCCTTACTGACAGCATGGGGAAGAGGTAATAGCAATGAGGAGTCGGTAGGTCTGGATGACAAAGCAAGAGAAGGGGACACCCTCAGAACTGAAAGGATCTAGAAATGGAAGCAATGTTTGCAGAGCAAGAGGTGGCTGAAGGGATAAAACATAGTGCTTCTTCACTAATGCTCAGAGCTTTAACATTCAGCTTTCAGGCTATTGCTGTTGAATATGCAGGGGTGTGTATATACATATATATGTGTGTATAAATAGAATATATATATATAATGTATGTATGTATCACATTTAAGAGATTGCTGTAATAAGATGTTGTTTAGAAGACTGGCAAGTCAGGCCAGTTTTAAGCTTTAAAACCAAACTTTAGTAAATTTATCCATTAGCAACACATTTTGTGCTAATAATTAGTTCTTGCATGTTACTAATCATCACTACATAGCCAAAACTATCAGTCAGTAACACTAATATGCTCCATTAGTTAAGAGTATATAACACCTTGGAACTCACAATGACAGCATTACAAAACGTGTAAGTATTGATGTTGCTTACCTTCTTTTAGTACCCTTATATTTGGGTTCAAGGAAATTAATCCTGATTAAGGGCACTTGTAATTTCTAGTTGACATAGGCCTCTGCTTTGGCTACAAGATATTCAGCACCAATAAAAGTTACTTAAGTGCTGAGTTCAAAGTCTCAGCTCCAGGCAAAATGCACAAAGAGATTTGGGCATTCAGTAATGAGACAGAAAACAGCCAGCCCTCTAAATACAGTTTCCTGCATTAGCAAATAATGACAAAGAAATGTGTCAAGAGTTTACCCACCTTATTGCCACCTAAATTTTATGAGGATTATCAGCCTAGAATTCTCTCCTGGATCTTGATTCTTAAATAATTTCTTTAGCACTGCAGAGTAATTTATTCCAAAAGATGCCCGGAAGGAACTGGGCTTAGTAAAAATCTCAGCAGACAGCTTGCAAGGATTTGGGAGTCAGACTGGGATCTCAGTATAGGAGACATAGTACCTGGAAAGTAGGGACTCTGATCAAAGGAGAAAAACATGCTTCAGTCCCTTGAGAAAGGCTCATGAATAAACATTGAATGATTAATACATTCTCTTAGGAGAATAGAAACATGTGTTTATTCCTAGCAAGCATGACACAAAAATCTTACTAAAGAGACATTACAGAAAGCAAAATTTAGTAAGTTCCAACTTCTGTGTTGTATTCATAAATATTTTTTTCCACTCTGTATTCGCTCTGTTTCCCCTGAATTGTATTTGTAATGATGTGAGAAGATATGGATGTAAAGACCATTATAAATTGTTAATGTGAAATGGTGTCATCTTACTTACATCAGTTAAACAATATCTATGTACAACAGCTGAGGAAACTTTTTTAAAAGCTCAAGAGGACTGGGAAGCCCAAGACTGAGGCAAAAAAAGCATTGAATGCCTCAGTCCTTTTTTCATCCCTCTTTGTCAGGAAACCATCAAGTATCAATCCACCATATTCCTTAGACCTCCTCTTGCTATGCGCATACTCTAAAAAGGCTTTGTTTTCAATTTCTGACAAAACAGTGGCCCTGGCCAGTTCCAGCTCTATTTGAGCTTTGGCCTTTTGTGCTTTCTCCTTCCATATGGGTACCACAGCTCTTCAATCTTCCTGTGAAATCTGACCTTGCTTCCAGAGATCATACAATTTCTTTTTCCTCTTGAGCTCCAAGAGGAGTTTCCTGGTCAGCCAAGCTGCTCTTCTACCCCACCTGCTTGATTTATTATGCTACGCATAAATTATATTGAAAAATTATATAGAGTTCGTATAGTATACACTGTATTTTGCTATTTATTTTCCATCTTATTCTAGACACATTCCAACATTTTACTGTGATGAAATGAAATTATTTTGAGTAGCCTTTCAAATATTTGACATTACTTCCAACATATTTTCTTGAAATAACTCTGAAATATCTGCAATTAAATTGAGCTTGCTCCATTCAATGATTGTAGAGCTACTGAAGATTCTGTTACATTCACCTGAGTTCACTATCAATTTTTCAACATATTCAATATTCAAGGATCTCATTATTTTCTTTACTTGTAGCCCTTCAATGTTTCTAGTGCAAAACTGATTTCTCATTTAGTATAAAATATTTTGATGCCACTTGTATATTTAAAATACTTTTGCTGGAGGCTATTATAATTTCAGACAGGAAACTGCTTTCTATAATGACAAACACATATATGGATAGATACTACGTCTGAAATTAAAAAATGTAACTGATTACCACTTCAGAAAGGTAGCTAACACTTTCACAGGAAACTGGATATTCTAAATAAGTAAAAATACATCAGAAAAAAATAAATCAGAGGAACTTGTCAGAAATTGTTTATATGTGATAAATTGACACAATATAGAAAATAACAAATCACTGCCTCTGGACATTAATACTATATTTTCTATTTATCAAACTACTTTATTCTTAATACCTGAAATAGAAGAACTTAATAGTTCATCTAGTCCACTAATGAGAATGGGGAATGTTACAACATTCTGTATTTTCACAGAACAGTTCTAGAAATAAAAGTAGTGTACGTACCTTGCCAACAAATTTTGCTACCCATCAAAACAATAAATACATATAAGCCACAGCATATGTGAGAGCATCAAACTAAGCAAACTGTAGATGTAGCTCTCCATCTGAAATACAGGCAAGGTTAAAAACCAGCAAACTGTTAACTGGTGGCTTGCCCCCTTTATCTTTTTATCTCTCCACTTTTGTGCATTTGCTCCTCCCCAAACCACCCTGATTCCTTCATTTCCCCACCTATGTTTCCTCCCCTAAGCATCCCATAATAAGTCTTCCACAATCCCAGGATACTGTCCCCCAGGGCAGGGATCCCCAGCCTGGCAGTGTCCCAGAGAGCTGCCTCCAGAGACTAATGATACTGGGTCTCCCCTGGCCCCCTGCTGATGGTCTCCTGAGACAACCATGGGGAGGTCAGGGCAGGGGCTCATGTCTCTGTGCTCCTCTGTGTGTGGAGGGAGAGCTTTCTATCACATACTCTAGCACAGGTCAGCTCAGAACTTCAAGCTACACAAAAAATTGTATCATCACCAAATCACCACTCTTTACTTTTAGCTCACCTTTCTTCGAGTGATACACAATGTCTATACACAAAAAGAAGCAAGTGACAGAGCTGGTTGTAAAATGCTATTCAAAATCAGCATTGATATATATATATATTTTTTGCTGTAATACTCCACTTGGCTAAACAGGGGAAGGGATTCAAACATTATAAATCATTTGAGAGTGGAGTACAGAGCAAAACAGACAGCAAAAGAATCAAGCTATGTTCATGCATACCAAATATCTAGCTGAAACAAAATAGCCAGAAACTAGTCCAACAATATTTTCCACCCACTTTCTCTAACCATCTCCAGATTCCAATCAATGTCTAACACTAAATAATACAGACAAAAGTCTGAGATATTTTACTGGGCTACCTTGAATGCTCCAAGACAAATTCATAATGCAGTCACGAATCAAAATTAGATCTCAGTTGTGATGTTTGTTTTCATCAGATACATTTAAGTTCCATTTTTGCCTGTCTTTCTTCAAGATTAAAAACTGCAAACATTTGTGATCAAAATTTCCTACTCTATCTGTGCCTTTATAACCTCAGCATATGGCATCTAAAAGCTATCAGTATACTTTAGTTGTGTATCCAGAAATATGTCTCTAAAGCAGGTTATCAGTTCTGTCTGCAATGTCAAGAGTCTCCATGAAGTGTTTATTAAAGAATATATGGTAGGCAGAAAAATCACCTAGGTATGATTTACTGGTAAATGTCCATTATATAATTTTCATCTGAAATTAGAGTTAAGGTTACAAATATTTTACAGGCTTAGTTTTTCTACAGCTCCATGCACAGAATTTCTGTTCAAGCCAAGGAGACTCCTTCATGAGGAATAAGAGCAAAACATGGGCCTTCTAGATTTGTTCTCCTGCAGATGCCAGAGGATTTATATATGTAACTCTTGTAAGTATCATCAAGAATAATTAATTATTAATTTTACATCTACAGTGCTTATCTTCCCTAACATTCCAGGAATCACACAAGGACATTAAAAACATTAAACATTAAACAATGCAACAGATAATACAGATAAAAACAGTCATATAAATAATTTAAACAAAATCCAAGATGCAGTAGAAATCTTTTTTTCTATGCAGTATTCTTTTTCCCTCTGGCTAGCAAATAGAAGCTTACCGAGAAAATCTACACTCACCAGTGAGAACGCATTTCATATTTGCTCAATGAAGAATGATAGTACATACATTGCATCTGATTATCCCTGAATGACAGTTAAAAAACTGACATGTTTCATATACCTTTACTACGTCTCAATTTAATATAAACAGCAATCTGGAATTTGGAAGGATGTTTTAATGTCCCACCACCAGCTCACCCACTTTCCTACCTACACAATTCACTAAAAAAATAAAATTCTTTTTCTTCCTATTTCAGCATGTCTCACGCTTTCCTGATTTCTTTCCTTTCACATACCACAAGAGTAGTATTATAACAGAAGGATATTTGATGCAATTTTGGACAATTCTTTTTTGTTTATTACTTCAGTGATATAGCACAGCAATTTACTAATGCACGTTTTTCCCCTCAGTATTTACCTATTCTTCTCTTCTACTGATACTACATCCTACTATGGAATTGCCCTTTTTATGTCCATGTTGATAATCTGTATTTAAGTGCAAACTAAATAATTGTATTTGGTGTAAGGATCACATTAAATATCTTTTCTACATTTTCACCATTCAAGCATCCCTTCAGCAAGCTTTCATTACACAATGTTGTACTGTATCACATTCATGAGCTTGTTGGGAGCTACTTACGTATCTCAACAAAGCAGTGCATTGAACAGAATAAACAACGACATCTTTGGTCATGGATCAAAGGTCCTAAACTGCCAGATCTAAGGGCTAATAAAGCTAGTGTTCAGATAGCTATTTGAACATATGCCACTCAATTACTAAGGACAGAGGAATTATGATATAAATTCTGCCTGAGCTGACTGCATAGTACATCTTAGTGAGTCTGGCTCTACTGCACATACCGTGTAAAAAGTCACTCTGCCTGTGTAAAGTCAGACACTTCTTACTTTCACACATCTTTCACAAATCCCTATATGATTTCCAAATCATCAAACTCTGATGATCAGAGATAAGAGAACATTACAGCGGTGACAGCTTTTGCAGAGAATGTCAGCTGTTAAATGCTAGACAAACATAACTACACACCAAGATCATCTTGACTGATCATGACTGATTACAAAAAAATAAATTTAGTCACTAAAATAGGCAAAAATCTGTAGCAGTTGAGCAAAGCTAATTTCTTAAATTCTACTTGAAAACTAAGCACTATACAGTATAATATCTAAATCAGGAAATGTTGTATAAAACACAATTCTGTTCTTTCTCATCTCCGAATAGACTTCAGATGTGGTCTCTAGCAGAATGTAAGGAACATTTAATAAGGATATAAAAAAATCATAGCTGACTGTGATAAAGAAACATGTGATCTCTGACTCCTTGTGAGCAGTGCATCTGAAAGAAATATTCCTTTTTTTCTTTATTTGGGAGCCTAAGCATGTACTCTTGAATATTGCTGCTATCTGGTTTTCTTGAACAGAGATGTTTTGTGCTAGGGGCAGCTTAGAACCTGATTTAAAGTTTAATTTAATTTCACCTTAAGAAGTAGTGAAGTATTATGGCGCCTTTTCCCTCCAGTTATTTCCATCACTTTATTTGCTTTACAGCATCTTTGTTTGAGTTGTATTATACTTGATCTTCATACTACAGCTGTATCCTGTACTGCGAATATGTGGCTGTAACATCAGAACACAGTAGCACTCCAACATTTGTGGAATGATCCTCACCTCACTCCTTCCCATCCAAACTGCATTATCTGTTTCACACTAGTAAAACTATTCTACTTTGAGTAAACAGAGGTAAGGAGTGAAGAGTTACCTACCTGGAAATGTCACAACTGTCTTCCTCTTTGTGACCTCCCCTAAAGGTCTCCAATACATGTTGAAATGTGTGAGAAAATGCAAGTTTGGGAAGTCCTACTGTTTTCAAGGTAAGATAAGAATGTTAGGGCTCACCCTCACAGAAAATCAGGCACTTCAGGGTCATAGCTAGCTACATGAACTATACTTCGGTTTATAACCAGATGGACTAATTTATGCAAATGCAGAAAATTCTACATTCTGCATTAGGTCAGGAAGTTTGAATTAATGATGTGGTGTGAGTGAATGACATTTGTACCCGAAGTCAAATACACGTTTTTAAGTATCACTGCTTATATGCTTTATACATGCCTACATATGTTGTCTATGCTTGCGAGCATTGTGTATCATATTACAGTGTTGTCATGGAAGACCCCACTGCATTTTTTAAAGCAAAGCAATCAGTCTATCTACAATTAGAATTAAGTTATCTGGGGGTTAAACGTAGGAGTTATTTAACAAAATACAGCTACCTTACATGAAAGTATATGACAGCGAATGAAGACTAACAAATGCAGTTGAAAATGTAGGAGGAATGTGTAATGCAATTATCAAAACTTAAATTTGATCTGCCTTGGCAAAGTGAACAGGGAACTGTGAAGGGGGAAAATGCAAATATCAATAGTAATATATTATTCCATAGAACTATTTTGGTGTACTTATTTCTTGGAGATTCTGAAGCAAGAATGCCTGCTTACAGATACTATAACTAAGGCATCACAGCGTAGTTTACCTTATGAGGCAGTCAACAATAACAGAACGAAGGGGCACAATCACTGTCAGATCTCCAATACATGTTTTTCGCTAGCAGTGCAGATATTTATGTGCCTGACAGGTCAGATGTTTAAGTGTCTGCCCATTTCTGATTTCAGCACATTTTAAAATTCTTGAGAGTATTTAATCATAGTGATTGACTTAATGGTCCTTGCCAAGTCACTTTCATCCTTGACTGGTACCCAAATGATCAATAAGCTTGACCATGCCAAAAGAGGGGAAAAAGAGACAGAGGAGGAGACAGGACAAATAGAAAAAAAAGAAGAGAAGAAAGAGAAAGGAAGAGAAAGAAAACACAAAGGAAGGTAGATAAATAGAGTGAGAAAGCACAAGAATAGAAGGGAAGGGAAGGTGCAGGAAGGGAAGGCGCGGGAAGGTGCGGAAAGGTGCGGGAAGGGAAGGGCAGGGAAGGGAAGGGAAGGGAAGGGAAGGGAAGGGAAGGGAAGGGAAGCAGGAGGACACTATATGAAGCATACAGCATAACCTACAGCTTGAACTCAGAATCACTCAAAAGGTTATAGAATCCTAGTATTTAACAACAACACAATCACAATAAAAATGCAGCATCACTATGTTTGAGGGTTAGGGTGAGGGGTGTTCTATAAATTCAAATTAATTCCTACCATTAATACCATAAAATGTGCTTAAAATTTGCCTTAGTAGCTGAAGTACTAATTTTAGAATGAATGTAAATTACTTGGAAACCTAAGGGTCTTTGAAAATTAGTAGGAATTTGGCCACATAAATTCTTTTGGCATCCCATTTTTAACTGGAAGCATTTTTTCATTCATGTTTAACATCTAACTAATGAGCCATAATTTCATTTTCAGAAGTAATACAGGTAACTCAAAGTGTTAATCTTACTGAATGTCAGACATGACTTCTAACAGCACTAAAAATTTAGATATTGAAGTAATAAGCAATGCTATGCATGAGTTAGAAATAACAATAACAGTAAAAAGTCTGTGTCTTCAGTATGTATTTCTTATCCTCTATAACTGATAATGTTTTCACCCCAGTGAGATTTCAGTTTCAGAGCTGGAAAGTGTTCTTGGGGGAATAAGGTCAGAACTTTATTCCAAGCACGTAAAAAAAAAAAAAAACCAACACAAAACAACTGACTACAAGTGAGGCCATCTGTGTTATTCTGAAAGCACAAGTCTCCCTTCAGTTTTGAATCACTCTTGAAAAATGGATTCCAGTTACATGCCTCTGTACATGTGTAAATGTAAATAAATGTATACATTGAAGAGAGATATATTGGAATGCTTTTAGTGAATACAGTAGGCAGGCTCTAAACAGAGTGATTTTAACCCATCCCACATTACCTAAAGAGGGACCACTGAAATTTCATCAAAAAGTTGGTCCTAACATGGCACTGCCCTTAACACCAGCACAGGGCTTGTATCGCATTCCTGAGCCTCTACAGAGTAAGCAAACAGGCTCACCAAGTTCCAGTTACAAGAGTCACACTCCAAGACTTGTGTATCTGCACAAGAGAGGGCTGTAGACAGTACACGAGGCTGTGAAATACATACCTTTGCTTCTCCCCAGTAAACAAACCTGTATGGATCAGATGGGGCTGATTAGTGTCAGCACTTACAGCTAGAGATTTTACTTCCTCATGCCAGTTACATGTAGTCTTACAGCTTTAGGAGTAAAGGATGAATCATTACATCTTCATGTTCCTTCAGTACTACTTTCTATACCTTGGTATTACTGCACAAATATATGTGTAATTTATGTATACATAAATATATGTACACACAAATTCATATAAGCACCTAGACATATATAGAAAGACTCACACCCCATTCACAACCCAGTTGAAAACGGTTCTTAACCAGGATGCACCCTTCCACAAGTGCACTTCATGCACAAACAAAAAACACATGTACTGTTCAACACAGGAAAATGGAAACCCCTTTGCAGACACATGCAAAGATTGACACTTCATGACATCCGAACTCGTACACTCCTGTGCTTTGGCACTTGACTTCAGATTATACCTATGGACTTACACACGTGCACATGGGCACATACGCACATCCACGTAAAAACACACATGCAAGCCTGTATGAATGAACACATACACCTGTACAAGACAAAAGATTGTGCAAATGCAGAGGCACACTGGTTGACATGTGCAAGAACATATGCACATGCACACATAAGCAGACACACAAAATAGACGTACACAGTGACGCATAGAAACAGATTCATGCACACTCTTACACAGAAGCATGTGCACACATATGCACTCACGTGCACACACATGCACAGAATCACACAAGCACAGATGCGCACACACAAACACATGCATTCACAGACACACACATGGGTGCACAGGCAGAAATACACATGTAAAGGTTCATACACAATGACACATCACACGCACCCTCCATCAACACAGCAGCACATGCATGCATACAAACACATTCACACACATACACACGTGCTCCCATGTGCACACACTCACAGGCACAAACACACACCCAAACACAGACTCACCCCCACGAAGAAGGCACAAGGCATGCCGGGACACACGCAGACCTTCATAAATGCACTCACACCATAGGTGCAGCGACACACGTGCACACACACACACACACACTGTTATACACAATAATGTACCACACTCCCCTGCAAAAATGAAGTTAACACCTCCGTACAACCACCCACCCACATGCACACCCTCGCACCGCAAGCGTGACTTGCCCGCCCCCTCCGCACGGCACAGCCGCCCCGCGCACTTTGCGCCACAGTTGCGCCAGGCAGAGGAAGGAACTCAAAAGCGCAGGTCCCGAGCCCGCAAGGAGAGGATGGTGCCGGTTCCCGCAGCCCCTCCCGGCAGCCCCTTTCGCGCTCACATCGGGGCTCCCCTTCGCAGCGAAGCCCGCCTCCGCGAAGCGGAGCGGCCGCTAGGTGGCGCCAGCGCTCTTCCTGGCGGAGCTGTGGCCGCACCGCCCCCGCCTGAACCAGCCCAGCCCAGCCCAGCCCAGCCCGGCCCGGCCCGGCCCGGCCCGCCAGGAGCAGCCCCCCTGTCTGCTGCGCGGCGCTGTGCGGGGCCACCTTCCCTGAGCCACCTTCCCTGAGCCGCCTTCCTCGCGGCTGACGAGGCAAAGAGCCCCGTCAGCTGCGGGCATGGCTGTGTCCGCTTTTTTTGCGGAATGGGTTTGTGCCCGCCTGTCGCCTCCCCGCGCCCGCGGAGATTGGTCTGTAATTAGCAATTAGCCCGTAAATCCCATCGGAGAGGCACATGCTACCATGAGATATGTGTGCCCCCGGGGTGCCTGTGTGAGTGTGTGTGTGTGCGCCGGTGGTGGCGATGACAGCCTCCAAGTACCGCACGTGAATTCTGAATAGCGAGGCACTGATTGTTCTGGTGAGCGGTGGCAGGATGGACGAGCCCCGCCGTGTTCGCTGCCCGAAGCTCCTCTGGGAGCCTGCCGAGACCTCGCCACTGTATTATTTCTCGAGCCATTTTCCTAGGCAGAATTGATCCTCCTAGGGGGGCACAGGGGGGGCGGGGGGAGAATCTCAATTGCAAATACTGTTTGGAGTTTATGAGAGAGAGTGTCTGAGCTTTAAGATGCTCTTTCGTGGCTCCTGGCGGTTGCTGTAACGAGCCAGGATTGTGGTGGGTTTCGGTTGTGCAGGGAGTTGGGGTAGCGAGGGGGTGGGGGAGAAGGAAAAGACACGATCGAGTGTAGCTGAGACTTTGTGCCCCCGTTGGAGAGATGGTTGAGTCCTCGTCAAGGTTGCTGTGGTATCCCAGAAACACCATTCACTCCGAGCTGTGACCGCACACCATCAACAGCAACAACTCCGCTGCGCCTGGCCAAGCAATAGGAATTAGGAGCTCTCAAGAATAATATGAAAGGGATCTGCAGAGGGGAAATCCGTGCAAAGGAATCGAAATTAGCAGACTTTTGGAAAAGGGGATGTACTAAATGTGGCCGACTGGACTTCATCCTGGTGAAGAAAATGGAGATTAAAAGTGGATTTACATTTTGGAACCTCGTCTTTTTATTGATGGTTTCGTGTGTGAAAGGTAGGGTAGTATTTGAGGGGTATATTTTTAGGGGTCTGTTTGCTTTCAGTCAGGGTGTTGCAAGCTCTTGCCTTATACCAAGGTGTATTTAAAATATATATTTATCTCTTATTTTACATTTTTACCCTGGGTACTTTACAATGGAAAGATATAAATGATCACTAAAGCGGGAAGGAGAGAAGGAGCTGATTCAGAGCTGCCTTTGGAAATAGGAAATGTATTTGCTTGCCAGGCTTGGCGTTCAATGCAGTGACTGAGCTGGGGCTCAATAAATATTCTTTCAGTATGCTCAAACGGAGACGTGAGTTGGTTCATATAGCCTATAACTAGTATATATTCAAGTAAATCCCACAGGGTGCCTTTTTTAAGGTGATGATGAGAGTAGTGTTTGTGGGGCTTACCTATGTTACTGGTTTTCGGTCGAGCAACGGGCTTTTTGCGGGAATGCCTGTATCGATGCACTTATTAGTTTAACCCGTTGCGTGGGGAAAGTTAACAGAGGAGCCCAGTGTTTGCGTAGCCGTCTCACCACCCGAAATGTGCCTCACGCTCAGCTGTTTGTATGCATGCAGGGCTCCCTGGCTGTCGGAAAGATACGTTAGCAATTCAGCCTTGAAGGCATGGTCTGCAGCTGGGTGCAAAGATCGACACCTTTTCTCTTCCTTCCTTTGATCCCTTTTCCTTGATGTATATGGAGGTTTGGGGGTCCGGGTTTGGGTTTTTTTGTGTGTGTGTCTCTTTTGTATTTTTGATTTTTTCGGAGCATGGGCTATTTTGCTTTCATCCTGCTTCTGTGTTCAAGAAAGGAGAGCAAAAGGAAACCTCTAGATAGCGGCATAAATATCTCCGCTAAGTCTGTGCTTGCAGACAGTGAAGGGAGATGCTACACACATAGAGAAAAGAAGAAATATGTGGCTTGAATAATGTGTACCATCAAAATTACACAGGCATCGCTAAACGGTGAAGTGCCGATCCTATCACGCGTGCCTTCAGTAAAAGGATCTATTCTGCAACTCCCCACAGCCGGCTGCCTACCCGAAATAATCTCCTCTTGTTTGTGGCCAGTGATTAATATCTGATTAATCACCCTTTTATCCCTCTCCTCATCCTCATCCCTCCTCCCCGCCACAATCATACACTCCCAGAATATTTAGTAGACATTATCGATCCTCTCCGAGTTTTTAGACTTGGTTATCGCCTACAGAGGCTGCCTGCAAGGGTGGGAAGGGAGGTATGTGTTGGGGGGGACAGCATTCAAAGGCGTGCCTTCTCAAGCTGGCTCTGTCTTGGATGAAACAGTTTATTGTAGAGCTTTGCAGCTGCTTGTCCCCCATTTGGATAGCGTGAAAAAGATAATTCGAGTTCCATGGGGGCGGGAAGGGGGGAGGAGTGGGTGTCGAGGGCTTTTACCTCATCCTACGTTATCCTGACACGGCGGACCCGAGGAGAAGGGGCTTGCCTGTGATGTTAATGAACATTTTAATTACAGACAGCTTCTCTCTGTTCGCGTCTATTGAAGCGAGCTGCTTGCTCCCTGCCCTTTGCCCCGTTCTGGAGAAGGTCTGCGACCAAGACTAGCCCGGAGCTTTGGTGGCATTTCTTTCCCCAGGTTCAGTCCCTTGTCATTAGCGCATTCTCTGTGCTGGGTGAGACCATTTGCAAGTCATGGGCTCGCTGCCTGCTCCGCGGCGCGCAGCGGGTGCGGTATGGAGATGCTGGCGCTAATGGGTGGCTCCGGAGCTGCTGCCGAAGCAGCTGCTTTGTGAGCAGGAGTCGCGGGGCGGCAGCATCCTACAAAATTAGAGATCGGGCGGTTCTCCCCGCGTCGCCGTGGTCGCGGGAACAGGGCAAGTTTCCACAGCACCTGTTGAGAAGCTGCACTTCGCTTGCGCTTGGGAGTGGAGCGGGAATAACACTGGATACTGGGGTCAAAAACTGGGATGAAGCACCTAAAACAGCCCCCCCCCCCC
>VWZO01007893.1:376543-408071 GCA_013396975.1 Bucco capensis
AAAATAAACAACCAAAAACCAGAAAAAAACAGACTTGGTTCTTTCTCCTCCTGCCCACATACAATCCCAGAGAGAGATGTCGTGAAGCAATTTCATTTCTATTGCCAGGGTCTAAGCTTCCTAGGTGCTGATCCTGGCAATTTCCATAGAGTTCACTCAGGCTGGGGTTTCCTCCCAGGAGCTGCAAATCCAGTAGGTCAGATTTAATATCCTGGTTGTAGGCCCTTTTAGGCAGTCAAGCTCCATAGAGCTGGCTTAGACTCACTGCAGCACTGCATCTGTTCTAGGCATTTATATTTAGTTCTCTCCTCACTCCCATGAATGAATACATTTTACCTTGATTTACATTCCCATTGTGTCAGCACAGGCTTCTGCTCCCAGAAACCTTGGCAGAGACAAACAATGAATGAATACTTGCCCATTTAAAATATTCCAGATGTTGGGAGTGAGGTGACTCTCCAGATCCTGCATCTGCTCTACCATTGCCCAGCAAGGCCTTTTCACTACACCCCACCTCTGCAAACTCTAGCCCATAACCTTCCACGCTTAGTGACTGTTCCCGAATAGTTCAGCACCACATCGTAACACCCAAATTGTTGTTGAGGTTCCTGTCATCCAGACCACTTCCACAGCTTTGCTCAATATCTGCCTCTCAGGCCCTTACTACTTTTGTCATCACCTTGTTGCCGTTTCTCCAGTCTCAATCCACGCTTATCCCACTGTTACAGGCATCAAACTGTCCCAGGATCCTTACAGAGCTGTATTAATATCTGAATAATTATGCACTTCTTGTATATATCTGTATAGACAAAGAATTTTTTCACATTAATCTATAAAATCTTGTCTTTCTAGAACCTTGCAACAGTACTTGTGAGGGGTTAGAAAAGGAAGAAGAAGGAGAAAATGGGAGGAAAGAAATTGTCAGAATTGCTGGGGAATCATAGAATCATAGAATGTTAGGGGTTGGAAGGGACCTAGAACGATCATCTAGTCCAACCCCCCTGCCAGAGAGGGGTCACCTAGACGAGGAAGGGGTAATAGAAACAGCTGAAGTAAAGAGGAATTGTACCTTCTTCAATGAAAATCTTCTAACTGCTTACAAAATATCCTATTATGCCATGGATCATCTCCACGGAAATCTTCCTTGAATAAATAAGGAACAAAAAAGCAAAGATATGGCACCATTGAAAAGTGAGAGAAGGCACAGAAGGCATTCAAAGAAACAAACAAACAACAACTCCCTCCCCCAACTTTGCCCTTAGAAAATGCCAAGCAAGTGATTCCTGGGCAGCTGTAGGGGATGATAGATTCTGTGCTTTTGCCTTAGGCATGGGAGATAAAAACCAAGTTTGGAGGATCAGGAAGTAGAAACCTCAACTAACTCCTTTACAGAAAGAAGAGGAGATGCAACACAGATAGAAAGAAAGAATGAAAAGACGAAAGAAAGACAAGGAAGACAGAAGTGGAAGGGAAGGTAAAAATGAAGCAGTATCAGTGAGCTGATGTGATTTAGGACAGAAATCACTGATAACTGCACCCCTTCAGCTTGGAAACTCCCTCCACCAAAAAATAATAATAATAAAATAATAAAAAATAAAATAAATATAAAATAAAAAAAAAACAACAATAAAAAATAGAAAATGCATATACTCTATTTGTGGAAGCAAACCATAGAGGAAATCAAGCAAAATGACCACAGACCAAAAGACTCCTCCATCTCTTCTACTTAGCTGTCACTCCAAGACAGACAGCAGAGAGCACCAAGGTCTGCTCTTTTGTCTGCCTTACTAAAATGATGCTTTGCCTCTGCTGTTGTTCTGTTCCCTTGTTGCAGTTGTGACAAGCAGAACAAGTGCAGCTTTCAAAATAAAAGGGAGATGAAGCACTGAGATTTGAAGTGGCTTATTGACAGAAGAGATGATGAGAAAATGGAAAGGGTTTCCATTTCCAGTGATGGGTACCGAGCATGTAGAAATATTTAGCAGGGACAAAACATGCCTTGCTTCTTTCAGCCACCTCTGCAGTCTCTCTTTTCCTCCGTTTCCACTTTAACCCCACTTTCTTCATTCTCCACAAGTCCCTCCCCACTTCTTTCTTTCCAGTCACTTGACTTATGGGGTTACTGGTGGATTGCTTTCCTCAGTGGGGCACGGGTGGGTGCAGCCAGGTGCTTGCTCTGTACCCGAAGGAAACGGTTGGATGAGTAATAGCAGGTTCAGGTTTCCTCGTTTCCAGATGGTCGCTGCCGCTGCTGCGTCCTTGTGTGTTTGTGTGTGTGTATGAGCATGCAGGTGTGCGGGGAGACACTGTCTAGAGAAGGGACAACCTCGTCCTTCCTTGTCATCTCCTCGGCACACGCTCATCTCCTCTGCGGTGCCTCTTTCCCAGAAGCTCCCTCATATCACACAGGGCTTCTGCTCAGTGAACTGCGCACAGCACCTCAGCGATTTTTTTCAAGCTACACAGTTCTCTGTACGGTTGCAGACAAAGTTACCCTCTCTCACTCTCGCCCATCTCCTTCAGTTCAGCTAAAACAAGGCTCCACTATGCTCCCTCCTCCTCTTTCACAGGGTGGAAATGAAGAAACATACAACCCTTCTCCCTCTCCTGCCCGCTGGCTCTTAAGGACCCACAAAAGGCACAGAAGAACGTCGCCTCCACTTATTTCATTACGAGAGGCAGAAGTCGCTAGGCAGAATTCGCAAGGCGGAGCCGGAGCCGAGCGGCAGCAGCCCGCGGCAGGCCCCGCCCGCCCTCGGCACTGGCCGCCGAACGGGCACCGGCACCGGTACCGGCCTCCGCAGCCGCCCGAGGCTGCCGCACCTCTAGGGCGTCCTTAATATGCTCTTCCGTGGTTTGACTTTGCTTTCTTTAGCTCCCTGACTCCTGCAAGTCTTTTGTTTGCAAGTCTGAGGCAGCACTGTGCTGGTTAGTGTCTATGTGCGTTTAACGCGCAGAAATAGCCCCTGAACCCCTGAGGACAGTGAGCCGCTTCCTGGCGGGAGCGACCTGGGGGCTCCAGGCAGCCACACAGGCTGAAGAGGGACGGGTTGTATCTTCAACTCCATTATCAATATCTCGACTTGCAGCCACCAGTCCACGAGACGTAAACAATCCCTTGGATGTGCTTTTACATCCCTCCTTTTCCAAACAGAAACAAACAATAGCATTTTTTGTTTGTTCTTGAGAAATAAGGCCACCTAGCTTGATACCCTTTATCTCCAATGGTGACTACTAGCAGCAGCCCAGGGAAAGATAGGAGCGACACAGCAAGTTTAGATCGACTAGCACATTATCCTGGATTTCAGCAGTCAGCAGTTTTGGGTCTCCTGAGCCAGAAGCTGCTTCTCAACATCATGTTTTAAGAGACGTGGACTGTCTTGTGCTCCACTCATCTGCCTGTTCTCTCGTTTTCCCTTCCCCTTCCCTTTCCCTTTCCCCTCCCCCTTCCTTTCCTTTCATATACATCCTCCATCCTTCACACTCTACATCTGGCTGAAACCATGGAATAGTATTAAAGCTTGTAATAAAATTGTCTTTATTATACCCATTGTTGTTGATGTGCTACATAGGTCAACCCCATAAAATCAAGATTTGTAGCTCTTGAATGCACATGGACCTAGTAAAGAGAAAGAAAAGCACAGAGTGGTTTGGAGAAATTTTAAAAGGTTTTGAAATGTCCTGTGTGGATGGCTCAATTTGCATAATTTTGACACTTGTCCAGAGAAAAAGTTATGAAGAATGATGTAGCCTTGTATCCCCCCTTTTTAAAAACAAGTCTCTTGGACACTATGTGATTTTCAAAAATATTTAGTATTTCCAATTTTAGCTGGCTCCAGTAAGAGCCTGGGGAACAAATTAGCACCTCTTGAGCAAGGCCAAGTAAGTCCATCATTATAATGCTAGGACAGTGAGAGACAGTATAAGTCCAAGAAAAATATCTCTAAATTAATTTTAGATTATATGTAAATTGTTAATTCCACAGAGTCTAATAAATTTGAACTGGTAGATATAGGAAAGGTTTTAGAATCTGCTGCAAAAATTGTTTTTTTTTCCTTCTCCACTAGTAGAAAACTTCAATTTCAGTTCAACAGGGTTGTGACATTTCAGACTCAGCTTGTTGCTGATATAATTTGGCTTATATTTCTGGACATAATGGTTAAGTTTCAAAAGATAGAACAAAGCCTTTGTGGGAAATTAATTTACCAGTTACTCCAAATCAATCTCCCAGGACAGAAGTCAGAGAAAAGACAATTTTGTCTAATTTTATTTATTTGTTTATTTATTTAACCCTAGAATTTCAAGGTGGCTCTTGCTACACAAAATATTTGAAGAAGCAATATTTAAGTAACAAGTCAGAGAGACAAATAATAAAAGTAGTTATTGCAAGGGTATTGAACTTATCTCTCTATTTTGACTGAATAATTTCCATGCTAAGATGCATTGCAAAATTCCAGAACTCTGACAAACTTTAAACTTGTACCTTTTGAAAAACTTTTTAGAAGACTATTCTTAATGAACTTGTACAATTTTTCTATAGAAAGAGAGAATTTTTACATTTGTAAAAAATTCCAGGTCAATATTTGACAATTATTTTGGACTTAAAGAGTACAGTGCATTTTATGTATTGTACAGGATGTCACCTGCCTCTAAAAAAGAGAGCCTAGTAGTATTAGGAAATGTGGAATATCTGCTTCCCAACATCAGTTTTTTCTTCTGGGGAAAAAAGCCAGACTAGCTGACCCAAGCTGGCCAACAGAAGTATTCCATACCATAAATATCATGCTCGCTATAAATTGGAAGGTTTGCTGGGGACAATCTCTTTTCCTAAATGGGCACCATCCCTAGAGGGTATTGCCATGATTCTGCTCCTGAGGCCTACTCCCCCCTTTGTTGTCACCATCACACTGAAGCTGTGGTGCTTGCTCACAGTGCCTAACATCCAGCATTCACTGCTGGAAGTGTGCAGCTGTTTCCATTTCAACCCACAGGCACTGGGTTACAGAACAACTGACTAAATGGAGACACATCTACATTTTTCTGTATGTTTACATTTACTTGTTTACTTTGTCCTGAGCAGATTTGCATTCATGGTCCTACTGCCTTGTTCTTACAGATTACATAAATTTTACTATGGCTCCATAATTCTGGCATTATAAGTGCTGACTACCATTGCAAATGTCAAAGAAGGAAATGATGGAAATTCATCACTTCCCTCCTGGTGTCTGAAATGTTAGATGGGTAAGTTTATAGGTTTAGGAACAGTGTTATTCATAAAGACAGAGCATCTCAAGGTATTGGGGAATGGCATACAAGGGATTCCACCAGAACTGGTCCACACATAGAACTGTATTTTCAAAGAACATGTTGGTATGCAACCAGCATAGACACAGAGATAGATTGCCCGTTTTCCCTTGGATTTTAAAAAATGCATCATAATGGCATGTATAATATTCATACCATACTATACACATAGAATCATAGAAAGTTTAGAGTTAGAAGGGACCTTTAGAGGTCATCTAGTCCAAACCCCCTGATGTGAGTAGGGACACCTATAAATAGGTAAGGTTGCTCAGAGCTCTGTCCAACCTTGAATGATTCCCGGCTTGGGGCATCCACCACCTCTCTGGGCAACCTGTTCCAGTGTTTCACTGCCCTCATTGGAAAAATTTCCACCTTATATCCAGCCTAAATCTCCCCTCCTTCAGTTTAAAGCCATATGCCATATCCTGTTGCTACAGGCCCTGCTAAAAAGACTGTCCTCATCTTTCTTCTAGACTCCCTGTGAGTACTGATAGGCTGCAATAAGGTCTCCTCAGAGCCTTCTCTTCTCCAGGCTGAACAACCTTTCCTCATAGGAGAGGTGTTCCTGCCATCTGATCTTTTTTGTGTCCCTTCTCTGGACCCATTCCAACATGTTTTAGTCCTTCTTATGCTAAGGACTCCAGCGCTGGACTCAGTACTCCAAGTGAGATCTCACCAAACAGAGGGGCAGAATCACCTCCCTCTATCTGCTGGCCATGCTTCTTTGGATGCAGTCCAGGACTCAGTTAGCCTTCTGGGCTGAGAGTGCATATCATCAGCTCATGCCAGGCTTTTCATCCACCAGTACCCCTAGGTCAGCTGTAGTTCTTAAAACCACAGAGTACTCATGATTTTTCAGGACATATGCTGAATTACAGCCAATTTATGACCTGGTTTAAACATTCCTTATTAAATTTTTGTTCTCTAGTAAAACACTTTGGAATTTATGTAAGGCTGCTAATAGCTGTAGAGGAACTGAAAAAATAGATTTCAGTTTAGAATGCTTTCAGATGTAATTATTAATGCAATTTGGTTTTACTTTCATTGGATTATCATATATTCCAGATACATAGTTATATTTGAAAATACTGAATTAGCAAGCAAAACCAAAGCACAGAAATAGAAATGTTCCCACTTTTATTTATTTTCTGCTAGCACTTTCTTTGTATTTGCCATCATCTCAGAGCCTAAAATCATTTAATACACTGAGCCAAAATCACAAGAACTAAAATATACTGGAGAACCAGAGTACCAATCCTGACTTTAGGTAACCCTGATTAACCAAAGGTGGAGAGATGTCTAGGTCTTTGGCCAACTCACAGAGTCAATTCAATCAGCTCTGCAGTAAAAGATGCATTTTCCATGCATTGCCAGGTCCATGTGGGATCAGAGACATGCACAGCCACACACACACAGCAGTACTTCTAATACCAGGGATCTGTAGCTGTGCACTCTATCTAAGAATCTATACTTAATTCATTATTATGCTTGTATTGTTTGTTTTCCCTTGAATATATCTATGCTAACTGACATTTATACTTTAATCATATGGCTACTGCTACTGACATTATAAATGCTTGTTGCATGGCATGGCAATTTGAATGACCACAAGAGAAGAAATACATATAATTCATGATGTATAACTGAAAGGACATTTTCTCCACAATATTTACATCAATATAGCACTCACAAAAGTGCTTATCTGATTAGAAAATTTTCATAAGTCTAATATATTGAAGCAGTATGACATAGAATGTACATTATCAAGTGAATATTTAAGCAATACACATGACAACAATACTTCCCTCTTAGGACTATTACTAAAATGGCTAGGATTTTTACATTATTTTACGTTTTTTACTGAATATGAAATCCTTTCATATGGAACTGCTAAAAGATTTCCCCTTCAATTAGACCCTTAATAAAGGGTCCTGAAACTGAGAAAAAAAAACCCAAAATATTACTTTTGATGGACTTGAAGTATGTTCTCTTACAACTGAAAGAAGGGAACTGGCTGTTCAGTCCTCAGTTTCTTGGTGTGATCTTCAACTTAAAATCAAATAGGAGCACTGTTACTTACTCCTTTCCACATTAATATAAGGCTTATCTGCCACTTTCATTTAGAATTCTTTTTTTCAATAGCCACTCCCCTCTGCAAGCTCTTTTGAAGGGGCCAATAATTTCCTTCACACGATTCACATAGTCCTTAACTTTAATAATATCACCTCTTTACCCTTTATTTCAATCTCAACAACTCCTTCCTGGGAAAATAAAACACCTCTGAAGTTTGGGAGAATATTTCTTTAGATGTTTTTATAGATTCTATTTAATGAACTTTCATATGTCATAAATTCAACCATATTTTTCTTATAGCTCTTATAAACATCTCGTTAGAATGTGAAAGTTGTTATACTTCTTCAGTGGCCCAGCTTTCTACCTAAGTACTTCAGCATTCTTGAGGAAATTTCATTTTCAGCCCCTTTCTGTGGAAAAAAAATTAGCAGAGACCCTAGACTAGCAATAGCATTTCTGTGTTTTCATAGAGGATACAGAATCAACAGAATCTCCCTTGTCTCCTCATTCAAGGATAACAACATTCCACTGACAAATAGGTAAGATATGTTTTATTGGCATTTTCATTGTCAGCAGTGGAAAGCTGTGCCCATCAAACATATAAGACAGTTATTTTTGTAAACATCCTGACAAACTTACACTTCTCAAAGCTATTTATCTGAAATAGCAATAAGCAAAAGAATCAAAGTTTAATGTAGAATGAGTTCAACAGCCTTGGTGACTGCTTCATGCCTGCCACCAACTTTACCTAAGCATATGCTTTTAGAATTCTTAAATCATAGAATCATGGAATCATAGAATGGTTTGGGTTGGAAGGGACCTCTAGAGGCCATCTAGTCCAACACCACCCCCTCTCGCCCCCCCCCGCAGTGGGCAGGTCATCAAAATTTGTATGAGTTTCTACATTAATTTCAGCTAATTTTAAATCAAGCTACCCATAAAAATCCCCACTTTCTTAAGCTCTATTTGTATATTTTTACTACACTCAAACTCTAGCTCTTCAGCCAGCTCTTGTAATTTTCCCAATTTATCCAGCCTCCCCTGCAATTCTGGGCTCCCTTCCCAAACGCTCTTCCCACTCACAAGTACCACTGGAGAAGCCTCAAAAGCATAAAGCCTGCAGAAAAATATAGAAAGTTATCTTCAGTTTCTAAGTCATTTGTAAAGTCTGTTTGTGGCCCAAAGTATTAACCATGTAATGGTAAGCTATTAGGAAATTACATACCCTTCCAGTCTCCTCCAGACTGAACAAACCAAGTAACTTCAAATGCTCCTCATGGCTTTTCTTCTAGACTCTTTATGGACTTCCTTCGTGGCCCTCCTTTGAACACTCTATAGTAGCTGTATAACCTTTTTATATTGTGGTACCCAAATCTGCACACAGTACTGGAGGTGAGACTGTGTAGAGTAGAGTGGGACAATAACTTCCCTTGACTGGCTAGCAGTGCAGTGCTTGTTTCACCCTAGAACACATTTGGCATTTTCGTCTGACAGGGCACTCTGGTAGCTTATATTCAACTTGGCATTGACCAGAACCCCCAGATTCTTCACTCTCAAATGTTCTATATTTTGCATTATTAAGAGAGTACACAGTGTTCTGTACATGAACATCCCCTGGCTAAACTAATTCAGATATATTTACTTAATCCATTTTTTTCTCTTCATCTGTTTCCTCCATGCTTCATTTACACAAAGTTTTTTTACACCATATTTCAGCCTTTTAATTCACAGACATCTTGGGGCTAGGTTCCTGTTCTTTGTTGGGCACACTTGAATAACTATGTATCTTTTTGAGAAGCTGTATAATTGATTTTTCCTATTTGCCCATCTCTTACTATGGTTTTAAATATGCCACTTACTTACTTGAATATCCATTTTCCCCATCTCAGTGCTTTTATTTCTGTCTGAATTAAGACTATTTTTCTATCTCATTTCTATTGATGACCCAATTAAACTTTCAAACAGTGTTTCTGTTGCATGTTGCTCATTGGCTATTTTTTCCATTCAAAGCCTCTTACTTCTCAAGTGAGAAGTGTATTTTTGAACAAGGGTGATCATCCACTCAATTATAACCTTATTGAAATGCTTACCAGTAGATTATTTTAGAGCTTGTTCTCACTGAAGTGAAGATTTGTCCCTTTGTATGTATGGCTAGGCTTCGCGAATGAAGANCTTACTTTTAGCAGAACAGAGAACATTGTTATAAAAAAGAGAATAATTCCTTTCCATACAGAGGGGTTTATTTAGATTGTGATAGTTCTATAAGACTGTTTATAGAATATATGGGACTAAACTAATGAAGATGGAGAACTGTAACAATCGAATTCCACCAGACTTTTTCTGGCCAGTACCCTAAAATGGTATTAGAGCTAGCAGGCTAAGTGATTGACACCCTCAAAAAGCTTACAGGCTTTGGTCCATTTCTGTTCACTGTATTATGATGATATTTAAGGGAGTCCTAAAAAAAAAACTTTCAGACTTTAAGATTACTATCAGCATTCTAACTCATCATTCATTTATAAAGATATCAGTAGAAAGACAAGAGTTGCAAGATGAGCAGAAATTCTAAAATCTATTTCAAAGCCTAAAGTAAATAATTTCAAAGCATTAGAAAACAATGAATCTACAGTTTATTAACGAATCACATTTTATCTGTGATTTGGTCTGGAAGTTGGCAGAAACACATGAGAAACACTGAGAGTTTAAAGTTTCTGGCTGATCTATAAATCAAAAACAGCTGAGCAGATTTAAATATTTTGTGTAAACAAATTTGCATCCAGGCTGCTCATCTGCATAGCAGCTTTCAGTTTGACATTTTCTGAAATGATGGAAAAATGCTAAGCCCTTAATGCTAAATGGAATTCATAATGGAAATGCTGACAGACCCATAATTACCTGTGTTGTGATTCTGCTGGAAGCTTCTTTATCTGTCTAATCTTTCACAATGGAGTTAAATATATAAATTCTTGAAAGAAGGAAAAACAACAACTTTATTTTGGAAATGCTATCCTGTAGCAATGCTCTATTTCCTTCCAGACATCCACTTATGGAGTTAACAGTGACAATGAAATTATTTGAAAACAGATGTAGCATTCTGTGGAACTGTAAAAGCAGGTAGTGATGCTTAAAAGTTAGCCTTCATTTTTCAGTCTTTTTGAGTCACCTTTCTGGTAGGATATGGTAAACAGATCCAATCGACCATTTTTAACATGGCAACGAGGAATTATCATAGAAGAAATTTGTCATTGGCTTGCATGACAAAGAAATCCCAACCAATAACAAATACAGAAATTAACTTTTCACAGCCCTAGTACTGACCACCTGTACTAAAACTGGGAGGAGAAGGAAATAGAGGATGATAGGCTTAGAAAACTTCTCCAGAAAATGAAGTGGAATAATAGTAACAATAGAGAAATGTAGTTGTCTGGACACTGTAATTTAGAAACTGCATAATTTGGAAACAACATTATCTGCCAACTTTAGAGTCTTGAATTTTCTCTGTAAGAGCTGTTTTTCAGTATTTTTTCATTCCCTCCAAAGAAAATCTTGCCCAGTTTGTCCAGGCTAAAACCACCTGAAAAACTAGGCAGCATTTGGTCTGCAGAGACTGCTCAGGATGGATAATTCAGACATACCAGCCTTACTCCGTCTGCACACAATCTCAGTGCACCAGTCAGGGCACACATCTATCCCTGCAGAACATCTGTCACACATCACAGTAGCCCTTCATTGAAATAGAATGTCCTCTAGCATTTTTGGCCTCTGTGGTTTGCTCTAAAGATGAAATCTATTTCTCCAAGGCTTCCACAGCAAGGACTGACAAACCTCAAAGAAAATATCCTAAGGAAAAACAGAAGAATATACCCCTCTGATACCTTCTTTCCAAATTGCCACCTTCTCAAGAAAGAGTCCTGGACGTCTAATTTCTACTCATAAAGCAGCTGCTTCAGTTTCAAGATGAGCTATGTGTCCATTTCTCTATCTTTAATACCACTCTGCCCTTCTTGAGATGTGGATATTGGGATGCCAGGCAGTGCTCAAGATACGGATACATCAGGGTTTTCTTCAGTGTAAGTTACACTTTGTCTTACTCGCAGTACTTATCCTGATCGTGCCTAGTATTTGAAGAGAGGGATCTTAATTACCATAGAACATGAAGTTGATGATTTCAAAGATATGTCAATGATAACTCTGAGATTGAAACTTAAAGTTCCAAGCTCAGCACCATGCAGGTATATATCTATTTTCCTATATGCTTAATAATTTCTAAAACTCACCTACTTATGGATTTTCACATCCATGCATTTTGTGAGAATGTTCTGGAGCTCCTTAACATCAGTGCATCATGTGATTACCTAGAGGGTCTTAACATCATCTTCAGTCTTGAAAATTTCTTTGCCTACTCCTTACTCCATTAGGGATGGAGATGTGGAGGAAAACTGATCCCATCACTGATCGCAGGGCAACCTCACTTCTGATTCTTCCTCATCCAAGTGAGTGATCATTAAGCTCTACTGCTTGTTATCCTTTAACCAGCTTTAAGTTCATAAAAGCATCTTTCCATCTATTCTGTAATAACTTATTTTCTTTAATAGTCTTCAGTAGGGAGCCTTGTCAAAAGGTTCTTGTATGTTGATGGTAACTAAATTTATAAAGATTAGTTATTCTGATTGATGTATCTGCACCCAGAATTCACTTTTTGTGGATCACAGCTTTAGCGAAAGACATGCAATGGAGACATGTCTCACACCTACTTTCATAAGCTTGGAATCAAAACTACAGATCCAGAAGACAAGAGCTGCAACCACTATGCAATATGGGAAAGATTTGTTCAGCCACTTAAAGTGTTTTGGAGAGCTATTGAAGGCCCAGTACAAAGAGTCAGTTTACACAGCTGTGTTAAACTAGAAGAGACCCTCTCCCATATCATTTCTTCCAATCTTATTTACCAGCTACAAAATAACCTTTATCAGGCTAGAAGATTTTTGCTCTCCATTAAGAAAGGACAGCAATGTTGACACTTTTTGTCATGATTGTTTTACTACCTATTACGCAAATTTTACAAGCTTATGGGTAAACTTTATTTTTGTGAGGTTTATACAGAACAATTCAATATACTTAATGCAATCTCAAGAATTCTATGGCTGCTGGTACTGTTTGGTATTGTTTTAGTTCAAGACAAAAACATCATAGTAATACATACTCATTTATGTCTGCATAAACTACATCTAAGCTCAGTTCTTTCTGTTTAAAAATCAGAATATAAAGAGCATTGTACATGATATTATGTGTAAATGAGGTATTCACAGGGTTGATGCATGTCTGAATGGAAGCAGAGTTTGTGTTTACAGCCCTTCGAGAAATCATTTAAATCCGATCTAAGAAAGCCACGTTGCTGCAGTGCAGATATTTACCTTGATCTTTATCTCAAAGCTTGGGGATTCCTATATTTCTGTAATGTTACAGAAGCACAGAGACATTTTTGGCTAGGTTATCATTGTGACTTACTGTTGTCAAAAACAGCATTACTTGCTATTTTGGAGTCTCCTGCATACAGAATTTTCATTAGTTTAGTTTCTTGTTTGGATGCACAATTAGTAAATATGAACGTAATACAACATGTACAATTCCAAACCAAATAACTGCATTCTTGCAGGTAATGATCAGGGGAAAAAGAAAGTAAGTTAATTTATCTGTAAAACAGTTTCATTGTTTATGGGTTAGTGAAATCTCAGGTGCTTTGCTTTGCAATTTACCACTAGATTGTCAGAAATTCAGGGTATACATTGCAGTTTCAGAAGCACTCTGAAGTCTTCTGTTCTTTACAGTTGTATGAGGAATTGGGTTCAAGGGAATTGCTACTGTCCTTTGCTAGAGAAAACCAAAAATAAAATCTTGAAGTTAGAGAAAACCATTACCTGTTTTAATACTATAAGCAGATGGAAATAATGAATAATTATTCAAAAAACTTGTTTATTTGACCCCTAGGGTTATTATTGTGAATTTTTTTTCAGTTACATAAACAGCAAAGTAAAAAGCAAGTAACGTCATCTCATAAGTACACATTAAGAAACAAGAGTGGTTTGTTTTGTAACTGTTCTGAGGAGCTTGGGTGAGTCCAAACCCAGTGCAGACAGCACAAAGAGATGTAATGTTTAGGATCAAACTGTACTGCAGGATTTATTCCCAAATTTCCAGCTATTTTTAAATTTCAGTTGTATGGTTTCAGTTGTACATGCTGTTAAGGGCAACTAAGTTTGTTGGAATTAGATTTTTCACTAGAAGTAAAAAATAACTCTGTTGATAAAGTCTCAGTTAATGCTGGATTTCTACCAGTTTCAGTGAGATTTTAGTGTAGATTTCACTAATTTTTTAGTATTGGATTATGAATCTGTTACTATACAGTTTGGGAAGGAGACTGTACAATATTTTCAAAATTGCCAGAATAAGAGTTCTTTCATGCCTGGAAGAGATACTTTTTCTGAGAATTATCTTACTCTTACAATTGTATTACTTTCCATTTTACATTTATGTATGGGTTATTTCCGAGTTTCAGCTCGCTAATAGATCGTGTCATGCTTCCGAAATGAAACATTTCCCTACTGTCTAGTGGAGTGAGTAATCTTATTTAAAATGCTGAAATATGTAAAAAATTAAAGCCACAGCTGAACACCTGCACCAGCATTGCCATTTAGATGCATGCATCTGCTCACTGTCTCATCCTTCTGAGCTTGCTGACCATCTATATTAGCTTCTGAAACTTTCTCCATGTCCATTCATGCAGTAACTATATTATCACAATATGATCAACTTAGACAGTTATGAGTCCTGAATTAATTTACTTTCTGCAAGTTCCTACAATCTATCAGTGCATTCCAGCTGAAAGGCAGCAAGTTCTTGAACTGCTGTTATACAACTATAAAATAAACGCATCAGCATGTGTTTCCTCTTTCACTTAATCCTGATGTGAACTCTGTCCTTTGTAATAGCATATATTTTGTTGGTTTGTTTCTGTCAATTCATTAAAAAAGCTTCAATTTCAGAAAATAGAAGGCAGAAAGGGAGGATTACCTAAGTGCCTCTCATTCTACAAATTTCAAAGACTTAAAATTTGAGAAAATAACTTCTATATCTGCAAAAATAATAAGAAAAAGTAATCATTACTTTTTTCTGCATTTTGAGAAAAATGTACTGTAGTTTACTAGGTAACAGTAACTAAGTAAAGGATCTTAGTTTTGCCTTTGAAATATTACTTCTCCTCCTTAATGCAATTCAAACACCTGTGTATGGAAACTGCTTGTGTAAACTTACCAAAATCAATTTTTGTTATGTTTCCATTATAATCCTTGTGGTAGGGTTTTGTTTGTTTAGTTGGTTGTTTTGTTCTTATTTGAGAAGAGGTTTGGGGATTCTTTTTATCTCAGCATAATTCTGAGCTTTCACAGGCAATGGATCACTTCCCCTGTTGGGAGCGAGAAAGGAGGAAAAAAGAGCCAAATGATCCCTGTGTGTGCATTTAGGGCAACATGTTCTGGCCTGACTCCAGAGATGGTGCTCCACAGAGACAGATAAAGGACAGTTTGAATATCAGTTCATAATACACTTTGTGATCCTTTGTGTTAAACGTTGCTCCTTCCATGCAAATGTTACTTCAGTAGCAAACCATACAATTATTTTAGGTATCCTTCTGTTGTTTTCTTCGCTCAGCTGGAAGGTTTATCTGTTGGTGAGCCAGGCTATCTGCTCACCTGTACAGAGCAAGTGAAACTGCAGGGAATGCTGGATGCTCCTCTACAAAGCAGAAAGGAGCTATACAGAGTGGAGCATCCTCTGTGCTAAGTAGGCCATTTCCCACCCTATTATAACAATTTCACACTACGTTATATTGTGAGCCTTAAATGATTGAATGTCCCCTTTGAACATTCAAAGGTTTCCTATGATACTAGCTCACTGTTATTGCTTTTTACATTGCCTTGTGGCAAATTAGTGGAATATACTGTAAGGAAAGGAAGATCATCAGCATCTTATTTGCATACAAACATCATATTATTTTCAAATTATCCTCTTTAGGCTTCTCATTTTCCTAGGATGTTTTTTTCAACCTGCATGAAGTTTGCCCATTCTATCTGTATTCTTCTATTAATGTTTTGTTGCATAACATAACTTTTTTTTTCCCTACTTTTATTCTTTCCCTGAGTAGAAGAGCTAAATTCTACAATGGTAAGAATACCAGATATACTTCACTATTATGTTTCATCGATTTGTACCAAGCTAGTCAGAAAAGTTAAAACAAAAGTAATACAAACTTTCAACAAAAATGCAAGTCTTCACTTTCTGATTGCATAGAAGATGTTTTGAGGATGGCTTCAATATTCCTATCATTGTTACTTTGCCTAAAATTTATAGCAAATTTCTCAGGCTCATAATGCCTTTGACAACAGCCCTTGTGCTTTCCCCTCCACTAGAGAAGAACAAGAAAATGCAGTCGTGATGAAGGCCAGTTTCCCTAGCAGCCAGCTTCTCTATTCTAGAACATTCCTGGGTCTCTTTGGCTCATGTCTGTTACTGTTTTGTGCTTGTGTTGTATGAAATCATTTGTACTTTGAGGGACATGTGAATGATAAGGGAATGGGAGGCGATTTTTCTAAGAGGAACATAATGAAAGAAAGCTAAACTATGTACAGTTACAAGTGCCTTCATTATTGACAATGCCTGAACTGCAGACATGCTGAGACATAATGGGGAATTGCAGCTTCAGGGAACCATCTGTAGATCTCAATGCAAAATCATTCAACCCAGCAAAATTAAAGCAGAAGGAGGTCTATTTTAACTTTTTTTTTTTAAGCTGAAAAAAGACTTTCTAAGGAAGTTTACAGCAGAATAAATAGATTTGAATTGTACCTCATTTCTGCCTTGTCTTGTCCAGTGTTCTTTCATTGGACCCGCGGTAGACTTCACAGGGTTTCAGGTCCTTATCATTAGATAAAAATAAGCAGAATAGACTTCACAGATATGAGTGGTGAAACATAGACAAATTTAGCACTGATAGTTTAGAACTAAAACAGAAGTATTTCCTTTTTGTTGCTAAAAACAAATGACAATGTATGATCATATAATCATGGTTTGACATTTAGAATAAGTCACAAATGTTCTATGTTTAAACTAGTGGAAAGGGAAATAGTTGTGTTGGGAAGAAAGTGACACCCAGGCAGACAACCTGCCCAGTGATTGATTTTTTTAAATTTTAAATTACAATTCTACCACTGATCAGGAGCAGAATGTTTAAAAGATGCATTTTATGTGATGTCAGCTAGTAAATATTGGCACAGTTTTGAGGTATTTGTAAAGAAACGGCATTTTTCACATAATACTAATTTTCTAATAATTTCTGGCACAGCTTTATTTTTCTTAAAGGATTTTCATAATGCTGCCTAGACATAAAAAAATGTGATAGTCCTTTCTGGTTAGGCATGTTGAAGTATGTATAAAACTGTCATGCTAACTATGAGGATTTTAACTTCCCTTGTCTTTTCAGTCTCTGTCAGTGTTGACTCTCACATGCGTTCATACTATTAGTGGGATGTAAAATGTTTTGTGGTAATTAAGAGTCAGAACCAGTTTTCCCAGTGATTTGCCTTCATCATATTCTCTGTTTCAAAGCGATTTATTAGAAACTGGGATTATTTGTTAGATTCTTTCTCTTCCCTAATAAAAGCTACCTTAAATTTCTAACTGGTTTTACTCACATGCCAAACATGCTTTTCACCATTTTGAGACAACAGACTTGCTTTCAAATAAGAAAATGCAACAATTGCACAAAGGTGCTGCTGTAAGAACTTCAGATCCAAAAGACCGCTAAGAGAATATGAAGTGATAGTAAAATACAAATGTGGTATACGTGAAGCAGAACTGATAAGAAGAAAAAAGAAGAGGAAATATGTCCCCAGAACAAATTGTAGAGGCTGCTGATCCTGAACAGATTGATTAGACATAGTCTATGAGGTCAAGATTCTGAGTATTTATAATTTTTTTTACTCTATTATGCATTGCACTTTGGATTATCTTTTATCACATAATTTATTAACAGTTGTTATCTTGTCAGTATATTAAGTCCATGCAAAATCTTCAGTCATCAGTAGTACCATGCATTAAATTCACGCACATGATTCAATGCCAATTACAGACAACTTTCAGTCTACCAGTCCTAGGTGCTTTAGGTAGAGTTGACTTGATTTTTGGTAATAGGACATTCTGTTTATCAAGCTGTAACCTATGGCTTATCAGTTCGTACTTAAGATACTTGCTGTTGTTACTTGCTACAGGTATATTTTTTACCATTTTTCAGACATTCAAAGTGTTGCTTTGATCTATTCAGTCACTAGAGAGAAAAGAGAATAGTCAATTCCAGACAAACAAACAAAACCAAATAAAATTCAGAGACAAAGTTATAAAATTAACACACAGATAATGACTTTTTAATGTAAAATACATTTTTTTACTTTTAAAATATGTGACAGATAATAATACATCAGAAAGAAAGGAAAAAGGAAAATATTCAGAGCTAAAACCATATTAATCTAATCTGTGAATGCATTGAAAAGTACAGGGGATTTAGTACAGCGAGCAGGCCAGCTCATTTAACAGAAGGTCTTGTTAAGATTTTTTTTTTCTTTTTTTTTCCCCACTCTTTGGTATTCTTTCTATTCTTTTCAACTTGTGTTCAATCTTTTTTTCAGTGCACTTAATCGTTTTTGTCGTAGTCTTTAAACCACCTTAAATTCTGCAGTGTCACCTCTGGTACAGGTGGTACAGGCTGGTAGGCAGTTTCCCAGATATGACTGTGCTATTAATATTATGTAATGGTATTTCTTCATGATCTATCTTACATATTGATGTACTACTCCATACTTTAATATCTAGAAGCACTATAATCTTTAACGTATGTTTCCTTATACGAATGTCATGAGGAAATACTATTACCTATTATCTTGCTTGCAAATAGAAAGCCTGTCTTTAATTCATGAATGAACCAGATTTCTTAAAGGTACTTAGGTACCTAATGACTCAGGCAAGTTCCTAGTAGAACTGACAGAAGCCTAAATGTCTAAGTCCCATTATTTCAATACATATTAGTTACTACATTTCTCAAAATCATGCTGTGGTCTCTCTGGATTTCCAGACTCTAAATATCTTTTAAAAATCCTGAAGAATTTTTAAAATGTCCCAAGTGACTTCTCAAAGTTACAGAAGTTTGTGGTCAAGCAGATAGCTGAAGCCATGTCACCTGATTCCAAGGACACCTCTGTTAACACCGGATCCATGATAAATCCTCTCTTTGTATATGAGTAGATGTAAAATACTAACCACATTGTTGGACATATCTTGCTATGTATAAGGGAACAATCTCAAAGAGGCTTTTTATATTATTGTAAATTACTATTTTTTTTCTAGTAAGGTATTAGGTTGCATATCACTTTTCAGTGCTGATCTGCCATTCATCTAAAATAGACCAGTGCAATAATTAATAAAATAATATCATACTTCCTTAAGATCTGTGCAAGGTCTGGCAAATGAGCCTGGTAATAAAGGAATTCATATTGATTTTTTTAACATGCTCTGTGAATAATCCCTTTTTCAGATGCTTCCAATTTCTCCAAGCCTGATACCTGTCAGGCAGCTGGTGAGCTGAGACCACCATGCATTATGGAGATTGTCACCACCTCATTATTTCCTTGTACTCTCTAGTCTGCACACCTTTTGCTATCCTGATTTTTGTTAAGTCTGCAGTCTTTTCAAATCAAACCTGTCTTTCCTGTCTCTATGTAGCACATAGCACAACATACACCTTACATATGTCAGTATTTCAGGAATATTGCCACATAATAATGGTGGAAGCTATACACATAGTTAATTCAGTGGGTCTAATTATCTACTGCTTTGTGAGTTGAAAAGCACAGTTACTAAAAATGATACTGAATCATAATTTTGCATTTCAAATGGCAGTAGCAATTTATGTCCATTTTTCAAAGGCATTTATGACAAGAGGCAATTCACAGAGATGAAGAATTCAGTCTCATCTCTGTGGAGTTCTTGGCCTGGAAATAAACCGGTCTTCAAAAGTTTTTAATCTCTTAAGCATGTTTCAATAGACTGGCTAATGATTAATCAAAATGCATGCAACAGTAACCTACCTAATTAACTTTAAATTGGTTGATTTTTTTTTTTTAATATTAAAGTCCAAAATGTAAAATATTTGTCTTGAATGTCACAAACAGCTTCATACTTTAACTAGAATTTCCTCATATTTTAATCATTTATCAATCTGTAAAGTTGAAAAATTTGGTGGCTTCTTGAAGGGTTTTTATTTCATGTATGAACCAATGAATAGTGAATTCTCACATTACAGATAAGATGTTCAGTAAAAATATGCCTACCAATCCCTGAATATTCTGAGCTTTTTTCAAGTATGCATTGAGAAAGTATGTGTTTTTTTCCACATTCCATGTGGACCAGCTGAAACACATATCTTTGCCAGACTTTAGTTTTGATTTTGACACCCGCACCCTAAACTGCCTTCCCTGGGCAGCAGAAAAATACACCTAGCTACACAATACTCGGAAACATGCAGAAATCTTAGAAAAATATAGGCCAAACTCCCCCCCCCACCAAGTATCCATTCAACTCTATATGTAAAGAGATCAGCCAAACAGCCAGTACTGAATGATCACTGTTGTAATAAGGAATATAATGAGTATATATTAATAATATACTTCTCCACTACATTACTATTGCTTGGTGTGTAAGATACTCATTATATTTTTGCTCTATCTTTTAATTGTTCTTATAAAGATTTTGCAGTGAGAAAGGGGCTGCAAGGTTGTAGAAAATCAGAGCAAAGGAGACTTATGCTCCAGTACTTGTTTTGCATTTCACAGTGTCTCAGATGTATGTAGATGTTCTGTCTTGATACATCATTGCTGCATCCATTACAAGCTCAAACAAGTATGAACTTTTTTTCCCCCCTGAGGTTTGGGAAGTTTTGCCTGTGTTTTCTATAGTTGTATTGCCTGACAGCTATCATAATACTCAAGGCAGGGAATTCTACTTAAGACTTTACAGTCACTTTTTGTTCTGATGTATAGCTTAGAAGACACATAAAGAAAAATTATTTAAGTGATTATTAGTGCCTGAATCAAGGACATTTTATGGCTTATATTCTTGATCTTCCCTTCTGTCCCAATAATATTTCTATTTTTTATTTCTATTTTTTCTCTTCTTTTTGCTAGACAGCAATAGAATGACTACAAATGGAGGACTGGAGAATATCCAAGAACAATAGTCTGGTGGTAGGGAAATCTGCAAGACAACTGAATTTCCTTAGGCAGAATGGAGAATTTCTGAGCCAGGAAGAATACTATGATTATAAGCTTCATTGAAGTGCTTCTGCTTGGTTTTTGTTCTCTGGGAGGTTTTCAAGGACAAAAAGAGGAGCAGAGTGTTACAGTCACTTGGTATATTTATAGTGATGTTGTGACCCTTATAGCATTTTATAAGAGACTTAGTCTATTTGATATATTCTGAGAATGCCCACTAGTTGTTCTGAAGATACGAGCAATGGGATGGACTTGATTCTGTCTAGGTCAAGTCTAGCTTGAGTATCCAATCCCATCCATACTGAAGTACAGCAAAGCATGTTCAGAGTGGGTCTTGGGCACCTAAAGGAATTTTTCATAAGATACTCAGTAACTTCAAGTGTATTTTCTTCCCCATCATCACTGGAAAAAGGAGATTTCTGGGTCATAGTTTTCATCCAGCAGTGGGGAACACACTGGAAGATAAGGCAATATCTTACAAAATAAATCCACACAATTTAGTGTGGATAGGTAGCTCAGATGCCCAATCCTTCTTTTCCTAACATTGTCCTATTTGATAGAGTGTTATTTATATGACTTGTTCTGATTTACATCAATAATATCACTTGGCAACTTCAGAAGTATTAAGCAGGAATAACAAAACCAAACGCAGAGCAGCGTCATGACTGAAGCTAATTCACACCAGATGTTAATCTGTTTGGAGCTCCTTACAAACTTTTTCTGAATATCTAGTCATTATCCTTGGCTAAAGGAATCTAGGCTTTCAAGGTTATTTCTGGAAATGTTCTTTTTTATAGTGGCCAAGAAGCTTGAGAAGGTTTCACATTTAGGATGCTCAAGTCTTCAGAGGCACTTTGACTCAAATTCCAGTTCCTTCAGTGGCTTTACAAGCAGCTTAGTATAACACTTCCGTATTTCCCAATACTTTGTAAAAACTGTAGGTGAAAGCAATATTTAAATAACATCCACTCTTATCCAGTAGACAGAATACATCATGGACATATGATTTGCTACATATCTTTATAATCCATCACTCTATGTTCAGGTAAACTGTATTTTGGAGAAATGGGCAAAGTTTCATTTATATTTTTTACTGAGTCAAAAAATATGTATACTAAACATATATCTTAATTATGAAAAATATTTTAATTTACATAACTTGGCTTGAATTTGTTACACTGGGCATTGTTTAAATAACCAGGAGTAAACAGCTATTGCTGAATAATATATGGTTTGTTCCAGAAATTCTATTTGCTTATGACTTCTCTCAGTTTACTTGCTAGGTATTTCAAGAAGTGTGTGAATCTTATTTTCACACTGGTATCTATTCCTTCCTTCTCTCTGTTTTTGTGAATTCCCAAAATATGAATGCATCAGAAGTAATTCACTGGCTGTGCATGAAACAACTATGTGCGAAAAAACAGTAACTGCTCTGTTTCTCATAGCTGAGTTCAAGCCAATGCAACTCTTCGTGCTGTTAGGGATTAGACCTTCTCTATTTTGTGCTACAATGTCTGCAGAAAAACTTGGCATGCACATGGACCTTCTTTATCATCTATATCGCTGAGAGAGCGAGCTGCTTTAATTTACTGTACACGACTGCTGAAACTAAAACAGTTGGACCTTGGTTTTTGCCTTGATTGGATGATGTTTTATGTGTTTGGGTTTTTTTTAGGTTTTGGTTGTTGTTGTTTTTTAAGAAGAAATGCTCACAACAATGATACTAAAATAATATTTCAGTATTCAAGAAGTGGATACATTTACTTTGCTTTTTTGTTAGTTTATTTTGATAATGAAAAGTCAGTGTCTCACCTCTTTTTTCTGCTACTTTTGGCAGACTTCTGACATCATTTATCATGCATTTGCTTATTCACTCTCATAAAGCTGACAACTCTAAAAATCTTTACGATTCTGAGTTATATGAGGCGAATAGAGCATGTGAATTCTGAACCACATCAATTTCATCATATGTAAACTTGTCTTTTTACAAGCAACACAGAGTTTTCTGCTTATGTAATATTTCCAATGCACTTCTAACGCCTTGCATATTGCAAAATAAATGCTCAAATCTTTACATAAAATTCAATAATTTATTTCTACAGCTTCATATTTACTTAATAAAATACTTTGTAAGCAGAGAAAAATCGTTTTCGTTCCCCAAAGACATAGCATAGACACCAATTAATATTTGCAAAGGATTCTGTAATTCTGAGCTGAAATATTAGGGAAAATTATGAAATATCTATACTTTCTCCTGCATAATACCTATCTGTATGTTTGATTCTGCACATGCAAGTTTAATTTCATTTACAGTGAAATAATCCTATTAACTCTTTCCTGTTCTTTTCCTGTTGAACTGAATGGTAAAATTCCCCCAGGACTTCAAGAACAACATAAATTTCTTAATTTGTAAAGTTAATTGAGTGTCTAGATTGAATTACCTGGGTATCACAGAACAAACATAATTTACTTGTTCCCTTAGTACTCTTGTATTTCCTCCATTCTTTCCAGAGGCCATCTAAAATAAGCATGTTGTAAGCTTGAGCAGAGCTGATCAACTCCTGTTTGTGTGCCTTGTATCTAACTTAGGTAAAAGCTTAGATTGCCTTCAGCATGTTCATTTTTTTTTAACAATTCTGAAGTCACTTCAGACAGATCTTATTGATTTCACAGAGATCAACTTGCAGCCTGCATTCCAACTTCTACCAAACATTTATTATAAAAAGCAGGAAAAATATCCATGCAGTGGCTTTGTCTCCCGAAATTAACCAACCTAACAGGTAAAAGAGCTGAGGTATTAAGCACTGAAACAGAATATTTTTCATATACCCATCAATTATATAATTATTTATTTGAATTGATCTTTTAATTATTATACCATAGAACACTTCAGTATCACATTTCCCAGAATATTTTAGAGTCAAAGCAATTCCAACTGGGAAAAAAAGAAAAAAAAAAGAAAAAAAAAATCCAATTTATGTTCTTAATTTGTTTCAGAAGATTATTTTTTAAGCTTATTAGGTAAAGTGGAGATATAAAAAACACTTGAGAGTACAAATAAATGAACAGAGAGGAGAAAAACAAAAAGTAGAGAAATTCAGAGCAAACAAATACTAACCAGTCATAGGAATACCTCGCTCTCATTTGGCAGCAGGAAGTGTCTTCAGTAGCCTTAAGCATAAAGGTGAAGTTACATTAAAATAAATGATAGTTCAGCACATAGTTAAAATTAGGCAATTAAAGTCCTTCCTTGAATAACAGGGATTTTTTTCTTCTCTTTCCAGAAGTTTCTCAGATATTATCATATGATAATATTATGCGCGGAAACAGTTAGCTGTTACTCCTTTTTCTAATCATGTAGTAGAAAAAAAGGCAAAGAAAGCAAAGAATTTGATTGTAGCTTACAGATTTAGATGACAGCTGATGTGAAATGAATCTTTACAATAAATGTTTACTTTCTGATTGAACTGCTAGACAAAAGATATTTCCTGTATTAACTTTTGAATGGTTTTAAAGTTTTAAAGGTGTGTGTTTTTGTGGGGGTTTTAATCTATATTGCTGGAAAATAAGTCTGATGTGCAAGCCTACTTGGTGTGATTTGGAATCTGTCAATGACAGAATTTTCCCACCTCACTTTCGTTGCAACCACCTTAAATATACAAGCTAGTATTTTTTGTTGGTAAATTTGCAATGAATGCATCAGGATTCACAGCCTTTCCTCTAACCTCTCAAAGCACTGTTTATTTCCCAGAAGGTCTATTACCTTTTGGTTGTAAACTGCCATTCTACAGACCACAAGCATTAATTAATTCTCCAGCATTATTACTACTCAGAATTGATCCTTCCAAACTGTTTTGAAAACCAGAATGTATTTGCATAGTTTTTCTCTCTTTCACTCAGGAACTGCTCCTGTCTGACTCATACTTTATTTAAATATGTCTTTGGCTTTCATAGCATCCTGGTGTCTTCCTTTGTTGGAAATCAAACTGAGTAATTAGAGCAAAACCTAACCATTCATTGCACTGAAACCTGAGCCAGGAAGGGTGACTGCAAAATGCAGGCTACTTGCTTTTGGGAACAAGCTAGTTTACAGAGTACACAGTTGAATATTTCTTCTTTTTTAAAAAAAGTTTTAATTGCTTAATAATGGATGCAAAATGCATATGTAGATAGTGTGCTGCCTTTTTAGGGTGTGTGTATTTTCACTTGGCAAAACAGAGAGGGTGAGATGCTGAAATCTCTTAATGTTGACCAAATCTTGTTCTTATTTCAGACACTTCTAATGACTGCAAAAGAAGGGATTTCTGCAGCACTAAGTGCTGTTGAAAATCCAATCCATTCTGTTTAGTAGTGCTTATCACTTCATGTTGTTTTATGCATACAAAGTCTCATATAAACAACTTAAGAGAAAAAGCCATGGCTTTGGACTAACAGTATTAAGCATTTCATTAGTGTCAACAGTGAACAACGTAAGAAACTGCCACATTAGACAAACCCTTACAGTCCTGAAAGAGCTACATATCCATTTAAGTTTAAACTACCTTTAAGGATGAGTAAATTAACCTTTCTTTGAGAGGGACAAACAGAAATGATCCTTGATTGTCACAAATACAGATTTATTCTGATCACTGTTTTTATAACCAGTAACTTTTGCAGATATATTTTTTCATTCAACTTTTTATGCTGTAATTTCAATGAACTAAGTGAAAGGTATACAACTTCGAAACCACTCAGTCAGACCTAGGTTACCACATTTTCCTCACGTATTCTTGTGTTGTGTCCCAAAATCTGCAGTTTGAATGAGTTCATTAAAAAATATCACTTGATTGGATTTTGAAAATCCTTTAACTAGATAAAAATGCAACTACTGTGGTAATTGGAGATTGTCTGGATTTATCTCTAACTTAAATTTCATACCTCTCTCCATTGACTTGTCAGCCAGGTTCACTACTTTGACAACATGAACAACATGTACATTGTTATTTCATAAAGAGATAATTTGGATTATTATAGATGTTTGGGTATGGGGGAGCTCTAGATTACTGTTCTGTATCCTTTTCAACATTTTGAAACGTTTTAAAGTAATGAACTCAAACACAAAGCCTGAAAGTAAGTCTTGGGTGTTCAAGTGTTCAGGGAATACTGAGCATAACAGTAAGCATAGGGAGTAATTATGGTTGGACTTGATGATCTTAATGATTCTGTGATTCAGTGAACTGCCTGTGTGTGATTCTGCTACATTTTCGCTATTTCTGAAGATTGCAGGAAGAATTCTTTATGGAAACGGAAATGAATTAGATAGAATTAATTCTATCTTATCTCTTGTTTTTATGCTTTTTAGGAGTAGTGAATACCTATCTTGTTTATTTCTTTTTTCCCATTTATATCTCATTTCATCAAACTTAGAGAGTATCCACCATGCTAAATGCATTAGTGCAGCCAATATTGCTACTGCTGACACGTCTGGCATTAGGAAGGTTAAGTGTGGGAAGTGGCTGCTCCAGGTCACGCTCGTGTTGATAGTATGGAGAAGTTTAAATTGCTGCTTTTATGCAGAAAACCAGAAGCATGTAGATTCCAGAAAAGTCAATCTCTTTAAAGCTGTGACATTCACTTTAAAATGGTCCTGTATTTCTTAAATTTTCTCTTTTTCTGTGCTGCTTTCTCTTTTTGCTTCTCCTTATCCCCTTTTCCCAAAAGGTAGCACGTGGTTTTCTCACTTTTCTTAGACAAGTTCCATCCACAGTAGGCTAATTCATTTCAAACTGTTTATAGCATTTTTCAAAGGTGAAGATACTTAGCTTTGGCTTAAATCTGTGAAGTAAAAATGACCCTGCCAAAGACTGCTGTAGAGCAACTGCAAGCAGAGTTGCTTGTGTGTGTGCCAAGGCAAACTGTCAAGGGAAGAAAGGGAAAGCTGCAGGAAATGGGGAAAGAAACCTTGGCATTGCCTAAAACAGAGATTCAGATTTGCTCTGTGTGACAACTCTTTACCTCTTCTAATTTAGTGCTGTTATTTATTTGTTTATTCTTGCTTGGAAATTAAATAAATAAGAAGATAATACACTCACAGATGTTATTTAGGTAGAACAATATATAAAAAAAAAATTCTGCTTTTCAATAACAAGTTGGAAGTTTAGATAATAAGAAGGAAAAGCTAGGATAATTTGATTCCTCTTCTCATTGTTACTTTTTAAAAATACTTTCTAAAATTTTTATTAGACAGAAATCAAAACCAAAAGTATGTAGAAATTCCAGGTCAGTTATATTGTGAGAACAAGGAAAGAAAAAGAAAGAAGGCAACAATCAATATTGTGGGCCCTGCATTAAATTCATGCTTTCCTTTGATGGAACTCATTATTAATCTTTCTGTCTTGGAAAGAAAAAAGCTCTTCACATTTCACTAATCCCCCAGCTCTGCTTTATGAGCCAGATATTTGTCCTGCTAGTTTGTCATGTATGCAACAGTGCTGCAAGCAGCACACAAATTACTTGCTAAGGTCAATGACATTGCTAATTTCTTCTCACTCAGGGAACCCATCAGTGACCAGCATAATTATGTGCAAGTTGGAATTCACTTCTATGCAAATAATGAAGGTAGATTATACAAACTACAGCAAGAGAAAGAAGACAAATAGCCTGCTAAAAGCTATATGTGCTATTATGTTTTCTTCGGCTGGTAACAAAGTTGGGTGAGACATCTTAGTAAGTAAGTTTGGACTATGGAACTCTATCATTGTGCCCAGCATCCATTTCATTTACACTTAAAAATCAATAACAATCTAACTATTTCTGAAAATAAGGCATTGACTTAAGCATACTTTTTTTAGCTGTCCTATTTGAAAATATTGTCAATTTGGCTACTTTTAAATGAAAAGTTTCCATGCCCTAAGTAACACACTTAAACACTAAAATCAAAGTTATAAAATTGATGGCAAATAATTAGATCTGTAAAATTTACTTGCAGTTATAATAATTTTAATTAATATTTACTTGACAATAGAGATTTAAAGATAAACTGAAAATAACCAATTGTGTCTAATTTTGCAGTCTTTTCAATTACTGATTCATTATAATACATTTCCCATGGAACTTCTGAATATTTTGAAATCATGAAAGGAAACAAAGGATTCTTCCAGTGTTGATATTGTTTCGTGTTCATGTACGTAATGTTTTTGTTTCTGATTGACAATGTATATTTTATCAGTATTAAAGGGACCAGGATACGTATTTCAGAAGATTTTTACTGTTACTACAAGTTATTTTACCTCCATTATGAAAACATATGAATGTCATTAACAGGACTTTGTTCTGAATTCATTTAATTCTCAGTCTGGATAAGCTGTTGCAGTTTTAAACATAGCTGTATGCTTGACATAGCTGCAGACCTGATATAAGTTGATGTAATTGTTTGTGTACAAGACCATTGGTGTTGACCTGAGAGACATCAAATTCTGCATTTAGTAACCCTCATATAAATCAGGACTAGATCTATTGATTTCAATTACTCACTATTTACGGTTAGATGAAACTGAAAATATAATTTGCCTTATACATATAAATTTAACCTTGACACAAACATGCACAGTTCCTATTTACTTGAATGAAGTGGTTAGGGAATTCAATTCATATTGGTAAGTGGAGAACAGTGAAATCTTGAAAGGATAATAGTTAGAAAAAGTAGCTGAATAGCCAGTTTAAATTATCTTCCCTCCTGGCCCTGAAAAATCTTCTGCTTTTAACTTTCTTCATCTCTTAACAACAGTGTCTATGTTTATCTGTATTTATCTTTTTGGGTGACTGTGGTGCTATATGGATTACTCTCAATTTTGTCTCAGTGAAAACGCTGTTCTAAATTATGTAATTATGAGTTCAGTTTCTGCTACTTGCCTCCAAGAAAACTGTTAGACCTCTAGTCCTTTAGAGAGACTGAAAGTTCATCTAAGCCAGAAAGCAGTTATTCTTAACATAGGGGTTTGGTATATATAGTGAACAATGGTTAATCTAAGCATTAAATACTATCTGAAAAAAAGAGATTATGAAGAGATGGTTAAAATGCAGCTTCACGGTTATATATTATGTGTAGAGTAGGAAACACAACTGATGCTATCTTTCACCCAGTTATGTGGACTGGAAGTAAATTTTTATCTGTTTTTTTGGTGTGGGTTTTTTACATCTAATATGTATCTGATACAGACTGTAATAACTAATTTTATAAAATATTAAGCTTTTTCCAGGAAAAGAATCCATATTTTTGCCTATGCCTGCAAAGAACCATGTAGTTAACAGTGCTCCATAAGTAACGTTATCGGATGTTCCTTGAGCCACAACCTTGACTGTTTCAGGTGACTCAAACTGAAAGTTTATTTTTAAGTCTGCAGCATTCTCCATAGAAATTAATTTTATGTCTCTTGCTTTCAAAATACATTTTATTTTCTGTTCCATAAATAACAGTTCTGTGTGGTATGGACATAATGATGGTTTCCAAAATTTCCTAGGAGTGGTCAAGCATTTTCCCATTTACTATAGCTTCCATTAAACTGTTCCCTGGCCAGATAATAACAAAAAATAATAGCATGAAATATCTATCTGGGTCATGACAATTAAATTATATAGAAATAGATAAAAGAAAACTTAAAAGAAAATTGATTCCCTTCCTCTGCAGAGACTTGCTCCTCTAGGGTTTCCTAAGGTTGGGCATCTTTAATCTTTAAAAACAGATACCGTGCTGAAACTATGTGCCAGAATAAAAATATTTTTCTACAGTAAATATGTTTTGCCATAGGGAATATTGCAACTGTCACATTCATCGTGAAAACTTCACCGTGGAAAGTTATTTCCCTTTCTGATGTTGAGATGACTCTTGCATGCACACATCCTTCTGATTGGGAGATATGAACTTGTACTGGACAAGTTTTTTTTGTTCTGTTTTGGGTTTTTCTGTTTGTTGGTTGTTTGGGGTTTTTTTGTTGTTGTTTTGTGGTTTTTTGTGGGTTGTTTTTTTTGCTTGGGTTTTTTTTTTAGCTTTTCCCTCATGCACAGAGGAATAATTTCTTCCTTAGTAAATTTATGGCTGATGGATTGTTTCGCAACCACTAATGTATTTAGTTTCATAATCTCTTTAAAGTAAAAACTGAATAAGTTTTAAAGATAGACAGATGTCAACAAATACAGGTGTGCATCTAGAAACAATTTCAAGGGTGATAAATAATTCAGTTACCACTCTATCTGCATCAGTAGATGACTAAGTCTCAGTTTGAAGGTCTCTAATTTATGTAGAACATGAGAAACAAGTGGTAGAAAACTCATGTTTGATTCTTACTTTCAGGCTGAATGACCTGGTTTTTTACTTATGCATCATTGTATTAAAAATCATTGAGCTCTTTCTCTGATTTCATGTGGTTCTGATAAACGTTTTCACTGGTATTAATGTTGCAGTCCCTGGTATATGGACACAGAAGTGCTTCCAATTTTAGAGACAGGAATTTAGTCTTGAAGAAATATATTCTGTATATCCTGATATTGTGAGTTTTGACCTTATAAAAGCATGTCAAATTAAGATTAGTTAAATTTGTGGTTTTATATTTAACAGTCTCTTAGAAGTTTAAAATAATCCCTTCTGCCTCCCTCACATTTTACCATCTATGTATGCCTGTGGTAAGTAAGATACAGGGAAAGAATTCCTAACATTATGTATGGCTTCTTGAATCAGGAGGGGCTGAAATCTCAGAACAAGAAATTGGTACAGGACATTAGAGGACATTAGATTACTTTCTTATATGGATAATCCTGCTAGTAGGATCTTGTTTTCATGGCTGAATGAAGATAACAGGAAGACTTAATTACTCTTCTAGTTTACAGGTGATATGTTGATAACAATTAGCTGGTAACATATACATATATGTACTAACTTCATCATAATTTACTTTATTTTACCAGCTACATTTGGTGATGAAATTCAGGACTGTCTTATAATGCATTGATTTGATCCTCTGTGTGAAGTGACTTGGTATCAGAAGCTTTTATCAGTCATCCCAAAACAAATCACTCTGAAAGTTAACTTTGGATGTGCTCACTGGTCCTCAAAACTAACTGAAATTTAATGGAATATGAAAATGAGCATATTAAAGCATAGTAGATTTTTGGCCCACCACTGAAGCTGGGAAGTGAAAAATCCTGAAGGAAACCTGAGAATCAGTACTGGAGGCACCTACGGATTTGGTGGAAAAGATTTCTCTTCCAAGTTGCTTGCACAACAAGGTTATAAACTTTTTCATTATACATCTGCAAGGCAAATGATTAGACATAAGTAGCCCTCACACTTCTGCTCAATCTGCAGCTACCATTACAAATAATTTTCCCATGAGTATTTACTACATATGTGAGGGATTGATCTATTGCACACAAAGTTGCAATCTACAATTTAGGCATCAAATTGCTGGAGCATTAAAATAAATGGATGTTGGTAGAGACGGAATACGATGTTCAAAAGAACTACACTGCAAGATACACTTACTTCTCTTTCCTAACAACAGATTTAAACAGTTAAGTTTTTCAGCTACTGTAGCAATTTATGGCTCAGTGTGATAAAAACTCAGAACAACAATTGCTGCTGAGGTATTTGCCCCACTAATGGCTATACCTTCATGGCTATACCTCTCCGTGACGCTTCTCAGGAGGCGCTGCCAGACACTGGTAGGCTCCTTTGCCGCCACAAACGCCTGGTCAATGCCGGTGTCCTGGGACAGGTTTCCCAGATGTCGGGCCTCAGTGCTGTC
>VWZO01007893.1:409309-556887 GCA_013396975.1 Bucco capensis
GCTACAGCCCGCGCGTCTCTCCGCTGGGTGGGCACCGCCCGGCAGGGGCGGAGATCACCCCGCCAGCTCGTCGGCCCCTGCTCCTGCCCGCGCGACCATACAACTCAGCCGATAGGAAAGGGCCATCACTCACCAGGTTTGCCAGTAAACACATTAACGGTCGGGGGGGTGAAGGGAGAGAAAATGGATACCTCGGGCAATTTTCACATTCACTATAACAACTAATATTACTGCTTTTAGTCTTTCTTAGGTGTCTTCTTTCCATTTCTTTCCTAATGCTCTCCAGGATTCCATTCCTCTTTGCAGTAAGGGCAGATTGTTGGCTTATGTTCAACTTTGTGTTCACCAAGACCTCAGGGCCTTTTCTGCCAAGCTTCTTTCCCCCAGGTAGCCCCTGGGTGGAGTTTTTTTGTCCAGGGAGTAGGTAGGCTTTGCAATTCTTTTTGTTGAACTTCATGAGGTTCCTGTTGTCTCATTTCCTCAGACTGTTGAGGTCCTTCTGGATGGCAGCATGACCTTCTCGTGTATCGGCCTCCCCTAATTTTGCTGAAGGGTATAATTTGCACCATCATCAGGGTCATTAATGAAGATGTTAAAGAGGACTGAACCCAGTATCAATCCTTGTGGTGCATCACCAGTTACTGGCCTTCAACTGGACTTCATACCACTGGTCACCATCCTCTGGACCAAGCCATTCATCAAGTTTTCAGTTCACCTCATTGTCCATCTAAGCCCATACTTCATCATCTTCTCTAGGAGAACTGTACAAGAGACAGAAGTATTTCATGAATACCTTAAAATGGGAAGATTTTACTGTAGAAAATACAGTCACTTTATTGTAATTCTTTCCATATTGCATAAAGAAAAAAATAGATAGTCACGACTGCTGTTACCCATCAACTATAAAAGAGAACAAAATCAAAACTTTCCTTTATCCCTACTGGAGGCCTGTTTGAGAACTATAATGGCAACTTTCCCCATGACACTAATTTCAAGATGCTCTCCTCCTTTTACTACTTTCTTCTTAAAAATTACTGATAGTTGTAGTCCAAATTACCTGTTTTCCACAGTCTTTCAGAAAAGATAAAATAAAAATTTACTTTTCAATGTTATGAAATTACAAAAGATAATCTATTAGGAAAATATAAAAAAAGTTAGTGATCATTTCTTTGTCTAAAAACAGTGACCTAGTTGCCTAATGGCATCTTGTTTTTGAGGGAAATATTTTCAAGATTTCTTGTTCTGTCCTCGTTCCTACTAATATTCCTGGAATTTGTCAACAAGTGGAAAGATAATAGATGATAAAGGGATTTTAGGGTTTAATAGGACGATAGTAAACACCTTGTAGTAAATATTAACATGTTCAACAGAGTTGTGGGTATCTTTTTGCAATCTATCACAATCCAGAAGGAAAAGCATGTTCCATATCTTTTAGACTCCCTCTCTTAGTTTTACACGAAGGAGCTAAATATGACAGATGCAAAACAGAGAAAAGATATCCAAGCCTGTATGAACACAGTTAAAAATACCCAGACATCTTTAATTTATGGAATCCCAAGCAGATGGTAGAATATGTTTACTGAACTCTCATCTCTTTTTCTCTGAAGAACTAGAAGCTTTATATATCACAGAATATTTCAGAATTTGGCAGTGAGGGCGTGAGATTTCTCTGGTTTCTTCTTCTTTGTTTTTAATTTTTTAGAGCCCTAATAAGATGTTCTTAAATTTGAAACACTGTTAAGATTTGTGATAGCTAGAAATCTGGCTCATAGTACTGATTTTAGATCACTATGTGAAAAACTTGTTTTAAAAAATTGTATGAAAGAGAAAACGTTGACTTACTAATTTCCGTGTCTGTACTACTAGAAGAGAAGGCTCCAAGGAGACCTTACTGGGGCTTTCCAGTATCTACAGGGAGCCTACAAGAAAACTGTTGAGGGACTTTTTAGGATGTTGGGTAGTGATAGGACTAGGGGGAATGGATACAAACTAGAGGAGGGTAGATTTAGATTAGACATTAGGAAGAAGTTCTTCACCATGAGGGTGTTGAGACACTGGAACAGGTTGCCCAGAGAAGTAGTGGGAGCCCCATGCCTGCAAGTTTTTAAGGCCAGGCTGGATGGGGCTGTGAGCAAGCTGATCTAGTGGGAGGTGCCCCTGCCCATGGCACGGCGGGTAGAACCAGATGATCTTTAAGGTCCCTTCCAACTGTGACAATTCTGTGATTCTATTGGAATTATTTAACACTATCAGAACTAGGCTGCTTTGAAGGCCAAAGTTATAATTAAATAATGTGGCTAGATGATATCATTATCTTTGTACATATGGACAATGTGGTGTTTGTCTTAAGCGTATCTTCCAGATAGGCATTCATTCCTACTTTGAGATAGCAAAATTTTGGAGTACGCCCTGCAGTCACTGATCGTTTATTTCAGTCACTTATTGAGGATCTTCTTAAAACTTTCCTTTTTAAAAATTCACCTCAGTCAAGATGGCTTTAATTATACTTCATTTTTTGTTATTATTTCCCTACTCATGTAAATTCTTGATGGTAATTCAGTTTCAGAATTTAAATAACATAATTTGAGTGATTAAAGGAAGAGTAGTAGAACATATCAGTAAGTGATATCACATATCAGATATCACATATGAGATACCACATATCAGATGCAGTTTGTACCTGCAAGTGGCTCCATGTTCAGACAGTTATTTCAGTAATATATTTGGTAATGTTCCTGTTTGAGGACTATACAGTAGCAGTGCTTTACATAACTGAATAATTTTGTTGTGTTTTCATGTCTTCTGATGTAGTTGTGCACTTTTTTTGAATTATTTTGAGAACTTATTTGATATTCAGAAAATTCTAATTCTCTAAAATTTGTTATTCTCTTCAAGATAAAGGAGAATGCACTGTTGGCATTCTACATGAGGTTGTCAGTTTTTGCAAAGTGGTTAGATGTAATGTATGTTAAAGTCTGTGTGTACAACCTGTGTGAATCTATCTGAAAAGATCAAATTACAGTCTAGGTCTTCTGAATACTTCCTTACAGAACTGTTTGTCTGTGAGAGCTTCATTAGAAACCTGATTGAACCAGAGCAGGGCAGAGAACAAGCAGTGGCTGGGGCAGTGTGCAGGGAGGAAGCAGCAGGCAGTTTCTCATGCAAACATTCTGCAGGATTATTTCTCTGAAGAAATTCTTGAACTTAGTCTCCAGATCAAAGACAGAAAAGGGATTTTTGGTCACTAAATTTCTGTGAGCTTTTTAATGGATTCTGAAGGAATAGGCAAACTACATAGGAAAACCGCTATTATTTTTTACATACCCGATAGTCAAAGTGAAACTCCTGTCCATTTCATGACTCATTTCAAAAATTGTGTGGGTATCACTGACTTCAGATTTTTTCTTCCTTCTCCAAAGACAGAAAGTGTAATGAGAATAAATGATAAGAGAAAGGATTCTCATGCACACAACTCTGTTCTGAATGATAGCTATAGTAGAGATTCAGGGATGGCTGAGACTCAACGTTTGAGTGAAGAATGTGTGTGTCTGTGTATATATCCTATTGTATATATTAAAAAATGTGAGGAACTGTGAAAGTTGAATTTTATCTACCTGCAGTGTTTGCATTTGGCAAGTATAAGCCTAATAAAGGGCAAGAGTATGGTTAAGTATGTAACAACTGACAATCAAATTTGACAGCAGAAAAGAATACTGGCTGGTTTAGGGAAGTAGGTTGCAAGAATGTATAGATGTGCAAATCTGCACATTTAGGATGGAGAGATAAATGTTTTTATATATACATTATTGTGATCTGTTTAAAGACTTCATTTTTTTTCTTATACATTCCTAAAATTTACATTCTGTTTGTTTCACAAATATTTTTATAATAGTTTGTCTTATTCATTATCCATATGATATTACTTCTTTAGGAAGTTTTCAGAACTCCTAACTGCCTAGAATAACATCAATTGTATATAAACATAGTATTACAAATATTACTTATTATAAATTACTTGACATTCTTGACATGCCATTTAATTTATTCGTTTGAGCAACAACCTCTCAAGCACTGATATTCTAAATTTGTGAAACATTAGTGCTGCTCTGTGGAAGTTCTAAGTAATGGTTTTGAGGAAAGTGAAGGTGTGAAGTATAGATATATTTAAAAAAAGATGTGAAAATGTCCTCTTGAAGAATCTGATTGTGAGTGTGGTTTAATTGTCCCCTTGAATGTTCCATTAAGTACGAGGATGAAAATAGATATCTTTTATTTGCATTAAGGACTTGCACTCCTCGTTTGAGACTGCTATTTATAAGCACTTGAACTGCACACACAATTAAACCTTTATTTTCTAAATTAACTGTTCTGGAACACCAGTCTTGATTCTCAAAAATGTCTGAATCTAAATTTGTGTAAAAGTAAAGGTAGGGAAATGAGAATTGTGTTTAAGAAAAGTATGTTTTCAGCTGTGACTACTTGTGAAAAAGACATCTGAAACCTACCTCTTGCATTCTCCTTTCCTCCATTTCATCCAGTGACTTACTAAGTATATCTTTTATTAAGACAGGGGCTATGCAAAGGAAAATAAATACTTTACAGACTAGAAGATATCAGTCACTTGGTGATTCTAGGATATGAAAATGTTTTGTATGAACAACCTGTATCTTATTCTTTCCAGAGGAACCAAAACACATCCTGTGGTTATAAATTACTTCATAGTAAGGCTTTGTTTCAGTAGAATTGAAGTGGGAAAGTAAGCTTAAGGTTAAGAGCTTTGTCCCTGGCTTGTATATTATAAATGTAGAAATTAATACTCAGTAGAACCTTCTTTAAAACTAAACTACTTTGGAAAGATATATGGGAAAAAGTAGAAAGAATTAACCTGAATGTCAGGTTAATTCACTAATCTATTTTAAAATGTAGCAAAATAAGTATTCAGAAAGATACAGTGTCTGCAAAAATTTAGCATAGCGTAACTACATCTCATAGGTCATTCTTTGTCTTATTTAATTTAATGGGAATGTAGGAGAAATATCTTTCTAGAACTCAATTCCAAATGATCATATTTTGGAAATGTGAATATATGTCCAATATTTCTTATTCTGTAAATTGGTTATGTAGAGAGTGAATCAGATCAACTGCTTGGGAATGAATAACATTTGAAGACAATATTTTTAATTCCATTCAGGGATCATGAATGTCTTTCCTTCAACTTCCATTTCCTTTGTTATTTACTGTGTGAGATCCATGTCTGTTTCATTCCTCTGTTGGCATAGCTGTTGATTATAAAGTCCATGTTTTAAGAATCTTATGAACTTCTATGTATCAAAACCTGCTTCTGATTGGGCTCAGTCCACAGTCTTTCAGTGGAACATTTCAGTTTGCATACTTCTTTAAGGGAGGGGAAAACGAAAGCAAGGTGTGTTGGCAGACATCAAAAAATTAGTGATTATACAGGCTGCTACATTTGAGGTTTAATCTACTATGTTATCATAATTAGGGCAACTCAAATTAAATGGCACTTTTTATTTTTTATACCAATGTTATGCATCTGAAGTTCATTTTAAGTTTTATGCATTTAAATAGGACATAATAAAACCAGATTTCTCCACTATCATCTGAATGATGATGCCATAAAACACTCAGGTTCAACTACACACAGAGTTACTAACTTGGGTGCCAATTCTTGATAAAACTAGATGGTATCATATAATTTCCTATAAAATAGGCTGTTGCTGAGTAGTTTTTATTACACTCAAGCACTTATTTCATCATCATTATGAATGCAGGTGAACTGAAGGAACTTAGAAGCAGCACACATTACTATAATGTTAAGATGCTTGCCAAATTGTCCATAAAAAATGCCAAAAGAAGAAGGAATAAAGGTTAGCTCTACAAGTAGATGAGCCTGGGCATAATAGAAAGAAAAAAGCTTTCAGTTCATAATTCAGCAAATTTTTTTAATAGAAAAAGAGTATTTAATTTCTACTTTAATTAGGAATGTAACAGTCAATAAAATGGGTATCAGGGTGAAGCAGATTCAAGTAAAAGTTCCTATTTTCCTTTCCCTTGTCTTATTCTTGCTCTTATGTTCCAGTTTTCAACTCTGTTTTTTTTCTCTTTGAAATCAAAATATTGTTGGAAATGTAGATTTTACAGGATGTTCATAAAAGTTATCCCTGACCAGGTCTTGTTACAAGCCAGGAAAAGAAGCACTAAGAACTCAAGAGTACTCTGAAAAAAGTGTTATTTAGCTAGTTATAAAAGCTATTAATAGAGATTGTTTTTTTTAAGATCATGTTGCCCATTATTTCATATTCTTTCAGTCTTAATTTTCAGTTATTCAAAATCTTTCTAGACAACTTATCTCAACTGAATAGTAAGCTGAAACTGATAGAACCCCCAGGCTGACAGCTCTTTTCCCCATTTTGTTCATGAGGACAGAGACATTTGAGCTCATGGGATGCCTCAGAGGTTGCATAGCAACAGATGAGAAAAGCATCTCATCTCTGTTGACTGTCAGACTCCCAGGACAGCAGAGGAAGTGTTTCAGGGTTTGCAACTCCAGATCTTTTAGACTCTTTAACCTTTTCTGTTTAAAAGAAGTTTTGGGTTTTAAAAAAATCACTAGATAAGCATACATGACATTTTGGGTTCCACTGAGACAAGGATAGTTGAGCAGCAATACTAATATAACTTTTTCTCAAAAGCTTTTTCTTCTTCCATGCACTACCAGAGAATAAAGCTGAGTAAAGGAGAAAACTATGAAAGGAAAACATACTATACTGTCCATTGACAATGTTGTGCTATAATTATTTTTTTTTCCCCATGATAGGCTAACACCATTTGTCATATTTTTCTGCATCAGTGATTTGTTGTGCAGTGAGGGCAGTAAGAGATGCATGATACACAAAGAAAAAGAAAGGGTTGGAAGTCAGGGCGATGCTGCAATTGGACTAGATAACATTGGTCATGAAGTGAGCAGCACTGTTCATTGTTAAAACATCTAATATTTTAATTTCAGGACTTCTGCTTTACAAAGTAGAAGTGGGTCTTTACCAAGGATTTTCATTTGTTTGCAAAGAAAACATGTGAATACTAATAACGTTTCACACTTCTATAACTGTTCTTTAGAAGATGATAAACTCCTTTAACAACACTAAGCAACAAAGCTTTGTGACAAATTACTCCCAGATATAAACAAAACCCAAGTATGGCTCCACAGAGAAATAATTAGGACAAGCTCACATGCTATTTAGATTGGAAAACATCATAGAATAAGATTGCTTTTTTTTAAGCCTCTAAAGAGCTTGAAGTGATAAATTAATTTTTTAATGAAATGTAGACACCTCTTGTATTAAGCTGAGTGAGGATTTTCAGGATCAGAAGTCTGGATTTAGGTGCCTAAAAACCACATGCATTCTCTGTGATCCATGGTCCTTAATGTTCCTGCGTAAGTGGGGAAACTAAACTTTTAAGGTAGTAAATAGTTATTAGTTTGTTAGTAATGGATCCAAGGCCCCTGAGGCTGAGTTGTCAGAAACATAAAAACTTGGAGGCCAGCAGTAAATTGCTTTTAAACTTGCATGAACTTACAAAAGGTTGCAAACTTTCTAATGACTTTGAGGTATTAAGACTAGGTACTTCAATTCCTCTCCTGTAAACTCTGTTACCTCACCTAGCATGGATATTTTTTATTGAAGCCATGTTTACATTTCTTGGTAACTGGATACTTGAGGAGGAGTTAGTCTAAGGCACATACATTTTATTTCAGTGATCAAATAATCTCTGACATTTCACATGCGGGCATTGTTTTTGTTATTCTCATATTGTTTTAACATAATATAAAATAAAATATTAATTCTGAATGTTCATGTCTGATCTTTGCTTAAGCAGAATGACACGTAATTCAAGAGGTGGCCAATTTGTAATGTTCCCTGCAAAACAAAGGCTGACCCAACTGGGACTGGTATCTCAGTGATTGAAAAATGACTGGTTTTGAACTGCTGCTGAGTAGACACAATTAAGATCCTCATATCCCTGTACAAAAAATTCATTTCCGTGTCTGAAAGCAAAAATAGTGCCAAGTGCTAGAAGTACCCAAAGGCACAAAGACTCCAAGGCATGCTTACACAGATAAACAAAGTCCAGGATGCATTACATTAACTGCATGAAAGTAATCTGCTAAATAGTTGGAGTGCAATACATTAGTAATATTCATACCCATATAATGTTGTTATATGTTTTTAAAGAACAATATTAAATAGCATACATAAAAAGTGGATTAAGAGAGGGGCATTCTGCCAAACACATTAGCATAGCCATTCAGAAATTGTTTTGGCATAAACACTGTGATTTCAGAACCTGCTTCCATTTTGGAAAGGAGAAAAATTTGGAAGCTCCAGTTTTCATAAAATCCATTAAATAAACTAAAATAGCATTATTAAATAATTTTACTTGTTTAAATATTTTAAAATACAGTTCATATTCACCTATGGCTTTGAATATAAAACTAGCTATGTTAGTTTAAATGTTAAAACATTTGGTAAAGCTGAACAATTGATCTTTGTTGAAACATTTTTATTGTCAACATATTTTACCGCATCACAGGAAGTATAAGAGAAGAAGAAAATTCAGTTCTATAGCAAAGAACTTCCCATGTGTGACAATAGATTGTCCCAAAAGACCTGCTTTACTAATGTCTAATACAGGAATCTCTTCAGACTAAAAAAAAATAAAAATCTCACAATATGTATCTGGTTGTAAATAAATTCACACCTCCATTCCCATTAAATAAGAGTTAAGATTTCTTAGTGTTTTAAGGTCATTCTTGAAGCCTATTGAATTTTCAGTATTAAAGTTGAGCCCACAAAAAATTATCCATAAAAAATAAGTTACATACATGTTTCTGGACTTGGATTTTTAAATGTTTCCATTATTACCTTTCCTAACATTATATAACTTAGCAGCAATGACTTTTAATATTTGTTACCTTTTTTCCAACTAGTAGCAGAAAATTAAAGACAAGAAAATATACTTAGCCTGTGCTTTGCGGAACTAAAAATTTAAATATGTAAGCCTGAAGGAAAGAAAAATTATTATTGTTCTATTTCTGTAGGTGTGATACTGAGTCACAAAAATTCAACTAAGATCATAATGTTGCATAAAAAGTGATGGAATAAGAATGGAAAGTAAACCTTAAAGAATTCTTTGTGATTCTTACATTACTAAATTCTTTCATTCATAAATATTTTCTGCTATGCTTAATTCTCTACCTTTTTAATCCTTGCTTCTAGTCATAGCACTTACTTTATTCTTACCTTTCTAAACTTATTTTCATATTTGCTATCCTTTGTGTATACTTCAGTAATTGCTGATAATTCTGTAAGTGGACACAGAAGTATGTACTTGACATGTAGTAAGTGCACATATAGTATGTAGTGTATGACTAACTACTCACATATCCTAGCATTTAATGATTAGAATAAACATGAAAATAATATACTAGGTTTTTTTTCAAGCTATCATTAATATGTTAGGTAAAATGAAAAAGTAAAACACAGGGTTTGATTTCTTTATTATTTTTTGTCTTAATTTAGATCTCAAATATGTAAGAAAAATGAACTGATCTTAAAATCCTTGGAGTCTTTACAGTCCGTCCATGTAAAGTCAAATTTACATTGGTTTCAGTGGAACTACACAATATGATTAGGAATAGAAGAATCTGAGGTCCATACTGAAATGTCTTTTCATAAAATCATTTTTTCTTATGTTTTAGCACTTGCTGGATAAAGATAAATAAGTATGACAGCTTTGTTTACATTATACTGATATATCTAATTTTGCAAGTTAAAGAGCCCATAGTTTCTGACCAATTTCTAAACATATGTATGCATTTCCAGATCAATTTCGGTTTTCAGTTTAAAAAATATACTAGACAGTAATATGTGTGCAGGATAGCTTTACACATTTTTTCACACACTATTTTTCAATAAACATTAGAATTCGATTCACGATGCTTTGTCTTCAGAGGAAAATCAGAAGAAAATCACTACTTGGTTTGCTATTTGGAACTACTGAGATTCAAACTCATTATAGGATTCTATTTGACATTACAGACATCTTACTCAGAATCTCTCTTTTAAATCAAGAAAAGAGTGCAGTATAGATAATGATACTTGCAAGTAGGCAGCAGCAGCATGCTTTCTCTGGTACTTAACTGCTTCTTATCTCTGAAGTGCTCTTTCCCTCTTGTCCCTTTCTACATGACACTAAAGTTTGTCCTCTGCACTTGCCTAGACCTCAAAAGCAGAATCTACACATGGAAACTTATGTCTGGAGATATCCTGACCTTTGATGCAGATTGTTGCTTGGCTGACCAATGCAGGTTCTTATTGCTATCATAATGATCTTTTTCTAGCACTGAGTACAATGTCATTCAATAACATTTGATTTTCTTAGCACATAAAACTTCTTAGCAGAGAAGGAATAAGATGAGGGCTCTCATCTGTAGAAGACTCCAAGGAACAGATCTGTTCTCAAACCTTGTGGATTACACAGTGGGGGTAGTTGTAGTTTTCAAGCTGTAAGAATTGATGAAGTCCTGACCAGGAAAGATACTGTGATAGAAGCAGGACAGAAGGGCCACTAAAGGTAATTCTGGCATTCTGGACCCTGTCTACTTTTTCACATAACTGAGTAAAATTTCCATATTTCTGTAACCCAGAAGACCATAATTTAACTTCTGGTACACTTACAGATTAGCAAATTACAACGGACTCATTACAAATTATTTGGCTAATCTGTGACAGTATGATACAAGTTGTTGATGTCATCCCAGAGAGTGTGCCTGTGAGCTGTGAAAAAATATTGTTGATGCTGTTGTTCAGTTTATGCTGGTTGAGGGAATTACGAGAACACGGAGAATTAATAAGGCACTGCATTTTTGCAATGCATCTGAAAGCCAGCAGATGGAGTGTTTCAGTTAAGCTGATGAATACAGTTATTCCAAATTTCATCATAACAGCTGATAGCGAACCCCTGCATCACGGCAGTTACACTTTGAGATGCAAAGGAGCTGTGATGCAAATCATCTTACATTGGCAAATATTATTTCTACATTATTAACTGTGAATGTAGTTCTGTATCAAGTATATGTTTATGACAATGTGACAATCTTGTCCCTTGCAAAAATGTTTCTTTTCAATTCTACTGCATTCTTTCAGGGATGGACTATCTTGTTCGTTTGTCATAGGAGTTTTTTAATTTAGGTCATATTCATTGTATTCTATTCATAGTCTTTCATACTGTTGGTTATTTTAGGAAAGATCTTCCATGTGTCATCCAACATAAATCATGATTTATTTAATTTCTGGAGACTAAAATGTGCTTTACCTTAAAATACAGCATAGTAAAATACACAAATACAGTAAAGCTGCATAATAGGCAAAATGTAATCTTTTGTCGAATCTGCAATTTCAAAAATATTTTGTACATAAAAATTGAATCATGCTATGTAAGCCTCCAGTAACTAGTCTAAGACATTCAGACATCCACAGCTGGCCTTGAAGGCCCCAGCAACCCCTTGCACCTACTGTCTCCATACTCTGCCCCCCTCCAAGTGATCTGTTGGTGCATGGGGTCTGTCTCTGACCTCCTTGCCCCTTCAGTAGCCAATCTACAGACTTTCTTATCTGTCCTGGTTCCAGCTTCCACATCTGGATCCCAAGCTCTTATCCTACTCTTCAGTTAGTCCTAGTTGATATTCATTACCCACCACAGACTGGTTTGTTCCGACACACTGCATGGGCACTCTGGTTCATTCAGTCACTGTCGCCACAGATGTCTTAGTTCTGGTCCCACTCCAGTTGCTGCACTCAGACCCCAAACACATATATGTATGGGGTATAAAGAACCTCTCACCCAGGAAAGAGTTAGAGATGGTGATTAATGAGAAAACAGGACAGCCTGCACTGACCAGGCATAGGGCATGACCAGACCAGCATACTGACCAACAAACTGCTGACAGGTGACTGGTCCCCTTTATCATCTTATCTCTCCAGTTTTACACATTTTTTCCTCCCCAAACCACCTTGATCCTCTCTACCTTGAAATTGAAAGTAATCTTGAAAAACACCTACAGCATATGTCAAGTCTCTGATTGGAGTGCTGCTCCTTTGTGTGTGTGGAGACAAGGCAGTTATGTAACCTAACATTGTTTAAAAAAACAACTGAGAGGTAAGCAAAACTGGCCAAAACCCACAGTTTTTTCCCCAAGAGGATTCAAAATTTTGAAACAACATTTTTTTCTGAAGTGGAACACTGTGAACCTTTCACAGTAACAAAGTCTAGAAAGATTGATAAATAACCAATGAGCTCATATAAGCCATAACTCAGAAATGAATTTACTATTACATGTGGGGCACATTTTAAAGGCAAATTCAGTTCTTTCTGGAGGGTGTTCAAAATCAAAATTGGAGTTGGATAGAAAAAGAAAAAAACCCAGAATTAAGGGACTAACGTTTTAATTTTGCTTTTCTGCTAGATTTTTCAGTAAATCTTTGAATGACAGCAAAAGCTCTAAATGCCTCATAAAGTGCTATATAAAGTTCAGAATGGCTAAACAATAGCAGAGAAGTTACAGGGGAAACAAACAGAGCCATAGGAGGTAGCTGTGTGTTTCCAAAGTGGACACTATGATTTAATTTAATAAAATATTGCTAAATGCTGAGAAACATGGAAACATGGATTTGCCATAGCGAATCCCAAGAAACTTTAAATTAGAGAAAATTAAAGGGAAAAGTAGCTAGGAATGTAGTAATTTTTAATCCAGTAACAGTTCAGTGTAACTCTGTAAGGGTTCTTTCTTCTTTCTTGAACTTATTAGCTGTAATAATCTTCCTAATTCTGGGTCACTCATTGAAGTGTAAAACTCACAGGGATATGATTATATTTACCTGTTGTTAAGACTTAATTTTTTTGACATTTAGGGACTGATGAGAAGGGTAAATGTAGCTAATATTTCTACATTATTCCTTAGGCATTTTGCAAATGTTGTAACTCAGCCAGATGGAATATTCCAGCATGTTTCTCTACAACATCTCAATGTCATTTTTCCCTGCAGCAAGTAATGCAAGCCTCAGAAAGGTTACTATCTTAAGTAGGCAATAAATTCCCATAACATGAAGTTTAAAAGACAGATCAAGAGGTGCTTTCTCTGACGATATGTTATAAAACATATCATATGTTCAAATACATTTTGACGTGCTGGAGCATATCCAAAGAAGAGCAACAAAGCTGGTGAAGGATCTAGAGCACAAGTCTTCTGAGGAATGGCTGAAGGAACTGAGGTTGTTTAGCCTGGAGAAAACAAAGCTCAAGGGAAGCCTTGTCTCTGCCTACAACTACATGAAAGGAGGTCGTAGCAAGGTGGGAGCTGATCAGTTCTCCCAAGTAACAAATGGTAGGACAAGGGGAGACTGCCTCAAGTTGCACCAGAGGAGGTTTACATTGGATATTAGGAAAAATTTCTTCATTGAAAGAGTTGTAAAGCATTGGAACAGGCTGCCCAGGGAAATGTAGATGTGGTGCTAAGGGACATGGTTTAGTGGTGGATCTAGCACATTTATAGTTGGACTTGATGACCTTGAAGATCTTTTCCAGCCTAAATGATTCTATGATGCTAAAAACAATTGCTCTTGACAATCAATATTTTCTTTTACCTTATAACTAAGACTAATAATCACCACTTTTTTTTTCATTTTGCACAGTAGTCTGAAGAAAGGTTAGAGAGTAAACAAATTCTAAAAATAAACCTTGAAGCTGAGAAATATATGATAATTTATTGCAATGAAAACCTAAGAAAAGAATGCATGCAGAAGCTAGAAGAAAGTTCTGAAAAAAAAAACAACCCACAAACACCCCCCCGCCAAAAATGGAGTAACTGAAAGTGAATGAAGCAAATATTTAATGAAAAAAATAACATAGTAAAAATGAAAACAGATAGGCCTACCAAGATATTAAAATATTATTCATCATGCAGTTTTCCTTTTTCATGGCAATTCTAGTATTTAGTGTTCTAAGTAAAATTAATTATCAAAGCTAAGAATATATAGAATCTTTCAAAAAATAATATAAAGTCACTTTGATTTTTCTTCTATTGCTACATAGTACATTAAGATAACTCAAAGAGAATGCTTATGCAAAAATACTTGTGAAAGTAATGCCTTTTAATGATGGCAGAAACTGGCTGTTGTGTTATTTCAAAAACTGTGATATGTTTTAAGAACAGTGCTTAACACTCAGAAGGAAATCTATTAAGCAGCCTAGAGTTACTTGATATTTTTCTCAAAGCATGGGTTTAATATAATATTGAGGCCTTCAATGTTTATGGTTTTGTAAATGAAAATAAAATCTATGTCTTAGGTCTTTATAAAAACAGAAGCTTTAATTGTTTCTAAGTTGCAAGAAAAGTTGTTTTGATTTACTCCTGCTTACAGGAAAAATATCATTTCATAATTTCATAGAGGCATGAAAAACACTTTAAATTGATTATTTCATTTATTCTTGCTGTTTATTACTCCACATGGGGTCATTAACCCTAAGAATATTTAGGGTTACAGATTTACATAAGCAAAATATTAATCAAAGCTACATAGAAAGCAGAACAGGATGTCTCATGCTGAGAATGTACTACATTTTTCTGATGAATAGGACCATCTAGGAAGACATTACTCACATTTAATTATTGGTCTTCCTTTATAAAACTCTGTAAAGAAGAAAACATATTTTTATGGGATGTCTCTAAGGGAATAAAGTACAAAGACAGGAAGAATGTTAAGTGTTCTGATCTTCTCTATTCAGAATATAGTTTTGAAATATATCTCACGTTTATTTAATAGTAATTTTCACTAGATGAATAAAGTTGGGTAATTTTTTTCATTTTTTACAATTTCTGTTGGACTTTTGCACTTTTTTTGATGACCAAGTGAAAACAAAAAAAAATGTTTTGCAAACAGAATCCGAAATTGAAAAAAGGAAAGAAGATCTAGAGAAAGTGTCCAAAATTTTCTAAATAAAATTTCAAATATATTGATTATTCATGTAAATGAACAGTCTGATTCTTTTAGGAGGTACCTTATTCTCAGGATTTCTGAATATTAGGACACATTCTTGGGTAGCTAATCTCCTACTTCAAAGTATAGCAAAAGGATGAGTTTCATTTGGTGTTTAACACATTGAATCCACTGCCACTAAAAAACAAAAACAAATTTAAAATTATTCTTTACTTCATCTTTATGTTCTTATAAGCATTTTTCTGACAAGTACAAATGTAGTATACTGCAGCATGATTCTTTTTGAAGGTAACCTCTTAGAGTGGTCCACATTATTTATTTTGTTTCTGAAGTACTAGGAAGTCCTCTCTGAATTTTCTCATTGCACATATGCTGAACTTTCAGAGAGCTTTAATCAACTTTTAAGGTTTGGAAACAGTTGCAGAAACTGGGTATAGAGATATTCAGCTTAAAATGGAGATCTGCTCTCTTTAAACTTTATAGTAAGTTCTAAGAGTTGCTCTATTTATCAGTCCAAATCATTATAAAAATGTTCAGCCTTGATATACTGCTTCATATTGCATATTCAAAGAGCCTTTGCAATAGTAACAATTAGACTGTCTTAGTAGCACAGAATAACAGGCTAGCAATCTGGATATTTGAATTCATTGAGCAGCAGTTATATTCCCTCCCTGCAACATAAATCATATGCAGTTTGCCGCAGTAATTCAACAAAGTCAATACATGCTTTACATCCAAGAAGTGCTATTTTTTAAAAATTGTTAGGTTCACTGTGCATTTATTTCAGCTTATTACACTGCATTAATAGCTTAGTCACATCCCCCAGATTACAGCAAAGTAATTAAGAGAAATAAAAAATATAATTAGTTTTTGTTTGAAAATTCTGTAATTTCCATGCAGACCAAATAAATTATTCATACTGGGTGTGGATTCCATTTTCATTTCACAGCACTGATAGCATAATCACATAGTCCTAATTATAGAGATAGTAAATAAGAGAGAAAAGAATATACCACTCCTCAGTCCTGTAAAAACTTCTGTTGGCACACTAAGCACTAATTAAAGTTCATTATTGCATCACATTTTGTATAATACAATTTTATAACAAAAAGGAAAGTTTTTTTGTGGGAAGGAGGAAGACAGAGGGTTACCGTTAAGATGTTTTTCAGTCAGTACTATTGTTCGCTAACCCTTGTTTGAATGCTAGTGGTTGTTCCCTTAAAGCTGTTGCTTCACTTGTGTAATGTGAGCTAGGGCACTCTAAAAAGAAATCCAATGCAGAGCATTCATTTGCACCAGCTGCAGAGCTGATAACAATTTTCATTGTGTCTCTTTTGAAGATCTGATTAAACAGTATTGCTATTATACACTGCTCTCTCCCTCTTCATTACCATCTCTCAATCAACTCCATGCTGTGCACATAACGGTCTGGTTTTAGCATTTGACCCTGTCTGGGATTCCCTGCATCTCCCTCTTCTACAGAGAGTGAGAGCAGCTGGGCATCCTGCTTACTTTCTTGGATCTGGGAGGAACTGTGCAGGAAGAGGGAGAGGAAAAAGAACCCCACAGTTTGATGCTCCTGCCGTTACTAACAAGATGTGATGGCTTCACTTAGTGCTGATTGAAAATGCTGACAGATTTCCTCTTGCAATTCTGGCCATCTTGCATACTACAGTGATGGCAGCAATAACAGCAACTCTGTGTTGTAATGTGCAAGTGGGAAATGGAGTCTTAAATGTTAAGTGAGTATGCTCTGCCCAGGTACCTGGCCCTCATCTCCTCCAGCAAAGACAGAGGAAAAGAAAGGACTGTGAACCCTATAATTACAAGTAAATGCTGAGGATTCTAAGCAATTGCCCACTTACTTTTGCCTGATTTTACTCCTGTTCTTGTCTTGCTTGGGGAGACAGAAGACATTAACAAAATCATTGGAAAGGACAAATCTGCAGATGCATTTTAGGCAAAATTTCTTCACTTGACATAAGACAACTGCAAAGTAGGTGTTTAAGTTGATCCAGGTTCTTTAAGTCTGTGTTATAGCCAATGCAGACTATATGAAGTCAGCATATTTGATTGCATTGTGCTCTACATGACTAAGTGCTGCTGAATCTATTGTCCAGCACTCCACTGATAATAACAGGAGCCTTGCTGTTAGGACATCACAAACACCCACATTTAATCCAATTCTGCTCTTTGTATCTCATTTGTAAGCAGATGAAAGAATAATAAATGTCAGTACTGGAACATAAAGATGACTTAAACCCCTGGGCTGCATTCAGCAGTTAGAGGATTCTGGATACATTGGCAGAGGAGTCACTGGACATACAATTAAGGCTGGAAAACAAATCTGCTTTTACAGAAACAAAATATAGAGGTTTGCAAATTTGAATTTGACCCTAAGTATCAACTTAAATAAGAATTAAGACAGTCTAGAAGGTATAAGCATCAAGCTGACTTGCAAGTAATGTATGTCTGGTACTCTGGGACATATAAACTGGGAGAACACTGAGAAGAAGGACTTGAAATTGAGTTATGTAAACTCCAATAATTACTGTGAACAGCTAACTATTACCTTAGATGTCACTTTTAGTTAGACCAGATGTTCATGTTAGCACTAAGAAACATTAATAAAAATGTATTTCAATATACATTCAAAGAAGATTTGATTTAACAATTTTTTATTATATGTCAAAAACAAAAATGAAAATTTATATCTAAACATCCCAATCAATTCTGCTTTCAACTGTACCAAACATCACAGAACAGATGGTGCCACACAAAATGGTCACATCTCGCTTTGTTACAGTCAAAGCTTTTTAACTCTGGTGCAGTCTTCTACCACGACTCACTTTTCTGGTGTTTTTTACCAAAACTCAGTCCAAATTCCATGTCCTGGCCTCAGACTGAGCACAACAGAACAATAGACTGCACATTTGTAGTATTATTCGGCTTGTCAGCTAGAGGGATCAAACATGTTTCTGTTGTAATCTAGGGACTAAACACAGATCTTAAAATCTCCTGGTAGAAAATATAGTTGCCAAGTGTATCCTTCAGGATTCTACTGGTATTGCGGTTGATTTGTTCAATATACCCAGATCTTTCTCAAAACTGCTGTGAGGAAATATTCACAACCTTGGAAGAAAGTCTCTCCAGGTTCTTCCGAAGGACTTGTATTATTCCTTTTGGGGGTTCCCTAAATCCTACTTTCTTCAAGAAGAAAAATTTTTAATCATGATGCACAATGCAAAGCCACTCTGTGACTGCTAGAAAAGTCTTCTCTCTTATGAACAGTAACTCCTACATTTTATGCAGGATGAGTTTGAGTTTTGCTTTGTCAGAGAGATCAGTGTGGAGTATTAGCAAGAACATTTTCATTTCTTGGAGAAGTATTATAGATATGTGTTTTGCCTACCTTAGCATCTATCATTCTATTTGTCTCAATGCATTCACACACATGCATACATACTGAAATAAAATATTTTCATAATGCTTCTCATGAAAAAATCATAGAATCATGGAAGAGTTACAGCTGGAAGAGACCTTGAAGATCATCAAGTCCAGCCTTTGTCCTAGTCCTATCAACTTGCTAAATGATGCCCCTCAATGCAACATCTACCTGTCTCTTAAACACCTCCAGGGATGGTGACTCAACCCTGGGCAGCCTGTTCCAATGGCTCACAACCCTTTCAGCAAAGAAATTCTTCCTAATATCTAACCTGAGCCTCCCCTGGTGCAATTTGCATCCATTTCCCCTTGTCCTATCACTCTACACTAGGGAGAACAGACCACTTTCAGAAGTGTGAAACATAAATTGGAAAAGTTTTTCTTCCCAATTTATAGCAGAGCTTCAGAAATCTGAATTTCCATGTAGTCTAAAGCAAGAAGGTTTGTTAGGGTTTTTTTTGTTTTGTGTTTTAATTCTCTCTCTTCTGAAGGTAATCCTTGTAAGTGAATGAATAGTCTTTCTAGGTTTCTTACATCTGAAGCCACCTAAGCTGCTGTAGGAGGTTGTTGTTTTTTGAAAAAGGAAAAGACTACAGGAAGGCTGTTTGCAGTAGTGTACAGTAAATATTGTGTTGTTCCTGTGTTCAATTTCTATCGGCAGAAACTTAAAACAGAGCCTTAATTTTGTCCTTATTTTCCAAGCACTGTGTCTTCAAAGTCTTTTCTAATCCTGTTGAAGTCACTTCAAAACAGCATCGTATTTATTTGATAATGTTTATTTCCTATCCGAATGCTTACTGGAATATTTTCATCATTCTGGTTTTTCTTCCCTTTTCTTCCCCCTCCCTTTTTGAGCTTGACTAAATCTAAGATGTTTCAGAATGATGATGGAAACTTTTATTTTCTTTATGTAGCTATGTACTAATTTGAACAGGTTACTTAGATTTACAATAATCTGTTCTCTGTCATCTGAAACTGCTGCAAGATTTCAAACTACCAGCTGTACTGCACTGTAAATATATTTTACTTTTTTTTTCTTCACTATATTAAGCCTTTGTGTAAATCTCATTACAGAGGTCCATATTCCAGGTCCTGGATTTTAATGAACCAGTAATATAATGAGAGAGGGTTACTATGTATGCCAATGGGCTTTGAATTTAAGGAATTCAAGTCAGCATTATATTGACTGTTCTGCTGTTAGATCACAATTAGTGCATAAAATGTAATAAAGGGTTTTGGACAATTCAACTTTAATTTAAATATGTAGTACTAAATATATCTTAATTTTTTCAGAAGTTACTTTTGTTTTAACTTTTATTTCTAGGGAGGAGATTTGCTTATATTCCACTAATGCAAAGAGTGAAGATTTTTATTGTGTGATTGTTTCCCTTACATAAGAATTCCGATATTTACCAGTTTCATGGTATTGTTAATTGTTCTGCTGTGGACAACTTAATTTATTCTTTTCCAAATTGAGACCCAAACAACTGTACTTTGCAGCAAAATCTTTATCAACATATAGAAAGAAACAAAAACAACAGTGATGAAGCTTTAGAAGCAATACATTCAATGGATTCAAGTAAATGATAAACTAATTCCTAAGTTTTAGTTTGACCTGCTACAGCAGTGGTTGTTTCTTGCCACTGTCTTTTATGTAGTTCACATGAAAAGGTCTGACTACCTACCAGCACATTTTAATGAAAAGAGAATATTTCTGTAAGGTATGTTATTTGAAAATCAATTAGGAAGACTATGCAACTTAAGACTTGTCAATTATAAGAGAATATAAACACTTAAAAATGCTATTGGTTTTCTTTGTCATTTTGACTTGTTAAGTGATTCTTCTAAGACAACTTTTAAAATATCCCTATTTCAAATCACACATTTTCAAAAAAGACAACAAATAAAGCACAGTACAAAACCTGTGGAGATGTGGGTAGCTTTCTAATAAAGGGAACAGTGAATAAAGTAAAACAGTAAAATAAATATAATTCATTTAAAGATTGATTTTTAACATTGGAATCTGTTTATATCTTTTCTATATAGTAAATTTCCCATGTAACCAAACACAAAATCTGCATGAATTAATTTTCAGACATGTCTTTGGTATGGTGTTCTCCTTAGGGCTTCAGGGAAGATTCTTGGATAAATTTCTGGTTGTACTCTGGTTGCTTTTCTATGATTCTATTCTGGGCAACTTGATCTAGATGGGCACGTCCCTGCCCACTGCAGGAGGATTGGACTAGATGGACCTCCAGAGGTCCCTTCCAACCTATTCTAGTCTAGTCTAGTCCAGTCTAGTCTAGTCTATTTTATGCTTCGCTTCCCACTTTTCAGCCAGAAAAACTGCAGGAAAATTAGGCAGAAGAAGAAAAGATTGCAGGGTTAAAGTACTAATGAAGACACTTTTCGCAATTAATTTTCCCAAAATAAGGAAGTCATAGCTCAACAGCTTATTCTTAAACACAGGGGAGAGAAGTAGAGTGGCCAAATGCAACTCAGACCACAAGTTCTACTATTTGAAATCAAAATTCTCTTAAAACAACCCAAACACCTTTAATATCTGTCAACAAACTCCCCAAATACAGGAAATCTGATTTCCCTGCAAGTTTGGCAATGCTACCATGTGTAAGGGGCATTAAATATGGCAGACTTTCAATCACAGAGAAGATTTTTAATTTATTCTACGATAAGATTCCAAACATACCCTCTTGTTTATGTATCTAGATCAATTGCCCAGATGTTTATTACATTTGAGAGATTACCCTTCTCTGGCTGCAGAGCAAGGAGGCAGTTATATTGGAACAGATGATCCCTTGTCTATAAAGCATTTGAGATACTACATAAGGAATAGGAGAGAAGTATTGAAATATCCTTAGAATGAAAGTTAATTACATACTAGGGATAAAAACTTGAGTGTATTTCAACTGACCTTGTTGAAACCAGACTTTCATCTGTGGTGGTGGTAGCAATGCTTTTAAAATAGAAGCAGAAGGCTATTCCTGTCAAAGAGTTATGTCAAAACCAAAGTAAGAAAGTGCCTAAGAGTAAGGGAAGAATGACTGAAATCAGGAAAACAAACAGTGTTTTCTGATTTCCAGAAATATTTATCCATATAAAATTGATGAGAATTAAACATCTGAATTTTAAAATCTGGTAGAAAAATATAAGATGGGAATTTTGAATCATAGTAACTTTTAAGAGAATATCAGTGTAATTGTTCATCTTCATACTTACTTCAATGAGTATTTTTCTTTTCTAGTCTAACTTCAAGCTTTTCAAAATTCTTTATCTCATGCTTTGAATCAAACCTTCTCTTTAATGAAAAACAGTTTGCAAGTAAGTTCTGTTTTGATTGCTAATTCTGAAATCTAGATGAAAAAGATCACAGTATATGCTAGCATTTATTTCAGCATGAATTTTGCCTTCTGAAAATAAATGTCATGTTTTCAACATTTGATCAGACCAGTCAGTTAATGCATGTTGTCTATTTTGAATGTAACCAAGTCAGTCTGCCAAGGTGAAGAGCATTACAGAATGGATTAACATATGAAAGCAGAGATTAAAGTGCATGTTTTATGGATTCTGTTGCCATGATTTTTTATTTTACAGATTAAAAGAGAGAGAGTGAAATTGAACTTCACTGTTTGCTTTCTTCATTCTTGTAATTAAAGTTGTATCTTCTGACATGTGCATAACTGTGTTACACCCTGCTAGTTATTGTTGAAAAATACCAAATTATATCTTCTTGCAGCATATGAATATATCACTTTTGTTACAGTTACAGAGTAAAAGGAATAAGTGGAAATTTCACGTGTCGTGGAAGTTTATATTTCGTATACATGTATGGATAGAAATAACTACTGGATTCTGTATGGATAGAAACAACTCCTGAATTCAGAATGAAGCATTACATTCCATAAAAAGTAGTGTATTTTCTCAAAGGGCACTTTCTCATTGTTCTGGCTCTGTTCATCATTTTGAAAATATGATTTTATTTCAGTCACAGAAGACCTATTATTTGAGGGGTCTTTCTATAGCTTGCATTGAATTAACAGAATAGTACATGTGTAATTGGTAGCTATCCTGACTTAGATATAGCAATAGTAACACAGGTTCTGAATTTTGGAGCTGTACTTTGAGATTGTGCCTAAGTTCACATTGCTTTCTCACTTCATCTGGAGAGATGTATAGAAATTAATAGTGTATGCTACTTAATTTTTGAGTCTCTAGGTTTTTTCTCTAATTCAATCATACTAAGATATTTCAAGGAAAAACTAAATTCACAAATATGTATGAAATTATCTTCTTTTAAAATTCTTATTCCAGTGACAATATTTGGTGGGAGGTGCTAGATCTCTACGATGAAGAGCTTATGATAAGTAAATAGTTTAATTTTGCAAAGTGACTTGTGCACGAACTGTATTCCAAAAGATTTTTAAAGTGCTAAATAAAACAGCTGAGCTTAAATAATAAATAATGACACATAAAGGAGATTTAAAAATAGTTTGAGTATATGAGGATGATGCAGAAAAACATAAATAAACCAGACTCTTAGCAATGAAGCTTGATAACAAATGAAAGCGCGTAGGCACTGAAATGAAAATGAATTCCCCAAGCAAATTTGCAGTAGAAGGTAAAATTTGCTATACATGTCAGATGAAGCAAACAAAGCCCTAATTACTTTCTAAGAGGATTTTCCATTCCCTGTCTGTCCTATGTGTCTATGATATACTGATATTTGTAGTAAAAGAGCAATCACATTTCATAAGAGGCATCTTTTCTCATAATTGGAGATAAATGTGAAAAAGCCAAGATAAAAATATTGAATGTGGCCCTCTTCTGCTGTCAAGAAATGGTACTTTACATTGTAGCAAAATGTTACAGCATATAAAATCTTAAGAGATTTCTGTTCAGTATTTCAGAGAAAGAGGTCTCTACACATTTAAATGCTCAACACAAAGACAAGCTTGTGAATATGCCATAAAGATGATTTAATGAGCTCAAATATATACATGTGTATAATTAAAGAGATGACATCTGCTTTGTTTGTTGTTTGTTATGAAATGTATATCATATTGCTTTAAAAAGCACACTGAGGAACTGAGCAATTTGTGCTTCCTCTCAGTTGATGAAATCCCCCTGCTAGCAGAGGGGTCTTGTTCTGAGGATGCTTGGGGAAGAAAAGCTTCAGGGGTGCAAAAGGCAAAGGAGGAAAACTGATCTAATACTGGAGGGATAAGAGAGTAGAAAGGCTGGAGAGGGGACTGAGACCCACAGTGAGACTGCAGAGCTGGTTGAAAGAAAAAAATATCCTAAGGACATAAAGGAGTTAGGAACTGTTGTAACTGAGCATTAGAACTGAGAGTAAGAGTATAGAAAAGGACCTATCCTACCAGGACACAGTGAGTTAAGGGAGATATTTTTATTATTATTCTTGTTTTCTATTTTTTTTCTCAAAAAATGGATTTTCCACATAAAAAGAAAATTGCTTATAGTGCAAGAAAGTTTGGTTTTTCAATGTAGGGGCCATTTCTGACAATTGGGGATATTAATATTAAAAGGGATTAATTTTTTTTGTAGTAGATCCCATGGTGTTATGGTTTGGATTTGCAAATAAAATAGTGTTGATAACACAAGGATGTTTTTGTCATTGCTGAGCACTGTTCACAGTGTCAAGACTTTCACTGTTTCTCATGCTGTCCCTTCCAGCAAATAGGCTGGGGATGGGCAGGAAGTTGAAAGGGGACACAGCCGGGACAGCTGACCTCAATCGACCAAAGGGATATTCCATACCATATGACATCATGTTCACTGATAAATGCTGAGGAAAAGGAGGAGTAAGGGAGGATGTTAAAAGTTTCGTGGAAGTGGTTAAACACTTGCCCGCCAAAGTAGCCAAATGAATTCCTTATTCTGCTTTATTTATGTGTGCAGGTTTTGCTCTATCTATTAAACTGTCTTTATCTCAACTCCAAAATTTTCTCACTTTTAATCTTTCCAATTCTCTCCCCCATCTTACCGGGGAGAAGTGAGTGAGCATCTGTATGGGGCTTAGCTGACTACTGGGGTTGAAAACCAACTCATGAGGTCAGTCAAAACATGTAAGCTATTCATCTTAATACTTTATTTAGATAGAGGAAAACAAAGTTCTTTCTAGTTACAAATACACAATGTAGTTATTTAGTTGAGATAATACAATAATGCAGCACATGACTATTCCACACTGAGTTTAAATACACCACTTTTATAAACCAGACTTATTGATTGGAAAAAGCTTGTTCATAATAGTATTCTAACCTCTTTCAGTCCCCAAATCTGGGAATGAGCAGCAAAATGTTAATAGGCCTAATCTGTATCAAACCTGCACCAACATAAGACTCATTTACTTTACTCTGGCTACTTCTCTTCCTCTTTACAAAAGAGGGAATTGGTATAAATGCTTTGCCTTATAGGCAACCAAATTTAGTCATAGATGTTGTTTATAAATATTTATTTGCAGAGATGCTACCTTATGTCTTTACATAAACAGTATGGAAAATGCATTTGTTCTGTAGGTGGGATTGTTTTGCATTAAGTGCCCAGGATTTGTGTTAAAACATGAGCTTTACCTTTCTAAATGTAGTACTTGCAAAGAAGTATTTTGTGAATTTTTTAGAAATCATGAATTCCAATGACATGTTTTATTGAAGGTTGATGAAAAACTGGATTGCTAACTTCTGTTTTCTTGGGTTTTTTTTAGGATTTATTTATACCTGTGGTGGAACGCTGAAAGGACTTAATGGCACTATAGAAAGCCCTGGCTTCCCATATGGATATCCAAATGGTGCAAACTGTACATGGGTTATAATAGCAGAAGAAAGAAACAGAATACAGATCGTCTTTCAGTCTTTTGCTCTAGAAGAGGAATATGATTATTTGTCATTATATGATGGGCATCCTCATCCTGCAAACTTTAGGACAAGGTAAAGAATAAACATTAAAATACAATTTTATTTCATACCTTAAAAATAGCTGAGAAAATAGCTAAAGCTAATATTTTTAAATTATGGATTATTTTTTATTTATACTTGAAGGTGCACTTTCCTTAGTTGATTACAAATGTCTTAAAATCTATATGATTTGTTTTAACTCTAGATAAAGTGATAAAAATCTACCCTCATAAAATTTGTCTCAACAAATTGTAGTTAATTAAGAAGCATATATATATGGATAAATGAATGTGAAATTAATATGGGATTGTGGCAGTCTCAGTTTGCCTGATAAAGTAGCAATGGAACTTTCATAATCTTCACAACAGGAGGCTTTTGAGAGAGGTAAAAAAAAGACAACGTATTTAAGATAGGAAGAATTTATTTTTTTTTGCAATTCTCCTTGAGCATCTTCTAACAAAGGGATTACAAGAGTGAAAAAAAGGTTTCAAAAATCAAGAGTGTGATGGGTGACAGAACATTTCTTTATCGGTGTCTACTTCAGAGAAAACAGGTGAAGGAAGCTAGGAGGATGTAAGGAAAAGGAAAATGATATCTTGCAAAGAATGTTTTCTTTGTGAGTCTTGTTCAACCTACTGGAAGGTTTCTATATATTGGTGTGCATGTGTATTTGTGTACATACATAGATGTATGTATGCAGGATTGTTTCTATATTAAACTAAGTTTTCAGTGCTGGAGCCTTGGACTATATTGGTTTTAAATGTGAAGAATAGGGTATGGATTTCTGTAGAACTGAGAACAGAATAATTTAGTTCTTAAAAAGGAAAAGATGATTAAGCCTCCATATATATCCTGAAATAGACTATTTTTGCAAGACTTACTAGATCTTGCCAGCATGTGGGTGCAGTAGAAAAATAGTACACATTTGTGTGAGTGGAGATATGGGGTTTAAATTAAGAAAGTGTGATAGTGAAATTATGCCAGCTTTACTAAATCTTTCATGGAGATGTTTATTTTCTCAGATTGCTGTAGCAAGTAGTAAGGTGATGTCTCTTAGAGTTTTCTTTTTGCAAACCTTTTTACATAAACAAAGTTATACTGAGGTACAGTTGCTTGTGGAAAACATGGAAGTGGATTTTATCATTTTACTTAGTGCCATTAATGAAACTGTAATCAGATTATGCTAGTCACCCTCTCAATTTTGTAACAAACAAAAAATGCTTTCAGGAAACTCTGCAGATATATTTGTAAAATATGTAACCGGACAGCTAAAAAATTTTCTTAGATATATAAAGTCATTATTTTCCTTTGTACTTCAATATTTTGTTTTAAAGAAGCTTCTATATGGCTGGAAAAGGTTTTGCAGCTGAGCTGTTTGTGAAACTCATGGCCTCTGACTCCATCCTCATCCAGTTTTATACTTCTTTGTTTAATTGTTCTCCTCAGAATTCAATCTTATTGAAATTTGCAGTCATTGACTGTCTTCAGCAAATGCTTAACAGCCTTAACCGGTTTAGATGGAACTTAAATAGCTGCTAAAAAAAATAACAAATGGAAGAGAAGAATGTTAGATATAGCCATTATGAAAGTATACAGTAAATATTACGCTTTCATCTTTGTGTTACAGTATAGGCATGATTTAGCATATTTAATCTGCTAGATCGTTGCTTAAAACTACAAATAGAGAAAATACAGAATAACTTAAAGCTATGAACTAAATAATGATTTAAAAATCCATAAATCATATTTGTAATAAACTACACAAAAAATCTGTCTGCAGAAAGATGGTTACTTCCTATATTTGAACCAATCTTTCAGCAAAATGTCATACTTGGGAGTCTTTCTGGGTCATGTCATAGACACTGTATATTTTTAGGGCTTTCCTGTTGCCTTCCCTTTGCATTTTTTGTGAAATTTTATACCTTTTCTTTCACATTTTAACATTTAGCTTCCTTCTAAAAATATAAATAATCAAGATTTAGTTTTGTATGATTAATTTTAAATGACAATTTTGCATGCCTTATTGTGGAAAGTAGCTAATCCTTTTAACTGCTATTCTCAGTCGAAGCGTTGCATTTCCAGATAGAATTCCTGTTCCAGTTTTTCAAAATTTCTGCCTTACACAGAATTTTTGTTTGTTGCTAGATGAATCATTTCAGCCATGCTTCTTGAACATGTACATAAATAACATCCTTTCAATAGGTAGAAGTCTGGATCAAACAGACAGTAATTAGGCTATACTGCTAAAATTAGTGCAACCTCTAGCTTGTAACATGTCAGCTAATGCCACCCTGGTAGCTACAGTAATTTTTGTCAGTAATCTTTGCACATTGTCAGAGCTTCCACTTACAGGATTAATTTTAATTAATTACAGATTTACCTCTTCCCCTTCAGCAGGGCAGAGGGGCAGGGAAAGGAGCTATTGTTCTATCCAGACAATTCCATAATGTTTCTGCTGCTCCTTCCACTTCAGTGGAAAAAAACCTCACAGTCCTCCCCTAAGGCAATGTGGCATTCCCCTTGCAGGAGGATGGGTCCCTATGGGTTTCCCCTCAGAGTCATGGATTTCTTCGGGGGTATGCCCTGGTCCAATGAGGGCTCCTCCAACTTCTCCAAAGGGCCACAGACCAAATTCCCCACTGGTGATCTCCATTAGATTCCACAGTCTCAATCTGACAACTTGCCACATGCAGAAGGGGAAATGGCTGCTCCTCACTCCCTAACTGTGTGATGGCACCTTCCCTTTCTCTCTTTCTTCTCTCTCTCTCTCCAAACAAAAGCAACTTCCTAGGCCAAATTAAAAACCCACCCAAATAAAGCAGTTTTCCCCTCTCAAATATGTTATTGCAGAGGCAGTGATTGGCTTGGCCTTTCCCAGAAATGGGTCAGACATTGGAATTGGGAGAGCTTGCCCAAACCTTCTAACAGGACGCATGTCATTAAACCCCTTTTCTCCGTTTCAAAACCACCTGGCCCAAAACCAACACAGAGGGTGTCAACAGCTTCTTCCAATTTTGTATCATTGGAAAACTTAGCAAACCTTCATGTCCTGCATCCAAATCATTTACTGAAGAGCACTGGCCCTAAAATGGATCCCTGCAGAACTCCACCAGTAACTGGTCACCAGCCTGATGTAACCCCATTTACTACACCTTTGATTTTTTTTTTCCAGACTGTTTATTATGCTCTAAGTACATGTACTTTCCTGCTCTCATTACTGTTCACTTTCTGTCCAAATTGGCAACCAGAGCAGAAACTGTGAGCTGATTAGGATTAAGGATTCAGCATTTTGGAAACACCTTCAAGCCACTAATCACTGAGTCATTGATTTTTCTTTCATCTGATCCGCAGCTCTCTAGCTTTCACCACTTTGCATGAAAAGAGAAGAAGGGAAGGAATTTCACTCAAGAATTTAGGGACCAGTGAACAAAATGAAATGGAATAACATTCTCACCTTACAAAGAAAGAGAAAGTAAAAAGGTATAAATGTTGGTGAAAGACCAATGAAGAGATAAGGAAACAGAAGGAAAAAGGAACAAAGAGCAATGTAGACTGAAGGAGTGAATGACAGTTTAAAAAAAAAAAAAAGACTGCACATTAAACCAGCAGTCAATGTGGAAAACGATGAGACAGATGACAGGACTGAATGAATCTAAACAAGAAAATTTTCATTGTGTGAACAAAAAAATAAATATGGCAAAACTGTAACCAGACGATACATAGAATTTTGAAAGCGAAGTGAACTTGGGTAGGGACACCCAACAATAAATACAGCAAAATGTAGATAAGAGAAAGATCATTGAAAAACTGTAGCAGAATGTGATGGTAAATAGCTAAGAAAGACAAGTTCTGAGTATGCCTCTATTACGTAACAAGTAAAAGAATGCAGCTTGTATAAGAATGGAGCTTGTATATTTGAGTGGAATATTGAGTGTTGGAAAAAGTGAAATGAAGAGGGCCCAGTCTGATGATCTACTAATAAACACTAAATATGAAAATGAAAGTTATTGCAGAGATAGCAGATATGTAGGTAAGTAGGTAGACAGATAGATGGATAGATAAATAGATAGCATCTTTCAAATGTGTTTTATTACACCCATTTTTAAAAAAAACAACTGAGAAAATCATAACCACTGTCACAAGTTTTCTCCCATGGCAAAACATGGACTTCTCTGTAGAAAGAAAGCGGTACTTAGTGTTGGAGAGACATCCTTCTCTTGCAACAACTTCTGGACTTCCCTCTGTTGCTTTTTGCTGCATGCTCTGTCTATATTTTCTCCTTTAAAGTGAACAGGGGCCAGAATGAAAAGTAGGTTACTTTAAAGTGCAAGTTTTCTGTAAGAAATGAATGCTATGAAGTCCATGATAAAAAATGTTTTCCAGCTAATTTGGCTGGTTAATTGATAGGATTTATATTATTTGTCACTCAATCATAACTTTATATTCCAAGACACTGAGTTTTTCATATTAAAAGCATAGATTCTGAAATATATGCAGTTAGCTTTTCCTCCTTTACATGGCCTACTACTACAACTTTACTCTGTACCAGAAAAGAAATAACATGTGTGGAGATAAAGTAGTGAGCATTTTGTTCATGGATGAATTCCAAAACAGCACAGAATATTTAGTATAAGTTGAAGCAGTTATAGAATTTCCTGGCACCTACAATGGTGATAAGCAAAATATGGCATGGCTCCTTTCCATATTGTGCTGTTTTCACACATCAAGGCAAAGTTACAAAAGATAGTTGAGCTCATCTAAAAGCTTGTTGTCACTTACAGAAGCAAATCTGGCTCCTGCATTCCTCTGAATTTGATTGTGTGAGCCTTTCCTTTACTTCCATTGGCTCTGACACACATCAGGCATATCCCTTTGTGGGTATATTTCCATTTACTAACTGAATCAACTTAGGTTTATTTTTAATGAATTAGTTCTTCATCAAGGCAGTTAAATCAACCAATTCACAGAGGTGTGTGAAAATCGCTAGGACCAATCACAGAATCACAGAATGGTTTTGGGTTGGAAGAGACCTCTGCAGTGGGCGGGGACATCCCCAACTAAACCCTACGGCAACCCAGTATTCCCAGGTGGTCTCCCATCCAAGTACTAACTGGGCCCAACCCTGCTTGACTTCCAAGATCAGGCCTTCTTAGGGTGGTATGGCTGTATATCAGTGTCAGAACTGCGGAGAAATGGAAGGGAGCAGGCTCCCCTCCTTTGGTGTTTAAAAAGCTCCAAGATCCACTAAAATGGTACATCTTTACCCAGCTTTGAGATGAGGAAATTAAAGTATATTATCATAATGCTTTAGTTGCTAGAGGCTAAAAATATATAGTTTAATATATAGATTAAGTGAAAGGCTATTTCAAAATATATTTTGGTGAATATCCTTGTACACTATGCAACCCAAACTGAAATAGACTAGATGAACTGTATTTTCTTTAGAAATAAATAACAGATTGCATAATCAAGAATTCTGTGAACCTGGGAAAAAATGGCCTTTAAAATATATATTTTTAAATGACATATTTAAAAGAGTAATCAATACTTTGCCACACAACAATTGTCTAAGAAACACAAGCAATGAGGGAATGCTGTAATCTTATATATTGCATTACAAGCTCAAGTACACCATTTGTCTAGGAGTACTTTTGTATGACTAATCAAGACTACTTTCCATCATTTTTAATGTTACAATTATGAAAAGATTACTCTAATTTGATCCTGCACTTGGGAATTTTTCTTTCCTTAAGGGGTTGTGAGTCCAGCATGGAGCTAATCACAGATGTTTCACTTGATATATGATTAAAGGTTTATCGCAAGGATCACAGTAAAGCAGAAAACAAATGATTGATAAACTTCAGAAATTTCCAGTCAGAATCCCTTAAAGCTTGGAAACCATACATTTTAGATGATTTGTCATTTTAAAATGATGATGTATCTGATTAATAAAAGACAGTGAGAGAAATTATAATTACTCTTAGTGTAATAGTGTTTTAAAATCCACTTTAAAAAAGGGAGGGAAAAGGTTTGACGGTTTACTGTTGTATGAATGTATTTTTCTTTGCTATTCTATATCATATGCCAAAATAGAATAACTCATATGAAGAAGGCACATGGTGACACATACTGTAAATGGCATGCTTAAAAGAAAATAATTATATAATTTTCAGTCAATTGTAAACTCCCAAAAATATTACTCCTGATTTTCTTATAGATTCAAACATAATCAAATTTCTTAGAAATTTTTTACTATATTTTAATTAATGGTGACAGAATATTTAGAAATTCCTGCAGACGTAAGACAAAGCTTTGTTGCAGATTCCATTTGACTCTTTCAATAAATGAAAAAATGTATAAGGATGGAGTCAGAGAACTTCCCCACATATAACACAGATTCCTTCAAAGCTAGTGTCTCAGCTGGAAAAAGACATCCTTTAGTCACTTTGTTCTAACATTACGAAATCTTTTGGGCTTCATTAAAAAAAAAAAAGATATGATTGAAGTGCCTAACATAACATGCAGGCACATCTAGAATCCTCAAGGGATCCTGTCTGGCCTCCAGCTCTCCAGAAGAGCATGGATCTCATGTTGGTCCAGTGTCAAATCTACCAGCTCTGTCCTGATGTCTCTAATAGCTCGCACCATCTAGAACAGCAGTAGAGAGACACCTGAATCACTCCATTAGAATTTTTCATTTTAAAAAGTTGATGCAAATAGAATGAAATATGCAAATGGCATGTAAGAGAAAATTTCTGTAGATTAAATAAATAAACCCAAACAAAACAAACCTCAGCCGCTACAGGAAATCTGAATTTAATTTTATAATATGCAGATGATTCCAGCTTAAGGAGATGACTTGTTGTTTTGCATAAGTGTGTGGCCTAAAGTTTTGCTTAAAGCAGAACATTTTCCTGAAGTTAGTCATTTAGTTATAACTGGTCTGAATAAGTGGCAATTTAGACCTCTGAACATACATTATCTTACAGGCATTTTATTACTTACCTGACATCTCTTTCCTGCAGTTATTTACTTGATGTGGTCCATTTTAAATGGCAAAGAAAACTATTCTAGCTAACATGTATGACTTTTCGTAAAGTTCTACACACAAATGAGACTTAAGCTCCAAGGTCAATGTACTGCAGTACCCAGTGAATTGTGCTCAAGTATTAGGTAATTTCAATTATCTCAGCAAAGCACATTATACTAAGTGATATTTCCATGTTGTTGTATTTGTACTTATTACAAATTTTAATATTTTTTCATCCACTGAACCACAAATATAAATGCTGCTTTATAAATTTAAGCATAGCAACCAAATTAAAGAAACAAGCTGAATCTTTCTGAGTAAATGCAGTAAAAGGCACAATGCTGAAAGCTAAATGGTATCAAATAGCTCTAATAATGATTTGTTTTGCATGAGGAGCTGTAATGCTTGCCACACTACTAACATATGTGTTCATTTTAAAAATCCTCTGCCAATCTAAGCTGTGCATATGTGCCACTCATAAAATTAGATAGTTTGGGAAGAATGTGTATTTCTTATCTGTTGGATGTGTGTTTATACCCAGAATTCCCTTGAATCACTGAGTAGATAAAAAGATACTACATAGACTTTCTGTGTGCTGCAGATTAAAGTTTTATTCAAATTATTGGCTTACGTTTTTGATAGGTCAGCTTATTTTCAAGTGGTGATACTTACCAATGAATTATTGTATCTATTGATTTTTGAATAAGCTAATGGGAAAATTGTACTGATATTGACTTATAATAATTATGCATATGCCCATTTGGGAGAGACAAGCATATTATTAATTTGTTTTATTGTTAGAACAAAATTATAGTCTTATAAAAAAATGCATTTCCTAAATATTCTGTAAATAATTTTCCATCTTTGCATAGTAATATAAATTCTTTAATCTGGTCTTGTTTTAATGACATTATTCATGATTATGACAATGACAAAATGAAGAATTGGTTTCCGGATACACACGCAGATGACTTGCTGCATATATGTTGATCTGTATATACATCTCTTTAAGTGTCATTACAGTGTTCTCAAACTCATGTACCTTTCCTGATTCAGTGTCCATGAAAGCCACTATCATATAAAAAACATTTTCTCAAGTAATATAGAGTATACACTTCTAGGTCAGTTGTCCTTTCTGTGGTGAAATAGTTTGGAACAGCAATCTGTCTCACATAGTTTTATTTTTCAGACAATTAACCATGAATTATCCTTTGTTGTTTTTAGGTTAACAGGATTTCATCTTCCTCCCCCTGTGACCAGTACAAAATCTGTATTTTCACTGCGCTTGACAAGTGACTTTGCAGTTAGTGCTCACGGGTTTAAAGTTTACTATGAAGGTAAGACTTTCTAAACAGAAGATTCCAGACATTTTTCTCTGATCTCTATATATAATAAAACCAAATGTCCCACAAAAATACATACAAATACACACTCATAACCTAAGCCAAATTAGAATGTTTGCCTTTCATGCAAACAGAGTAATAAACTTCTATCTGAAACCAAAATATTTAAAACTTTTATTTAAACCTTTTACAACCGGTCTTGTCTATCTCATATTGTCCTTTTTAGCCACCAGCGTGCTTGTAAAAAATGTGGGTAGAGCCCTCCCTAAATCTTCGTTTGCGAAGCCTAGCCATGAAAACTCTATTGGGACTATAGTTACATCCAGACAGAAATGTTTTATGACCTTTACTTTAATAATGCCAAATTCTTTAAATTATTCTGAAAAACATAATCATAATCTTTCTGGTCCTATGCTTATTCAAATTAATGCCAAGATATTATTAGTTACTCTTGAATTTCACCAGATCGTTGAATTCATATTTGTAAGTTTAATGGATGGATTCCTTCTCATACTTTTACATAGGAGATATGCTGACTCAGTTCTCTGAACTGACATGAAGGCACTTGCCTTTTGCTATTTTTATAACTGTCTACATTTTTCACACAGACACTGAAGTAAGTAAGTGAGCACGTGGGCACATATATTCCTGAAATCCAGAGGTTCATGTTATTGCTGTACGTTCCAGGAAGGATCTTGTTTACGATCAAACTCACTTTAGTCATGTTTGAAGAGTTGGAATCCATCAAGGCCATTGTTGTACCCTACTCAGTCCCAGCTGCAACAGAGACTAAGCTCTGAGAAAGTGACTAGTTGAGTAACAATTAAAAGCCTGGTATTGCAGTGAAGGACTGCCATAGAAATACAGTTCAGAATCACTCTGTTGTAAAATCTATTTAGCCATTCATATAGTTTATCCTGGCTAGATTATAACTACTCTGTAGTCTGTTAATTATCCAAGCGTTCAATAAGTTTGTTCCTTGACAGCATTATTACAAAAATGTTGTATAGAAATTCCTATAGACTTTTAACTATGCAAAATATAGTATATAATTACTTTATGCTTATTAGGATAATATATAACATTTTTTATCATTGACTTGGTGCCGTAAGTTGGGAAATTCAGACTCATTATATATGGTATCATCTGCTGTCCTTATACATTTTTTGCCAAAAGGTTTTGTACTACTAATGCTAATAGATAGTGTACCATGCATTTCAGTTGTTATAGAGAATGATTAAAGCTAAAATGGAAGATCACCAGTAGAGTTCATTTTGCACATATGACTGACTCATTACATAGCTCCTTTTTGGGCTAAAATAAAATACTGATTAATAGAACTCAAAGTCCTGAATCACTGACAAGTATGCGGAAATTCTACATTCAACCACAGTAATCACAATTTTAGAGCAAAACATAAACCTATGGCTTTGAATTTGATACTTCTCTTTTTTGAATCTGAGACTTTGTTTTGTGTAATCAGGAGTATTGAAAGAAGTTCGACTTGAACCCACAGTTTTAGTTCACTTGAGTCTCACTTCCCATTGCTAGATCTACTTTTTTTATAGCTCTATCAAGGCAGCTTCATCCAGTGAGAGTTTTTCTTTCTGTTTCTGTTTTTCTTATTTCCTATGAAGCTGCCTGTCTTTATACCCAGCTAGCAAATAAACTCATTACGTTACATTAATTTCATTCATCTGCCCTTGACATTTAAATGATAATCATATCAGGGCAATCTCAGTTTCAGTTCTTGTACTCTGTGAATGTGTATATCCCTGCAATCAGCATTTTCAGATCTGATTCTATCTAGTATCCAATTTTTTAAAATTTTGATTGTCTAGTAGCTCCTTCTTTGCTTCCTGATGAAATACCTGCATACTTAGTACCCCTAAATATCAGACTACATTCTTAAGGGCTTCATTAGGGATTTACAATTTGAAACCTAAGATACACATGGTTAGCATTCTATCATTGCAATAACACAAAATGATAGACAGAAATAGCATGAGAGGCAGTATGAGCAGTAGAGATATATTTCTGAAAGGATTTGATCCAAGTGTGATCTGAAAAAGAAGGAATACGCCTTTCATAGTCAGTGATCATTTAAAATACTTTCTTTTAAAAATTTGAAATAGAGGATAAAAATAGAAGGTTTTGTGGGAGGTATTACAGTTCATTATCTTTACAAAAAAAAAAAAAGGTCCCCCAAACCTCAAATAAACAAAGTTCACCAACATCTCTTTGACCTCCCATGCTCCTTGATGTATTTGCAGTTGAGTTGAAAATTGACAAGAAACACCAGGGTACTTTACAGAATCTGTGGGAACTGTGAATCCACTGGGGACTTTTCTTGATGGTAACACATAGTTATTTTCTGGTCTCCTCAGAAAAAAGTACATATGAAAGGATACAAAACTATATCATCAGAATGACTAAGCTTGGTAATCATATGCAAGGCCCAGCAACCACATAGAGTCAATCTAAGTAGACAATAGACCACTGAAATACCTACTCAGGCCTCCTACTATCAATATCATAAGCCTCGGTCTGCATCCTCTATTCCTCCATCCTTCTTTCCTTCTTTTTCTTCTTACCTTCTTTCTTTCCTCAGTGTCACATGCCATATTTGGATTAACTTTGCTGCCACTGTGCATACACTTCTTTATGTTCTTTATGTTATGATGGGGATGTCTCTGCCCACCGCAGGGGTGTTGGACTAGATGACCTCCAGAGGTCCCTTGCAACCCAAATGATTCTATGACTCTTTGTTCAGTTTGTCTATTATTTGAGAAAGAACATATCTGAGAAATAAGGAGATATACCTCTCTATATTTCACAATACCTCTGGAGAAGAAGGATTTCATAAGAGAAAACTGAAATAGATTACTCAAAAGAAAAAGTCTTCATTTACAGCAGCAACATAAAATTATGAGATACATTGAGAATTAAGGAGGGATTTTAAGAAAAATGCTTGAGCTACAATATTACTAGCATCAATATATCATTTCACCACTGCCTGGTTACACAGCTTTCCTGGCTGGAGTGAGGAATAGGAGAGATAGAAAGCTGCTGGTTCTGTCCATCTTTTTTTCTGGAGAGGTTTTTGGAACCTATTTATTTTAGAAGCTTTCAGGGTCAGTGTAATATGTAATGGGTATTAATGTATGGAGGAAAAATACTATACTTAATCTCTTATTCAGTCATTTAGTCCAAGTCACAATGTAGCTGTGTCCTTTTTATTTTATTTCTGGTAAGATTTTTGTTTGTTTGTTTCAGAACAGAAGAATTTAATGCACTTTTCCATTTCCTGTTGTCCTGAGATACACAAGCAGCTTTATTCTTTGAGAGCATGGGAGGGGAAATAAAACTGCTAAGAAAGAAATTAATGTACAGCTTGGCCTATACAGTAACAGGCTTCAGTGAACGTAGTCCAGCTTTGAGCAGTGCTTCCTTTGGTTCTTACTGGGTTATTTTACACATATTAAACAGGTATCTGACATTGTTAAAATCATTGACTTCATTAACAAATTTACTGCTATAATCTATGGCAACCTTTATTCAAGGTAAATACGATAGACATTTTGTGCTATCTTACTGGGAAAGAAACTCTGAGTGTGTTGGAGATGATTTGCAATTATTTATAATAGTGTTATGAAATGTAATTTTATCTCCTTTGTGCTACTACACACCTTTTTAAAGCTGAATTACAAAACTGAATTATTAGACTGTATAATAATGAAATTATCTTCATATATGTACTGGAGTGATGCTATCAAAATTCAGCAGTTCTGCTGAAATGCTTTTGAGAGGGGTTTGAGGGCAATGTTAAAAATCTCAAGACAATTCTCATCTTTATGGATTAAGGGGGAGGCAGGAAAGAAGGGAGCAGATGGTGTTTATTTACAGAATAGAATTTCCATCTAGTGACTTCTAGGGACCTATAAAGCATTTCTTTCAACAATATTAAGAAAAATTGGTAGCTAATGTACATATTTATTGAAGTATGTAGATCAGAAATATTAGGATGATTTAAATGTGCCAGGATGTGGATGCTAAAAATAACTTTGGCAGTTGGTATAGAACTAGGGAACGTGAACAAATAGGATAATCTATTTTTAGTTCCTGCGTATCAGAATTCAGAAATGTTGCTACACATGACCCAAATCCTGGATTTAGGTAAAGTTCATGAGCTATTGGCTGTATTAAGCTAATAATATCATTACTAACTTCATAGAGCAAATTAAAGGAGTACTAATGAATTATTGCTTAATGTTGGAGTGGTCTCTGTAAAAGGCCCACTCCAAAAGTTTTGAGATGTAGGTTGGAGTTGTAAGAGCTGTAAAGTTTAAGCTGTAAAGTTTTCATCAGGCTTACTACCTGGTAGATAATACTTCTACAGATTTTCTTTTATTTATTTTTTTTATTTTTTTTTTCAGATTTTGCCATAGCTATTTTGGTGCTGGATTTTCTTGCCTTTTTTTTTTTCCTAAACATATGACTATCTGCCAGATATTCTAGGAAGTCACATAAAATTATCTTGTATAGCATTGTGGTCTTGCAATATGAACTGTGGATGGAAAATATCCCACCATTGCCTGTTCATAGACTTGTACGTACTGTCCACAGCATGTGATGCAGAAATGAATGGCTGCATAGTCAGGGAAATAGAAAACCTGAAAGATGCTCATCAGGCTTTGACTTTACTGTACCATTCTTCAAGATAGTCATTAATGTGGTCGTCGTCGAGGCTAGGCTTTNTAGTCCTAAGGTTCATCTGCCAGGGCCTAGCAAGTTTGGACGCTGGCAGCAAGGTCCTTAGGATGGAGGTTTAACCTCTTAGATGGAAGGCCTTACAGGGCTAAACGAGCTCCATCTGCCCGGGTTTGGAATCAGAGTTGTCCCTCTCCTAGGATGACTGCCAGAAGGCTAATGAGCTCATCCTACCCATACAAGGATTATAGGAACATGGGTATCACTCCCCACACTTTCCCGTGGGCAATGAGTTTAATGCTCCCTCTGCTGTCGGCACAGTTATCGCACCAGGGGCCACAGAAGACCCCAAGTGATTTTCAGACTGTGCCTGCATTAACGTGGTAGGTAATTCTGAACTCCCTTTGTATAGGGAAGGCAAAGGAAAAGTTTTGATTTGCAATATTTTAAAATTAATTTAGGAAATGAGGATGAGTTATCAAAGCATAAGCAAAGTCTATAGAAAAGTTTATAGAAACTTTGCTTGATTAAAGACCTACTGTTTTCTGTTGGGTGCTAAATTTTCTTTGAAAAGTTTTAAATAATAAGTAAACAAAATGTTGACTGATTAGAGAGCCACAGAGTCATGCATAATTTTCTTCCAGGCAAAATAAATGGAAATATATTAATTTGTTTTAACATATGTAAAAAATTCATGGTTTGAAAGTTAAAAACCACTAAGTAACATATCATTTCTTCTGCCTTCAGATATATTTACTTATTGGAAGAAAAAATGTCTCTCCTAGCCTGCAAAAAATACACTTACTATTTCAATGTTCTCTTTAATTTATTTTTTCATAATAATGTTGTTAAATAAAACATTTGTCAACCTAGTGTACTGTAATTTATCATGTTGATACATGTCTCATTGAAGGTTAACTAAGATAGTGATTAATTTGAGATCTTAATTATATGTCAGCATTATTTCTGTATTCTTCTTAAACTTTCAATGTCATTTTTCATGAAAAAAAAAATTAATACACGCTGCAAGTCTTGAAAGAAATTTCCCAAGAGATTCTGAGGTTTGCTTTGTGAACTTACATTCTTCAGCTACTGGACTGTCATATTACTCAGATAAGTACAATACCCTGACAAAAGCAAATCTTAAGGCAATCTAATTTAAGATTTGCATTTTGATCCCATGTCTAGACAAGTAATGATAACTATAATCCAATATAGTTGAAACAACATTCTCTTGGAACTAATACACTGCTCATTAAAGTATCAAATTAAATACAGCTCCATGTTTATAAGCAGATGCATCCTTCATGCTTTTCCTAAATTACAGCTCAATGAAATTTTGGAGCAGTAATACACAGTGCCAGACTTTGAAATCTACATAAATTTCATTAAAAAAGTGGAGCTACAGCTAGGTGGCATTTATTCCAATAGAACTACATGGCGGAATCTCTCAGCCTGCATTTGGTATTTGATGGAATTTTGCCTTTGATTGTATTAGCTTTGATAAAATTTCTGTTTCAATAATATCAAAACACACAGATCTGCAGCAAAAGGTTGAGTATACTCAGCATGCAGCCTTAAAAACTCTTCAAAAATCAATAGGAAACTCTACAGGTGGAGAGGTTTATTCACGATTAGAATATGCATCTCAATAATACAGAACTGTAACCTAAGACCAGACTTATTCTGTCATTTTAACAGATTACCAGAGTCTGCCAGTTTTCCACGTTAAATTTATAGTTCACAACTGGATGATATTCATACTGCAGAGCATTTAGTAGCTCCCACTAATCTCAGTACAAATTCTGTGGCACATAACATGCTTGGAAAAGGTGAACTTTTAAAAAAATTTTATGTCAGTCATTGATATTATACAGAATTTCATTACATGTTTATTCAGCATTGGAATTCTCTGCCTTATAAAATAATTTTTGTTCGAATTTTATTATTACCAATGAGGTAACTCAAGCAAACTCACTGTAAATTTAGACAGCCTTGAGACTAGGTGGATAACAATGTTGTGAAATAAATGGTTAGTCAAATGTCTTACAATTTGGGGGGGGAGGAAAGAAGTAAATTAAAGCTATTGCATCTACAAAGTATTACTCTTCTGGCTGGAGAAGCCATTCTCCTTTGGTAATTCTGCTTTTCTGAAATAATTAAAGAGGTCATTAAAACATCAGCTTATGTTTTCGTGAAGAATTCTTATATCTTCTTTGCTTTAGGTTTTGGTTTTTTATTATATCACTTACCTGCTATAAAACAGAATTTGAAGTGAACAGACATGATATTAAGAATAATCCTACTGCTTCTATATAAAAAATAGAACATTTATTACATAGTTATTGTATAATTAAAGACAAAATTAGAACATTGGGATCATAAAGATTTAGGGGTTTTTTAAATTGAATTTGGCATTTGCTCTGCTTTTGCCATACTATTCTGTCAGTGTGCCTCTAAGGAATACATGCTCCTAGTTGTTTTAAGATCAGATATTATTGCTCCTTGTAGCATTCAATTCCTAGTCTTTCTAAGAGGTAGTCAACACTAGTGCACTTAGTAGCAGTTGTAGAGTTGATTTTGTGATGATGATATGCATCTTACGGAAAATTATTTGAAACCACAGGTTAAGAAAGTACTAGTAACTGTGGGTGTTTGTGTGCAGGTTTAAATTGGTGATGTAGAAATGAAAGTTTGTACTTACATTTACGCCAGTTGGCACCCTGTCTCTACAGTTTACTAGTTATTACTAAGTAGACAGATGACAAGAATAAAATGTTTATAGACAACTAGTGTGGTAAAATAACAAAATGCTGTGTCATCTTTAATTACAACCTAGCATTGCTCAGTTCTGTACTTGTCACAAGACCTCTTATTGGAAGAATAAGAATGCTTTATTCTGGTCATGAAAGATCTTCATATAGACTCATTTTCAGATATGCTTTATTTTAAATAAAATAATCATTTTTATCCAGAGAATTTCACCATGGTGATAGAATTTGATGTTTTATTTTCTTGGTAGGTATTTAATTAAGCCTTAAGAATGTTGAAGCTGTTTTCTTATCAGCTAATGAAAGTAAAGTTTAAGAAAATACCTTTTTTCCAAAAGAATTATTTACTGCATTCATTAAATTCTCACTGACTTCTATTAACCCTTTAATCCTGAATTCTATTAACCCTTCAGAACTTAATCTGGGCACTGTAGTAAAAGATAACAAAAAATGTTTTTACAAATTCATTACCAACAAAAGGAGGAGCAAGTGGAATCTTCATCCCTTACTTGATATGGGGGAAACATTACCACAAAGGATGAGAAAAAGGCTGGGATATTTAATGGCTTCTTTGCCTCATTCTTTGTCAGACCAGTTATCTTCAGAGTACTCAGCTATCTGAGCTGGAAACCGGGACAAGGGGGCTGAATGAAATACCCATAATACAGGAGGAAAGTCAGCAACCTGCTTCTGCATGTAGACGCACACAATTCTACGGGGGCAGATGGGATCCGCTGAAAGGTACAGAAGGAGCTGTTGAAGGATCTCACCAAGCCACTCTCAGTCATTTATCAGCAGTTCTGGTTAACTGTGGAAGTCCCAGATGGCTGGAGGCTAGACAATATGGTGCACATTTACAAGAAGGGACAGAGAGCTGATCTGAGGTACTACAGACCTGTCATTCTGACCTCAGTGTCAGGGAATGTTATGGAGCAGATCATCCTGAGTGCCATCACATGGCATTTTCCTAGTTTAAGTCAGAACAAGGTATTCCATTCCATACACATCATATTCAGTATATAACTGAAGGCCAGTCCCTGAAACTTTCACACCAAACTTGGACCTGAAGAGTCTCCTACATAATGCTGAAGATCCAAGCAAGGCAGGTGCAACATTAAGCTATTTAGCACCTAAATAACAGCAAATACAAAAAAAGGAGAGGTTTGATCTTCCACCTTCCCTGAAGGTTGAGCACCTGAGCCATCTGCGGTGGTGGACTGGTAAATCTCCTTGTGAGGATCAGAAGATTTGAGATGCCTCAAATAATGCTTCTGAGATGCCTCAAATAATGCTTCTGAGATGCCTCAAATAATGCTTTCTGGTACAGTAGAAAGGTAAAAATGTAAATATAGTCTGTGCAAAGCAATCTCCTTACCAGGGTAAGTGGTTTATTTAGGATAGACATGGCTGGAATAGCTTCTTCATGATGGTGCTAGGGAGGAATTCTACTTGTATGGGACAGCATTAGTACAATGAAACTCAAGCAAGCTGCCTAAGCTTTAGTAGAAAAACATACCAGATAAAGCTGAAGCAAAAGAAGACATGGTGAAGAGTAAATAAACTGATATGTTGCATGTATTCTATTTTCTGTTTGTCCTGCTTCTGGATACAAGATCTTTCTTGCTGTATCTGGACATCGAGTTTTACCTGTAGATTCTAATATAGATGCCTACAAAGGGCAACTGAGGGCAAGGGTAAAATTAAAATCTACCCTCTCATTTGGAATGACTGACCACAAGTTAGGATGATCAAATTATACCTTTGTTTGGAAAGAAAAAATATGTCAGAATATTCAGCAGTCAGTCTTATAGAAATAAATCTTTGCTTTTATACCTCAAATTATCAGCTGTTTCACAGAATACCAAAAGCAGGGAAATATCCCCTAATGCAAACTGGCAGCTTCACAATGCTCCAGAGGGCTACAACACTTAAAGTAACTCCTTGTCCTTGGTTCATTTGTACAAATCCCAATCACATTAATGTGAATTTTATGGGTGAATTGAAGGCATAGTTTTAGATTAATTATCCTGACACTTGCACTGTGTATAAATTCTGCACAGAAACCACACCATCAATACAGTAAGTTAAATGTATGTTAATAAATGTATACATGAAGTGGAAACAATTTTTGGTATGTAAATCATATCTTTACAGGAAAGGAGAGTAAGAACAATCTAGGTCACATTTCTTGCTTTTTCCTGGCTTCAGCTTAAAGTGTTTTTAGAAAAAACACCTTATAAGTAATGGGAGAGTCCTATGATCATGTCTATTGCATTTTGTTCCTTTCCATTAATGTTCTTGTTAGGATTTTTATTATTTTTTCATTATTTTATTCCTTTATTACTTTTCATAGTGAGTGAATAAATTCTCATTCATGTATAAGTTAAAAACTCAGTTCTCATGCACTGAGAATGAAAGGTTTTTTAGAGCTTCTCTAAAAGGCAGTTATATTTTTGGCTTCTGAAGACCCTGCTCATGTTATGTTTCTGTATATGTCTTGTAGTGTTTATAAGCCCATTGAACATATTCTTATTTCTTTATGTTCAGCATTCACCTCTCTTTCAAAACTTAGAGGCCAGAAGGAATTTTGACACATGACAAAGAAATAACTTTTGACAGGCATATCCGATGAAGACCGAGACTGTATATCTCATTATATAGGACACAGTACCGACACTTTCAATTTAATACTGATTAAATAGAAAATCCTATCTGTGGTATCTGCAGTAATTGTTCTCATAGTTGGAATCATTGAGAGGAAGATTTCTAATCTATACTACTGTGTGTATAGCTAGAGTAGTTTGATCTCATATTTGAACAATTTAAACCCTGCATTATATGGAGAAAAATGTATATGAATTAAAAGTTGTACTTGTGGAAATACAACCCAAAATAACATGGGCAAGACTGGCTTCTTATATTCTAGTTGAGGCAAATGATGTTAAGGGCAACTATTACAGAATTGATTGTGGGTTGGGTTTATCTCATTTAATCTCAGTTGTTTACAGTATTGATGTTTAAAACTGAGTTAATTAGTTTTGTTTTACTGTAAGTGAAAGGAAATAAAGTGCGAGTCACTCAACTTAGTTTCTAAGGTCTTATTCTGAAGCTGATCTCATTCATTAAGTTGATTAATTATTCTTAAAAGGTGCTACTTCCAACTAATTATAAATGACATGCAGATGAGCATTTCATAGGTATCTACAGTATAGTTGTCTGCATTTATTATACTGATCACTGTTTTGTTTGCTATACTTTGTTTTGCTTTCAGACAAAGAGGTATATGTAAGCACTTGATCTAGCAAAACAATGACTGGTTGTTTTGCTTTCACACAAAGGGATATATGTAAGCACTTAATCTAGCAAAACAATGACTGGTGCATATGACCTACTTCTATGGAGCAGGAGTAGTTACATCAGCTGTAGTGAGGTGTCTATCTGTTGCAGCACTACTATCAGCTTTATTAATAATGACCTGGGATCCAACTTAAATTAAAAATAACTAGCGTGGCATGTTCACCTTTGGCTATGACAAAAGTATTACGTTTGCCAACATTTCTAATGGGTTCTTTGGAGCTAGTAACGTAGGTAAGTGGCTTGTTTGTCACCTCTGTAACTCAAGTCATTCTGGCACAGTTGAGATCAGGAAGCAAAACTAAGCCAAAATTTTCACAGTGAAAGAGATAAAAATTATCAAGAGAGATTTCACCTTAGAGTTCTTGAATATTTAAACTCAATTTATATTACCAGAAGAGTTGATAATCATTATAAATGTTTCAAACTTCAGCAAATTATATGTATAGTGTATTAGCACATACTGCACAATGGCTTTTTCCAAACCCAGTGCATTCTTTGTTTCTCCTCTCTCTGATACTTTGTGAGAATTCAAGGATGTGTAGTTTGGTACTTTGAAGAAAAAGAAAAAAATAACAGTAACGACAACAAAAAAACTTATTAATTTTAATTAGTTACTGTTTGTGAAAATGGTTATGGGAAAACTAGATTAACATCCCTGTTATTTTATTTCTTAGTCCACAGGAAGTTGGTTCTGAAAGCATTCTGGGTACTCTGAGGCTTTTCAAGTTTTCAATTTTTATGCAAAGGGGTGTAAGGTTAAAGAAATTTGAGTTTTATAGTTTTGCTTGGTACAATTGTTATTTTTACAATGGATTTTTAAAGGATTTTAAATAGAGGAGATGAATATTAATATCAATGTAATTTAGTAAATTAAAATTCAGGGAAGTCACTGGAAGTTGGTTTTCTGTTGAATAAATAGTTGGAAAATAGTAAAATATTTTAATTCACATTAAAAACCCCAAATAGTAAGTTAGAAAATGTTGTTTACGTAAGCTGAAAAATAAAAAGCCCAGCCCCACATTCTTCTTATTTTAGTTGCCTATAAAGTACTGTAGAAAGTTCTTCTGATTAGATACTGCTAATGGATAAATCTCTAGTAGCATAAGCATATCTGTACAATATATCATCTGGGACTCATGTCAGCTAACTTTAGACCTCTACAGTGTATATATCTATCATGTGAATTAAATACTGTAAGAGTCTTCTTTTAACTGTAGGAGAAAGAGAAACGATTTAGGAATGCAATTTATTTGGTCTCTGTTAGTCATTTACATAAGGAAGGAAAAGTCCTACCCCATTGTCTTTCATCAACCCTAGCAGCAGTGTTGCTGCCACCCAGATTTATGTTCTATCCAAACAGTGTCAACACAAATAAAACACAAGTATCTCTTCCCTCCACGTGGAGAGCTTCTCACTAAAATTTTCACTGTCCTGGAAATTCAATTTCAGATGTTTACAATAGGGGCCTGCCTTCTCCTTATGCTATTAACAGTGATTACCAATCCTTCATATAGTCCTCTCTCTGAGCATGTCTTTCATCTATCCACATCATATCTTCCTGTTGTAACTGCACCAAAATGAAAGATAAAACAGTGATCCCAGCTTGAGCTTTGTGGGAATAGTTCTAGGATTTTTAATTAACAAGGGTCTTGATAAAAACAGATGGAAAGTCGTTTATGCAGCACTGATGGAATAAATCACTTCAGTTGTGTATATACTAGAAAACCAAATGCATCTGTAAAATAGGTACAGACCCTAGCAGACAAACATCTCTACCATTTAATTGTCAGAATATTTATTCCCTGGCATGTTTTCTGTTGGCATCAATTAACACCTTGATGCAATTCCCAGGCATGATATGGGGTATTGCATATAGAATCATAGAACAGTTACAGCTGGAAGAGACCTTGAAGATCATCAAGTCCAGCCTTTGTCCCAGCCCTATCAACTTGCTATATGATGCCCCCCAATGCAACATCCACCTGTCTCTTAAACACCTCCAGGGATGGTGACTCAGCCACCTCCCTGGGCAGCCTATTCTAATGGTTGACAACCCTTTCAGTAGAGAAATTCTTCCTAATATCCAACCTGAACCTCCCCTGGTGCAATTTGCATNTATTTCCACCCAGCTTGCTGTCATCTGCAAACTTACTAAGGGTGCACTCAATCCCCTGGTCCAAATCATTGATGAAGATGTTAAACAGGAGCGGATGAAGCCATCACGGTTTAGGAAAAATATTAGAACATAAGGATTTTAGCCATGTTGATGTATTTTTTTGCTAGCATATATGTAGCCTCAACCACCCAGGTGTTGTACGTATAAAAAGCAATCCTTATGCACAGTTTTACTAGCCAGCTAGTTCATTGTTCTCATGCTCAATATCTGTATCCAGGAACTATGTTTTCTTGGCGCTTTGCTTTTCCATTCTATAATATGTGGAACTAAGGCATGGAATGTAGATTTTCAGAATTCGCCTTGGAAGATTGATGTTTAAAATTTGGATAAAGCAATACAGCATGTGAATAGTTTTCAACTCTTGGTTCATCACTGGATTTATCTTCTGAACACTAGTTAACAGTTTCAAAATGATGGCAAAAAAAAGGGGGGGGGGAACCCCCAGTTTTATGATGGTTTGGTAGCAGTGGAAAAAACAATCATTTTGAGACACACAGGAGTTAAAGTATCATTTATCTTAAGATGAAAGGCTTTTAAGGATTTATTTCATGGTCCAGGAATAGTTCTTAAGCAGTTAGAACAGGTTCATCTTTATCCTGGAAAAAGAGAGCCAGTACATGTCCAGCTGAGAAAAAGAGCCCTTTTAAAACAAAAGATTTTTAAGCTTATGGTAGTTTGGTATATTTGAAAGTGCTTTCCGATTCATAGTTTAATTAATATGTTTCTAGGTCATTAGATCACAGAATCACCAAGGCTGGAAAAGACCCCCAGTCCAGCCTATGACCCAATACACCACAACATCTAAACCATGCCAATCAGTGCCACATCCAATCTTTTCTTAAACACCTCCAGGGACGGCGACTCCACCACCTCCCTGGGCAGCCTATTCCAGAGCCCAAAGATAGCTTTGCTTTGTCTGTTAACTTTCACGTGATATCTATTAAACATAAAAGAGCAAACAATTGCTGGTGTAATGTCACAAATCAATTGAATACTGCTTAATAATCTTAATTCATACAAACCACTGCTACTAGTGAATGAATAATGCTTTGAGATAATAATTTTTTAATAAATAATTTCAAAATTTGTGGGTTTATGTATGAAGCTACCAGATGGCATCTTAAAATACATCTGACTCTGTTGATCTGAAGTTTCAAAAGCCCAAGATTTATGATTTTCATGACATGTCACTTCTAACCTTAGACTCCTATTTCTCAACTCATGCAAAAGAAGACTGTTCTGACAGACATATTTAAAGCAACAAAGTAAAAACAGAAAGAGGCAAATGAATGGGATGAGGGCAAATTAGATGCTAATTGCATAGAAATAACTGAATATTATATAAAGCTAATACATCCTTTTAATCTATCAAAATATATCAGGCAAAATCTGGGTTAATTTGAAATTGATATAAATGCAAAATATTCCAAGAGTCAGTGATGCATTTGATATTAATTTAACCTATGCCCAGGAGCAAGTGCCCCAATTTGAAATCAGTTGATCTACATTATTTCAAATTTACTGCAGTGTTGGTGAGATCTTTGCTTTACTGTTTAACATTATGAATAATATGAATATTATGCAGCATATTGCAATCTGCATCTTAAAATCTATAAAGATCTGCATGTTCACTAATATTAAAAATCTTTAGCATAGCAGAAAATGAAGGAAAAATTAAAAAGGATTTGTGCATTAAGACACTATGCTATGATTTCTTTCATCACCAAAATTACTTTTAATCATGAAAACATCATAAAATACTTAAAAATATACCTAAGCTATCCTTCCTCTTCTTCTTGCTGGAGAGAGGCTATAGTCACTTCTTTCAGCTCTCCATTTAAAGAAAGCAAACCCTGATGGCTCTTTTCCTGCCTCTCACAGTAATACAGGAACTTTCTGCCTAGTGGAAATAAATAATTGAATTAATATCAAAGAAAAAGAAAGATAAACAGACTACAGTAATATACTAAAGAGATTCAGTTTTGCTGCTCCCACAACCAGACGCTCTTAAGCCGTGATCCTATTATACATCGTATTAAAAATAAATAGAAGATGGAAGTATTTACACATAACAGTAGAAATTGCCCCTATATCAAGAAAAGTATATTATGCCCTCTGAATCTCTTGCTGTTGCCAGTAGAAGCCTTAATGTCTGTGGTAGCAGGGTAGAGAGCAAGTTTCAGTGAATAAAGTGGCCTGATGATAATGTGGGAGCTACCATCAAGCCTTTGTATGCCTCAAATTTATGTGCAAAATATCCACATTGCTGCTAGAAGATGTTTGACATAATTCTCCTTAGTAGTAAATTTTCCTTAGAGATAGCACTGAATTATGATATTGGTAAATTGTTATAATCTAGCAGTAATCTTTTGTAACAAAAATAGAAAGAAAACAGATTCTAAAGAAACCTTTAAGAATTTCAGAATACCTTTATGCCCATACCAGTATTAAATCCAATATTCTGGCCAATTACAATATGAGTGATACACTCTGCTGGCATATTTTGAAATAAAAAAAATTGATTTCCTAATGCAAGAGACAATGCCCTGATAATGTACTTCATTTTAAATACTATGTTTTATCAGTGATTTCAGGACATTACCCTGAGTTAGAACATTTTGGAAATGGAAAAGGCTGGAAAAAATGGGATATATCATCTTCATGATAGATTTAATTAACTGCTTAATCCAAAGCAGTATATAAGTAGTGCACTATACAGTATAAAGTTTTTTCAAAGGAATAATTAAATTATATTTCCAGAATGAAAATGCAATAAATTTTTATCAAAAGAAATGTTTTTGAAAGTAAGACTATTGAAAGCCAAGATGCACAGTGCAGCTAAACCCCAGCTAAGCTCTGAACTGAGCAAAAATTAACTCTGAATTCTAGGAAGATATAATTATCAATACAAATACCAAAGAACCTCCAACACCTTTAATTTTACCAGGTAAACATCTTCAAATGAAAATCAACTTGAAATAGTTTGATCTTAATTGAAAGAGTAATCTCTTTAGGAAATATGTGAAGTCACAGATAAGAAATGTTTTATGTAATGAAAAAGTTTGAGATAATCACATATCAGTGCATATATTGATAAAGTTAATTAACAATACAGACTCTTATCTGAATACATTTCATGCACAAGACATATTTAAATGCTTAATTGAATCTATTTGCCATAGCATGCCATGACTACATTATGAATCTTCACTTCATGGAATGTTTTTTCAGAACTCCTTTGGCAGGTTTTTTTTTGGCAGTATACGATCTTGGTTTGCGAAGCCTAGCCCTGATTGATGACATGTATTTAATGTTTAATGTGTGGAATGACTTCCCTTCAAAATATTGCACAGTGGATTACTTACCATTATTTAGATGTATTTATGAAAGGTGCTTCATATTTTTCATTATTTTTAATGCTTAAGTTTAAACTGAATTTTTTCCAGTTTCAGTTGGAAAAAGAATTCCATTTCATTTCTTTAATTTTTTATGACAGTTTTTCTTCCTGTCTGAAAGCTTTGAAATGTTTTATGTGCTTTATACAATTTCAGAGACAATCTTGAAAATTTGACACGCTAATGTTTGTGCCTTTTATTGCCTTGTCTAAATATAGCTATCATACTGAAAAAATGTAGATATCCCAGGCATAGGGAGACCATCAAGAAAACAGGGAAATCCTTTAACCTCTCAGAGACTGTGGTTATGAAAGGGCCCATGTCACCTCCAGGAGATATCCTACTGTTACCAGACAGACTCTGTAATTTTTTAAACTGTTAGAATAAAATTGCTTTGCTTTTGTGATAAAGGTTTCTCACTGCTTCCCTGAGCTGAGCTAGACCAGACACTGGAACTTAGATGAAGGGATCTGTCTCTCCTCCAGTCCCAGGGATTTAGCTGCTGACACCAAGTGAAGGATTTTTCTAGACATAGTGACACAGTGAAAGGACTATACTTATTCTGACTGTGAGGTAGTACTTCTGGAGTAAAGGAGGATATAGTTGCAAAAAGTCATTCTTGACTTTTACAAAAGCTGAAAGATGATTGGTAAAATGAGAAGGAATGGAATTATAAGCTTCTTCTGACAGGTTTTTTTGAGAAATATATTTTTGCCCGTCAATCACAACTTTTGTGCTTCATGTGTCTAAAAAATGATTTATTCTTTCATAATTCTATCTTTTCTTGAAAAACATGAAATTCATGTCTAATGTACAGAATTTGTAACTGAATAAAAATGTTACTTGTCCTTCAACAATTTTAGTTACCACCTATAAAGCCATTAGATACTAAAATATCTGCCACAGTTTCAAAGGCAGGTGGGTAATGATTGTCATCTACTTATCATGCAATTAACACTGCAGATCTTAACCAGCCATTAAATAAGCAGCATTCTCCTTGAGAAATTAAAATATCAGAAGTCGTTTAGAAAAGAATGCACTATGTGAGCACTCAGGACATGCCAGTGATTGTGTCACTGTCTTCTGCTGTCTACAGTTGGAAACTGTTGGCTTGGATAACTTAGTAATCTAAAATGACCTGAAGCTAGTGTGGTTTTCACAGCAGAGAATAGATAATAAAAAAGAATATGGAAAGAGCTAATATGAACATATGGTTGTATGGATTTGTTTCATAAAATAATTTTTTTTAGTTGTTTTTTTTTTTACAGATGATATCATCTTGGGAAAAAGATCTAGCTGGTTATATTCAAAAGGAAAGCTTGTGTTGTGAAATGTATGTGTTATATACTCCACATATCATGTATGCATAATCCAGTTGTTAAGAGCAGGGAGACGTTTAAGTGAAAATGCTTTCTTAATCTGGAAACAATCAGGATCCCATGAATTAAGGAATTTTAAGTTGTATCGTAAAGTGAAGATGATGTAATTATCAATAGATCTTTAAAAAATATTCAGTATTAGACAGTTCTACAATGTATAGAACAAATCCATTACTGATTAGGAGTGAGTGGTATTCAGGAAAGACTTTTAATAGGAATTGAAGTGATTGAAGTTTGATTTCTTGAACCTGATATGTGATTTGCTATGCATTTGAGGTTGCCTTGACAGTCATTTCTAACCCCTTGTTAAAAACTTGCTCAGTTCTGGGGTCCTCAGTATAAAAAAGATGTGGAACTGTTGGAACAGGTCCAGAGGAGGGCCACAAAGGTGATTAAAGGGCTATAGAACCTCCCCTAAGGGACAGGCTGAAGGAGTTGGGGTTGTTCAGCCTGGAAAAGAGAAGGCTTTGAGGGGATCTTATGGCTGTCTTTCAGTGTCTGAAGGGGGATTATAAAATAGAAGGGGAGAGACTTTTTAGGTGGTCTGATTGTTATAGGACAAGGGGGAATGGTTATAAGCTGAAGGAGGGGAAATTTAGATTGGCGATTAAAAGGAAGTTCTTTACCCGGAGAGTGGTTAGGCACTGGAACAGGTTGCCCAGAGAGGTTGTGGATGCCCCATCCCTGGCAGTGTTCAAGCCCAGGCTGGATGTGGCCCTGGGCAACCTGGTCTAGTGATTGGCATCCCTGCCCATGGCAGGGAGTTGGAACTAGATGATCTCTAAGGTCCCTTCCAACCTGGACAATTCTATGAGTCTATGATTCTAATAACTCAATTTTCATTTTTAAAAATATAACTAATAGAAGAAAAAAATAGATCATATGAAAACTTGCATGATTTTCCTTGAAACAAGTTGCAGATACCACATTGACATTGTAGTCCTGTCTAGCTAATGTCATATATTAGGAATATATTTGATTAGAAATACATGATAAAGAAGAAAAGTTTTTTCATGTTTTTTAGGTGCTCATATATTATTATATATTAATTGGGCCATCATTAACATCCAGAAAGTACACTGCCAGAACTATCACAGCTAAATGCTTGGTTGAGCACAGAGGGTGCTGAGACACAAACTAAGACTTCTGGACATCAATAAATTTCCTTGCCCTCTACCCTATCTTTTTTTCCCCTTAAGCCTTCTATTTGCATTTAGCCAACACATTAATACAGTAAACATCTGATAACCAAGTCAACATTAATTGCAAAAGTGTTTCAGTTGTCACAAATATGTCTGACGAAAATAAGATTTTTTTTTCCTTCAATGAAAACATATCTTTCTAAACTTGTTGAGAAACAGAAGTAAAAAAATTGATCTTTCTCTTCATTTCTCTTGTTCAGCTCTGTTTTGAAGCAAAAAAAAAAAAGGAAGGGAAATCAATGTGAAGTGTTTATCAGTTCATTAGTGCCTTTCCACCAGAAACAGAAAAATAATGCTGAAAATATTTTTTGTCTATCAACTGACATTTATACATTAAAGTAGAATTCTATATCACACGATTGAACATGTCAGATATAGACCTGAGGACAGACTTCTGAGTATTCCTTACCATTTCACACTGTGCTAACAGCCTACTTGTATAACATATATTTCTTTGACACTGTTTAGCTCTTCTAACATATCAATCTGTCACTCTTTAAAGAAGTTTTGCAAAGATCTCTGTAAGATATATGATCTTTCAGTGAGTTCGCACTGCAACAAACACTTCATAAGCTCTGTCAAACAGTGATTTGTGCAGGACTGCAGCAGGCTATTAAACTTATCTTTTCCTAGAACATTTTTCTTTTTCTCAATAAAAACAGAGAATATTGGAAGTATTTCAAATACAAGCCAGAGGGCTGTTGTTCAAGCAGTTTCTCAATATAGAAATACCAGTATGTTCAGTGACATGACTGGCATGCCTGTATCAGTATTTACCTTCTGTGTAGAGACAGCCAGAAAAACTGCAGCTTATGCTGATGTATAATGAGAAGTTAATTAAAATCTTGAGTTATTTTAATGATAAATCTTTCTCTCTCCTCAAATTACAACCATTTCTACGCATTCCAGTAACAGGTCAGTCAAGAGAGAACTGACCCATAGCAGATAACCTGAAGGGATGGAAATAAAGTAGCTGTTATTCTGTCTGCCAACATGATTTGAGGGAAGGCTGACCAGATGAGTTCAAGTTTATATTGGTTAAAATAGGAGACTTTGAAGGAAGACAGTTAACATGTTTATGTAACATGAATTACTTTGCAGATGGTCTCCATCACTTTATCTACAAAATAAGTTTAAATTTTTTTATTGCTTATGTCTCAAACACAGTTGTTTTGGTACAGGAATACCAAAGGAAACTGTGTGATCTCTGTTCTTGCAGGACTCAGACTAGAAATTACAAATAGATCTTTCTGATTATAAAATCTCTGAGGAAAAAAAAAGATACCCATAATAGTCCATAGCCCAGAGTCAATAGTAAATTTAATTGTGTGTGTTACTATATTATTTACTCTTTCACTATAAGAAAGAAACCAAAAAATAATTAAGCACTCTTCTCCAAGCCCCACAAAGGATAGCTTATATAAAGCAATTTTCCATATGTTAAGTGGTACTTGCTTATAGAATGTTGTTTGTATGTATTCAGCTTGAAAGCTCTTTTCAGACATTTTAAATCATTCTTGCAAAAGAAAATCATATATTTTATCAGAAAATATGCTATTTTCATTCTTCCATGCTTGAGAATTCTGAAAATGTTTTCCCAGATATGCCAGGGAACTTGCCTGCAGCATAAGGCAAAGCACACAAATTTTGAGGCTTAAGAGATGTAGTCTACGAAATGCACAAGCCCATGAAATGAAGGTGATAATGGGATTCTGAATGCCAAAACTAATGTTAGTACTTGCAAAAGGAAAATGATAGCATGATTCTGAAATGAAATTAAAGATCTGCTTTCCAATAAAGGACATTCAGGAATTCTTACTAAAAGTGAGAAGTGTAATAGTGGGAAAAACAGACTTAATGCTTTTGTGTTTGGAATAGAATGTGCTTTTCCACCCATGCAGAAAACTGGCTGTTTTGGAAGGTACAATATTGTGGGTGCACAGCTCAGCACTGCATTATAAAACAAAGTTTTAAGGAATGTAAGTTATTCAAAGGTTTTGGACTTGCTCTTGATGAATGGACTGTTGCAGATGTTTGTTTATTCACATTATTATCCATTAATTTGATCATACTGTCTTTCCTAGTTAATGAATCATCATGTAAGTAATTTAGACAAGATCAGTAATGTTGTATTATTTCACCTTATGCAGTAGAGTCATTAAGCCTTAATGCAATTCAGCCCTGTGAAATTATCAGGGTAAGTACTATTTAAAGGAGAATCATGCATAAATGCTTGACCCAGTATTTTAAAATATTCTAGTGTCTGAACATTTTTAATGAAAAATTCATAGTATATCTGAGCTGAATATTTACAAAACAGACGTTTTCTAGGGGAAAAAAAGGCCTTTATGACCGAGAATAGCACTTCATTACACAAAATGTGCCTTTTTTCATGTATTTGAGTAATATAAACAGTGAGAAAAATGAGCGAAATAAAACAACTTTACTCCTATTTTATGCTTTTAATTACAAACTTTCTCTTGCTTTCTATATCAGCAAGTTTTCAACTATTTTATGAATGCAGGATCTGTGCATACAGTTTGATGTAGAGATTACACTTCCATCTTAAGATGGAGTATAGATTTTATTTTAGCACAATAAGACATGTTGTAGTTGATAATGTAATTCTTTTACTTTTAATTATACATTACAACAAATTTATAATCTTCAGAGTATGAATATACACTAGTGATTTTTATGCAATATTGTAGCTAACTGAATAAGCTGTATCATATACATACATAGTCTGAAAGATATGCTGCTGCATCAGGAAGCATTCATGAAAATTCTTTAAAAGGAAGCTTGGATTAACGTTTTTAAATTTCACCTGATATCCTGAGACCTTGAGACACATATAAAGATAAAGGGTTTGTGTTTTCTAAAGAAGATGTTCTGTTGAAAGGATATGATAAGAACATTCAGACAAGTAATTACAAGTGACAAAGGCACTTCCTAACCACTACATATCCTACCTATTGAGCAGTAGTCTCAATCTGCCAGTTGAGACTCAGTGTGAGATATAAAAAAGAAAAAGACCTTTGAAGAGTTTGGTAATGTCTTTATGACATCCCAGAATGCTGTTTATGAGCCTTTTCCATCAAATATAGTAAGGACATTAATTCTATCAAGAAATGGTGGTGCTGGAAAAAAAACTGTGATACAGATTTTTGAGAGAATAATGATTCAATGTTCTAAAGGAAAATTCTAAACCATAAAACTTTCTAAATGAAAACTAAATTCAGGAATTAAAACCTATCTTTTTGTCAAACCGGCTAAACCAGAAACATTTAGAAAATAAGTACAGGGATATAGATTTAACTTTTTAAACATATTTTCTCTAAACAATGTCCTTCATACCAGCAATAATGGTAGAAAACAGACTGAAATTTCACTCTGAGAGACAGCATATACTTTGAGAAAAAGAAGCAGGTGGTTAGTGAAGTGGTCCAATTGCATCAAACATTTGTACTTCAAACAGGGCACTATAGAGACTCCTAATAGCAATTCTCTATAGAAACATATATATATACATATATATATATACACACACCAACATATACATATAGCAGGTGTGATATATATAAACATTGGAATTCTATTCTTCCACTGACATATACAGAAGGAAATTGTCACTCTCCTAGCTCATACCACAGCTCTGAATGTTTCAGGTGCCACCTAGTGTCCAGTTCTCATGATAAAAGTCCCTTTCATGAGGAGAAGACAGATTTTCTTTGTGCCCTTTTCAGACTATGTACAGGTCAGCCCCGATGACTTTTGCCAATAGGAAGACGGAAGAGATGTAGCATACTTTCTTTGTATGACTAATCAGTCTCTAGTTTGTAATCATTTCAACCCTAACTATTTTAGATTAGCATTTATACAGATTAAGAGTAAATTCATGTATTAGCAATGTCTAACAGTGCTCAACTTTGTCTAGCAATGTCTAACAGTGCTCAACAGTGCTCTTCCTTTTCTTCTTAAGTCTCCTTAGGAAGTGCCAGCACTTTTCCACAAAATCTTTATTTCATTTCATTCTTTTCTCTGCTTTCAGTATTCATATCATCTTGAATATAAAAATTACAAATCTTCCTAATATTCATGTGATGTCTTGCCAGATGGAATCCTAATTTCAGTAGAGATTTCTATAAATTTAATGAAATGTATTTGATGTATGTATCTATATTTGTCTGTGAAATTTGTGCAGACACAGTATATGATGCTACCCAACTCATTTGTGCTATGACAGCCTCCTTTGGTGGGTAAACTGCTATTTCCTAAATTCAGTTAGTCTTTGGTTACTGTCAATTCCCCAGGTAAGGACAGCCAGTGAGCAAAAATGCAGCATTATAAAGTACCTAGCAGAAAGCAAAACAAGATGAAGCATTGAGGCAATAGTGGTATGAAAATAAATAATACCATGAGGTATTTCTTACCATAGCAATTCAGAGATTGAGGATCGTATTATTTTGTATAATTCTAAAATACATAGTAAGAAATACATGCAGAAGGAATATCAATACAATTTAGATTTTAGGATTATTTTTTATTTTGGATTTTCCTGAGTTCTGAAATAATCTTTGTAATTACAACAACTTCGTCCCAGCTGCCTACAGAATACAGCTATGCTGAAAAAGTGCTGAAAATCTCTGCAGTCTAGATGGAACAATCTTATTATGACTCATGTATGGAGACATCTATACAGCTATTACATGGCAGTCAGGGTGCATCTGCCTGGGCTTCATTCACTTGGGAAGCTGAAGAACCACCATGTGGCAGATACATTACTTCAGACTTTGGACCACACTGATAGGGTTGCATGCTTTCAGCTAAGTGTGGATGGAGCAATCTCTGAGATGCAGTCTTTTCAACAGCAGCTCTACATTCTTAAAAAAAAAAAAGCCTCCAGTGCTCTTTCTCAGTCCATGCACTATGTGAATTTACCTGCCAGCCATACTTGGAGTTTAACTGGTGTGCTCAGCAGCTGTACAGGAATTTGCTGCAGATAAACCTTTAATTTGTCAAAGTCAAGAGAATTTGGTAAAACAAATAAGCATGGCTGGTGCTGTTAACTATATAGCTCTCCTAGACAACTATTCAGTTTTCAGCTGTTTGTCATTACCTTTGGGTAAGGGTAACACTTTAGAAGTGTTTCTGATGGGGAAATGTCAGATTTAGACCTATCTGCTGAACCTTATAGTCACCTTTCTGTTGAATTCACCTACTGCTGTATTATGCTGTCATATGGTAAAACTAGTGACTCCCATTGTATTTTTGCATGGTCTTTCAGCTCTCTAGTGCTGTTCTGTGCTTTCACCTGATTTAAAGAGATATGCTGAACAGTGTATTGCATCTAAAGGGAATGTATGACAAACTCTGGACCATTTCTTGTATTACTGTATCAATGTTACTATACCACTACAAATATCACTTATTTCCATTGTATATCCTGGAGGGGTTTTTTTTGCTGTACTTCTTGTTGCTGTTGCTCTCTTGCTTCTAAAAGAATTATATTAGTGTAGTTCTAATTTAGTTAATGCTGAAACAGGTTTGTTCTTGTAAAAATAACATATGACTTTAATACTATAAATAGAAACATTCTTGTGATACTAGCAAAGAAGGCAAGTGCAGCAGCTGTTTCAATATACTTAGAACAAAAAGCAAATTCGATATAAAAATCTACACATAATGTTCCTTCAGGACAGGGTTTTAAAAAACACTCATACTAATCAGCGGCTTTACTTCAGATAATCAAGTTCCTCTGTCAATTTTTGGCATTAAAATAACCTCAAAGGGAATAAAAAGCAAAATTTTGTCATTCATTAAAAAATCAGTAACTAACTATGCAATGTAATTACCTGAATTATATTAAGCGAACAGTAGAGACCCTCAGTGAGGGTATTATTACTAAGATATTTGCCTGTCAGGAAAGAGCAATGAAGAACAGGAGAAGAAAAATACATGTTTTACCTTTTTTAATTTAGGGGGAAAAATAATCTTTCTCACACTTCTTGACTACCTATTTATAGATGGATACTAGCATGTGACAGTCTCTTCTGATTGACCCACATAAAATGCAGAAAGCAAAAGGGACACTTCAGAAAGATTTTGGTTGTTAGGCAAACTGATTTCTTCCTTCACTGCACTGATACTGCCTACGACAAATTTCTTTTGTGGTTTTCCTCACTCTGTAAACTCAAGTGTATGTATACGTATATTTCAATATGCATGAGGGAAGACAGCATTATTTCTATGCTCATCAGTCCCTTTTAGATCTAATTCTAGACCATGATTACTCAAATGTTCATAGCAATGTGAATGAGGGCAGACCAAAAGAGAAAGTAAGCAGAATATACACTTTGAAAAAGAAAACAAAATAATATGAGGTTTAAACTATGCATCTAATTTACTTCTTTAGTATATAAAACCTTTAGAAAACCATGTGCAATCAAAATAAACCATTGCAAGATTTGATATAGGTAAATTTTGGACAACTGAATGTCAAACTACTTCATATTGTTGAAAATGTATTATCTTTCCTAATATTTGGGATCTTTGGATTGTATAGGACTCATATTAACAGAGATACTACATGCAGCACTTCTGAAATCAATCTTGACTCTTCAGTATCAAAGGGTTCTCACTTGTCAACAAGACAAACTACATATGCATTGCTTTTCCAAGGAATACTTGTGTACAGCAGTGCTGTAGTATTTCCAGTTACACCAAGTCCTGTCTCAAATGACAACTGGAGTGATTCACAGAGTGGGATATTCCCTGGACCATACTGAGGTTTGTCTGGCAGACTAATTACTGTTTGGAATAGCAGATGTGAGTAAGCAGTCTAGGACTAGTACCATGTAGTAATACAGGGATGTATCCAACTGACAGTCTAGGGACACCAGGAGTATCCAGTTTCAGAACTAATAAATGGAATGGATATTAGCCTCTACATTTCATATTTTTTTAATGAGTCAATACTCTTGAGATATACATTTGGTATTGACAGTGTTTCTCACTCTAGATTGGGAAAAATGGGATCATAATTGTTTGTAATGGCTGTGAGCAAATGTGATAAAGACATGAATCAACCCTATTATAAAAGAATTCTTTATGTTCCTAAATTTCTAACATCAAATTTAGTGTGTGAGGATCATTATCTTCAGTAGACAAAATACAAATATTTCTCACCAGGCTGAATGCAATGAAATGATATGACACATTTTTACTGGAATGTTTGCAAATACAGGTCCTTGACATTTTGATATGGTATTATAAATTTCATGCTCAAACAGCTTAGGCATTGCAGGTGCTACTCTTGATTCTAGAAATAAAGGAAAAAAAATCTGACTTAAAATCTACATAAAAAGAAAGTAAATCTGAAATTTCCTTGTCTGGTTATGATTTGTTTCTCCTTGAGTGAGTGCCAAGAGGCTTAACTTCTGCCAGTCTTGTTTCTGAAAGTATTGTCACAAAGAAATTGTATTTAGTGTGATTTAATTTGAATAGCTTCTTAATTAGTATTTATAAGTGGCTGAGTTTCTGTTAGTTAAAATCTTTAAAGGAATGTGTCCATTCCTGCTAAGCAGAAATCTCTGAGGCATATTTTACCCACCGATTTAGAACAGAATTTCCACTGACATCAATAAGAATTAATGAAATAGAAACTTAATTAAAATCATTGAGGGGTATTTTGATCTTAGTGTTTTGTCATCATGTAAAAAAAAAAAAAGAGGATAAATAAGTTCATACACACCTCATTTACAGGTGGAATATTGATGTAGGAAAGCATCTGGGTTTTGTGCAAGCAAATAATGCACATGATTTCAGAGATAACTGACAATTAAATCTAAAGCAAAATTATTACTTGGAGAGCAATTAAAACAATTCCGATAGCTTGCTTTTAAAAGGCCATGAGCAACAATACACAAAAATGTAGAAAAGGTGGCTCATGTAAAAAATTAAACTATGATTATTTTCAGAGCACGTGAACAAGAAGCTCAACCAAATTACAATGTGGCAAATTTAAAAGGAAACACTTTTCCATGCTTTATGTGATTCTGAATATTAGAATGTCACTGTAGTCAAAAATTCATGCAAAACTGAACAAAAATTACAATCTAGTTTGGCAGTCTCTGTGTTCTCTGACAGGTGACAATCTCAAGGTAACAATCTGGAGATTTAAATGGTAGGGAGTTGGTACTAAAATATCCCATTCAGTTTGAAAATAGATGCTACCTATCAGAGAAGCCTAATGCAGTTACTTGTTGACATACACACGTCCCCTTCAAAATAGTACAGTTGTATATATTCAAAATGAAAATACAGAAAAAACCTACTATATTTTAAATTGTACAATTTATTTTCTACTTTATTATCTAGAATCGGGAATAAAACTACTTGGAGTTAGAAGTAGTAACATATTTGCTAGCCACTTTCATAGCATTAAAGAAACAATGCTAGTGTTCATTTTAGAGGAGTTGTAGAGCATTGCAACTGGAAAACTGAGTTTTATATGAGGAGGGTGATTTTTAATTAGTGCTTTAAAATATAAAATAATTTCATACGAATATATTGACTGTATGGGTAATCCTTGATGATATAGCCGTGAGAGTAAAGAAAGCAATTTTAGACAGTGGCTGTTAAAGGCATCACTAATCTTTATATTCTTCATTTCAAAGGACAGGGACTCTTTTTGTGACCTTTTTATAAGTCCTAAGAAATAGAGACCTCTGAAAGAGTTCATCTTCTTGGAAAAGCTAAAAATAAAAACACTGTGTACTGGTAGAGTTTTCAAGTTAATATACTATGATTTGTAAGATAACCAAAATCCACAGGATGATATTCTTACCTCTATTTTGACATGCTATAATGATAACTGGAAGGGCCTTGAACAAATCCCTTTGAACAAATATGCAGCATCACCACCTTTGTAATGCTTGTAAGTAGATATGAAGACAGGGGAATTTTGCTGGGAGGACAGAACACTTAGTCTGATAAAGCAGTAGGAAGAATATCAAGCATTTAGGTGAGCTTTTAAGTGACCAAGATAAAGCAACCTATCTTCTTACTTCTGTGTAGTGTCCTTGTGCAAAGAAATGAAAGTCAAACCCATACCCACAGAGTTGATTATGTAAGAGGAAAACAAAAGTAATAGCAGCAACTAAATGAGCAACTAATCTGCGCATTTAACATATTCACATCATAACATGATTGGTACAGCAAGTCTTGCAGGTGAACAAATTGCTAGCATGTATTTTATGCATAGCATGTGCACGTATAGTACATGTAGCATATATATGATTATACTGAATTCTTTCTTTCACCAACTGGTACATAGTTTTGTTTCATGGCTGATATCAGAAGTCTAACATATCCTAGTTCTTGGTAGTTTTTGGCATGGAAGTTTGGCAATGTAACATATCTCATGTGCTTGTTTTGATAAACGTTTGTACCTTTGTTCTCTAATTAAAACCTACTATAACAGTTTAAATTATTTTTTCCATACTCTATTGAAATATGTTGATGTATATGTGTGTGTCTGTGTGCAAACACTCCTGAGCACATCAAGGTTGCAGAAAAGTAATTTAACTACATGGAACTCAGGAAAAGGAATTAAAACAATACGTATGTACACTTCTCCCATCTTGGTTCCTTTGTAGATTAGGGAAAATTGCTATGAATCTGAGTATAGGCTGATTTGCCTCTTCCCTGTTAGCATTAGGCTGGTAAGTATATTTGTTACAAGCTTTGATGAACTCAGGGTGAGATTATGAAAACTCTTTTGCTTACGCTTGTATAAATTCTAGCTTTTTATGTCCATTACCTAAAGGACTTCAGCAGTAAATGACAGGAAATGTAATCAAGATATTTATGATGCTAAAACATCATTTAAAAGGTTGTACAGTTGGAGTGTATCACCCAGTAAAACTGTCCACAGAGATCAAACTAAGAGCTGAGACATGACTCATTTTGCATTTGGTGGTTTAAAGCTCTGCATTAGAGTACAAATCACCTAAATCTATGGTATTCCATATGTTTAAATTAATCAACCCCTTTGCTCAGAAATCAGTTACCCACAGTATCTCATCACTTTTTGCCTCATATTCTAAAATCTATTAAATCATTCAACAGCTTCCTGATCATACTCTGGCTAATGTTTCTTAAAACGTTCTCCTAGTATTCAGTCTTAAGTACTTTCATTTATTCTTCCAAATTTTGATTGATTCAAATCTTATGTTCTTTCTTGTCTGTTATAATTTTGCTTATTGTTTTGCATTTGTATAATGTAGAGTCAGAAACATATGAAGTACCTTTGTTTCCTCTCTTATGTAATAAGTTCTTTGCTAACAATTAAGAAAAATATCTGGAGCTAAGGAAAACCTCGTGCTCATTTTCCTATAATATTCTACCTTTGGATATGTGGATATATAAGCAGATGCTTAATAAATAAAGTCAGTAATGGCTTTTCAGTGTAAGAGTTACATGATATCCATGAAAACACACTATCTGCCCACAGTTGCCATAATTTTTGTGTTCTATGTTTTTCAGCAAAATGCAATATTGATCTAGAGAAACATTATAAGTAATATAAATGTCTTCTCCAGAATTACAGAGTAGTTCCTGTGGCAATCCAGGAGTTCCACCAAAAGGTATCTTGTACGGTACAAGATTTGATGTTGGTGACAAAATCCGATACAGCTGTGTAACTGGATATATTTTGGATGGCCATCCTCAGCTTACTTGCATGGCCAACTCTGTGAATACAGCATCGTGGGACTTCCCCGTTCCTATCTGTAGAGGTGAGAAAAATGCTACAGTAATATTCTTAGTAAATATTTCTTAGTATGAACAACTTTAAATGTTTTAATTATTAACTTCTAGACTTTGATTAAAGAAAAGACTTTTTGAGTAGTTAATCTCTTGCTTGCATATATGATGTATCTCAGCTCATGCATCTACTAGTTTTTAAGTCAATATCCTGTTAAAATGATGCATCATTTATTTTAAAGTATATGTAATAAAATAAGAACTAGAAACTTAGCAATAGGTAGGATATAAGCATCTGTTTAACATACGTACAGCTACAGGACTGTAAATTTTGGATCCATTAATATTTTGTAAGGACAGATTTTTGTCAAATATTAACTTGGATATTGAGCAGATAGAAGTCTGAAACTAACAGAACAATTAAGTTTGAGGGAATTCCACTCATTCTCAGTCAGATATGATATCTTAAGATTTCTCTATAGGATACAAATTTATTCTAGTAAATGTAGATCAAAACCGAAACACTTGCTCATAACAGAAATACAGCAGTAGCAAGGAATTAAATTTTATAGGTAAGTCTTATTTTCTAGAGACTATTCGAGGAAAATAATAATTATGGAGCAATGAAAAGAGATAAGCTGATAAAATGGAGAAATTATCACTACTTGACACAACCAAATACAATAAAGACAACATTTTGATGAAACACTGTTATGTCAGGCAAGATTAGATCTTTTTCTGGATTCACAGGTTAATTTTACAGAATGTAACATCTATATTTTTCTAAAAAAATGTGAAAGATCCTTGATGTAAGTTTTATCATCAGGCATAATAAAGGCTTGCTGCACCAAATTACTGTTAAGGTATTTTTAGTCTATGTTTGATAAAAAATCTAAATAATTATTTTCAATAGTTTCTTCTATGAACCTGTAATTGATATCAGAAACATCTAACTTTGCATTTAATACAGAGAGCTTTGTGGTTCCATTCTAATGAATTTGTCCTAATTTTATCTAATGCGATTATCCAACATAGAATTCTGCAGCAGGTTGTGTAAGGTGATTAGCCACTAATGAGCTTCTTATCTCTTTTTTCTGTTTGCCATGGAGACTCTCTTTGATTACACACTCATCTTTAAAAGGTTCCTCTGATAAATGTCTTATTGTTCCCTACCAATGGTCATTACATTCAAAAGAGAGAACCCTGAGACAAATAAGCAAAATACTATTTTGAGAATATATGTGTAAGAATTAATTTTCCTCCACACTTAAAAACTTGAATACTGTTTACTAGTAGATGTCCAGGTCTCTTCCAGACATACATATTCTCATTGTTAATTTTAATATAAGTGTTTGGATTGGGGAAATAGAGTATTTTAATGACATGATGTAGAAAAGTCATGTTCTGATTTATTACAAAGAAGTCCGAAGAATAGCACAAAAGTATCCAATTGCTTTATTTCATAACCACTTTCTCAGTGAACAGAATTTGAAAGCACAATTTTTTTCACCTGTCATTAGCAGTTCTGACTTTAAAATACTGTAATTTTTATTACATTTACTAGAAATTAGAATAATACCTTAATTAAAGGAAAGTAATTGGATTGTTTTGTGTTGTGGTCAATTACATTGTTTACAACCCACACTGACAAATTAATTTGGATAAGGTTGTTTGCATCAATGAAACATGACAGTAGCTTTGTCACCTATTCCTGAGATAATGTTGCAGCTTGCTCTTTCTCTATAATACAACTAGCAAGGAATAATTTACTGAGGTTAATAAATGATGTTATGTATATATAATGTAACATATATATATAATATAGATATATAGATATACATAAAACATTATATAAAATATTGCTGTTCCATAAAGGTTATAACAGTCAGGCACTTTCATAATCAAGGAAGTATTCTGACCTTTATACTGCTTACATTTTCCCTGTTTCAAGGTAAAATGGACATTATAAGTATAACCCTATAAGAATAATTATATAATTATATATAATTATAAGAATAATGTCAATTTTTTTGAATTCAGAAATTTCAAACCTAGAATATAGTTCTGTTCTTAGAAGTTCTTTTAAAAGAACCTTTAAATTCTTTCAAATTTTCACTATGTCCTGTACAAATGGCTACAAAATATTTGCCACTGTAAAATTGCTGTTCATATTTTTAACAAGAGCCTTTGTTTTTCCACTTGTTTGAATTGACATGCATTATAGTCAGACAGTTGCACAACCACCTGACTGTAGGTTCTTTTTTTACATAAGTAAATTGCATGTCTGCTATTTTGATTATTTGTCTGTGAAGATATTGAGGGTTTTTTTCCATATATAGTCACGATAGTTAAAAGACTAAAGTGCTTGTTGCTAAATTCAGTCTAGCAATTCTATAATTCCCCTGCAACATATGTATATGTACATAGAATGATATATTTATTTCTACTTATCTACATAGATGTATACTTAATTTCTTCTTCTTCAGTGGGCTTATTCCAAACAAACTGGATCAAAATTTTTATAAGCTCATATTTTAAAAAAAATATCTAGAAGGTGTCAAATAGAATATTAGAATATTCAGCTTGCCATTGAAGTATTATGCTATTTCCTGTGTGCAGAACACACTGAAGAGGAAAATTAATTGCAAGTCACTGGTATAATTCTGTGACTACATAGACACATGACTATACATATTTCAACTACATGAGGTAAGTCAAAAAAACTAGAGAACACCTTCAAATGAAGTAAAAGTATACCTTAGAGTCTTGTAGACCCTTTTGTACAGTTTCTTGAAGGGATATATCTATTCATATACTGTATATAATAGTACAGAACATTGGAAAAAGAATGAATTAAAATTCCTGTGACTACCAAGAAATATTCATATAACAATGTAGCATTTCACAGATAAATTTCTTTGCAGGTAGGTAAATGATTTTGTGATAATGTGGCAAATAGATCCTAGTAGTATAAGTGGTAAATAAGCTGACTCTGCCTTTGTATCTTTGCTGTAAGCTGGGCTTTATAGGCTATGGAGAGAAAAAAATCAGGAGATAAAGTCAGAGTACTTTTCATTAATTAGTGAAACTGACAATATACATAGAGGAAAATAAAGTGTACTAACTTAAAAGCAGGAATAAATTACATCTCACAGGAAATAAGCATTGTTTTGTCTAAAGCCAGTTCTTATATACAAAGAGTTGTTATTGCTTATTCTTGGGAAAAGCCCCATAATATCTGTGTGAGACTGAATTAAGAATATATTGGATTATTTAAAGAAAGTTAAAAACAAATCCAGCAAAAATATTTTATATAATAATGTATTTGTATATAAGATATGAAGATAACTTGACACTAATGAATGAGCAATGTTTCAGAGACTGTTCTACAGGCCCTTTTTGGGACATCATAAATCAATGGCTTAGAATGGCCAGCACTGTTATGGTTGGTACATTAAAAAATGTAAATAGTCTACAAAAGACAATGATACTCCCCTAAAATTAGAGAATTTAATTCTTCACCATTTCAGTGAAGTTCCTGAGGTGAACGGCATCAGCAGGTGAGCTCTGGAGCAGAGGATCATGCCAGGAGACCGTCCTGAAAGTGACAAAAGCAAAGGCAAAAATGCAGGGAGAGAGAGGGTGCCCCAGAATAACCCAGAGTGGGAAGAGTCCTGTTGAATGCCAGCTCAGAAATAGTCTGGCCAGCAGGACTAGAGAAGTGGTTGCACTCCTTACACTCAGAAATGTGTATATCCAAGTCAGAATATTCATCAGAACATCAGAGTCATGCTTTGATTTGTTTTACATAGTCTGGCTTCGCACATCCTCTTGGCAATTGAGGAATTCCTGTCAGGAAAGCTGTCCCAAGGTCTGTTTCAAGCTTAATTAACAGTGTACAAGCCCTCAGCCAACGTGATATAGTCCACAATAAAGAGGTATTTCAATCAAAGTAATTAGCATCAGTGCAGTAACTGTCTTAATTTGGAGAACAGGCCTCTTAAATTACATCTCCAAGCAGTATATAAAAGACTAGAGAAAGCAGCAGAATGGAACTGTTTCTAAATAAATGAAATTATGTTTAGAAGAAGGAAAGTATATAAAATTATTCCAGAAAGGGAGTGTTTGCAGACAGCTGTAGTTCACACAAAAGTAAGGGAAAGACAGACATAACAATGCATTATCTTGCCACTTATCATGGAAATGTACCAATAAGATCAAATATAATAGCAAAGGTTATTATAACTATTAATGTAGGCAACAAAAAGAGAAAGACCAGATTTTAAATTCAAGAAATCTAATCCAGTACTGAATTAAATAAAAGTTCTTGAATACCAAAATGTTCAAGCCTACAGTAGTATTCTAGGCTGGGAATTAGGACGTCTTACAACTGTGAGGAAGTTAGTGAGGGTGATTAATGAAAAGCTTAAAATAATTTTTGTCTCCTAGTTCCGTAAGAATTTTCTTAAGCAAGGACAAGGGACATAGAAGTAAATAATGAGCATATTCACATATCCTATTGAGATTGTGTTGCAACATTGTCACTGAGGACAACATAACATGGGAATTATACCTACAGTTCAGAGAGATGAAGATTACTCTGAAGGATCAAGATGAGTGAATGGGAAAGAGGAACTTAGAAAAGTAAAATACTGGTTTAGGCCAATAATTGACAACAGTTTAAATAGTTTGTTTCAGTAACATGTACAGTGCAGTCATCAAAGCACGATACTAGAGAGGTTAATTCCAGTAAATCCACAGTGTTTAACATGTGATCTAAAACTAATTTCTAATCAAGTTAGAAATACCTGAAGGCTATTTAAAGAGGACAGGCGTAACCCAGTTTGGCTAGCAAATTCTGCTTGTGCTAGGTAATTTTTTCCCTACAACATCTTACATTCCTAGGTTCATTTTCTATGTGGCATTCCTGGGTAAATCCTTTCTAGTGATCAATTAGCATGCATAATATTTGTAAAAGAATTTGAGATACTTTGAAAGTAATTACTGGTAAATTTCAGATTTATTAATTCAATTTACTAAGCTGCTTAATCCAAAAAGCTTTTGCTGCCATGTGCTTTTAAATAGACTAGTATATTTTCCTCAGATTTATTGAAATTATGACTTGAAACTTTCTGTGTCTTTTAATTTCTTCTTAAAATCAGAATTTACCTGGGTATAAATGGAAATTGTGTAAATATTACCCAGTATATATATAACAGTTTGCAAACTCTGATTTATAGCTCAGTTGTAATTACATCTGGAAGGCAGAAGTCAAAACAAATTATTTTTCTGGGAAGTCTTTAAAGCCCTTCAAATATTACTCAAAGAGAACAATTGATTGTGAGTAGTGTTTTTTTTCAGACAAAATATTTAATTGCTAACTTTCTAGCATAGCATTTTAGCATACTTCAAGATTGCATTCTTATTAACTGAAAGAATGATTATTGGTTCAGCTATGCAACATGAATCTTGCTCTTCAGCATTAATTATTCTTGTTCTCATCAATGACAGGATTGTTGCTGTTTTATTTAAATATTAAGACAGCATGATCTCTGTCTTGTGAGATGGATTTCAGATCTGTAGCCTGGTTTTAAAGAGAGAATATTTGAAATTCTTCACTGATGAAGGAGTCTGGAGATATTTCACAAAATTTAGTAAGATTTTTATTCAGTTCTGCAGATTCAGAGGTTAAAATCAACCTGCTAGAAATTGTGCTGACACTGGAAGAGCATTTAAATGTAATGGAAGCTGTAGCAGAGTTTGCTACGTGCGTATGAAAGGTTCCATTGCATTTAAGGTGGCCAAGAAAGGCCAAACAGCACAGACTGTAATGAACATGTAGGAAAGAGGTCTGCTTTGGTAACTCATTTATCTTGTGTGATGGTCTTCCGAGTTTTTCTTAGGATGAAACCTTTGATAGCAAATCTGTACAATTCTAGCAGGAAAAAATTCTTTCACCTTTCAGTCGATCAGTGCAGCTGACCTTATTTCACCAGACAAAGGAGTTTATAGGTAAAGGTTCCCTTTGCTGTCTTGCATCATAAATTTGATCCTTGTTTCTTCTAAGACTGTCTGGGAGGGGTAAAAAACTTCAGCAATGAAAATTTAGGATCATTAGTTGCTTCATCAGTTTAATCTTCCTAATCCAAATACTCAACACTGTCTGGTATTTTATACTTCCTGATGTACATTTATGGGATAATCCTTTCCATGTTATATTTCGATCTTTTCTTTAGTTTTGGATGTCTGATGTCATGTCCCCGGATTATATACTTTGTATATTTTCTATAACATTTTTCCACATCATTGTAAGCATATATATTTTAAAATTTTCTAGAAATTTTCTAGAAATTTTCTTAGAACTTCAAAGAACTCTCTCAAATGTAATTTAAAAAATTAATATAGTATTTATTTTTGAGACCTGCTAGTTCCCAGTTTTCTTTTCATGACTAAAGCATGAAGAAAAAAGAAATCTTTTTCAATATCAATGCTTCATACAAAATAATTAAGTTGAATAAAATAACTTTAAACTCTGAGCCATGTCAAACACCCTGTTAAACCCTTGTTTATGCCTATCTGATTTAAATGTGGGTCAAAATAATGGGTGTTTATGCTAGATAGGCATAAACAAGGGTCAAATACAAAGAGTGCAGAGTGGCTGGAATATAGGAGACTTCAGAAAAGATAGAGCAAGGTGAAGTGATATCTAAGCATCCACTTCAGGTCAGCCTGGGACATAAGCAGGTGGAACTTCAGCTCCACGTGTGGTCACAGAACAGCAATGCTGTTGGAGTAATTGAGACATGGTGGGACTTTCGACACTTAACTGGAGTGTGATAAATGATGGGTACAAGCACCTCAGGAGAGACAAGCAGAGAAGATGATGTGATGGAGTAGCTTGGATGTATGGATCTATTGTTGGGGATGCAGATAATGCTGATTGAGAACTTGTGGGGCAGAATCAGAGAACAATAGAAAAACAGGGTTTTTTCCCCTCTTAAATGTTATCACAGAGTCACTGATTTGCTCAGCCTTGGTCACAGGCAGGTCTGATTTGAGCTGGAGGATCTTTCTGAGATTTCATACAAGGAGCCACACCAGTAGCCACCTCCCTCACTACCAAAACCCCACCAGACTTAAATCTAACACATCACATTTTATTTTTTATAATATTAGAAAGTTTTATCTTATATTACATGTGACATTTCTTGCTAAAATTTAAACATACTATCATTTTTCCTGTATATAACTTTGTGAACATTAGAAACCAATTTTTATTCTTCTATTTGTTTAGTTTTGGTCTTCTTTTCTTTAAAACAATACTTATGCACTCTTACTTTGCAAGTTGTGCTTTTGAGATGGCTCTTTCTTTTTTTCATTTGCTCTAGATTTTTTTTTAAGTTGTCTGTGATGTCTCTTGAACTGTTAGGTCTCAACTAGCAAAGTGGATAAAAGTTTTTCTGATTCATTGATCAGAGCTCATAGTTCCAGCATGTTCTACTCTGCTCTCTGAGGTGCTGATGTTTCCAGTTATTCACCTAGCTAGTCTATGAGTGTTATTTTAATTCTTGTTCCACTTTTATCATAATGTTATGTTTTAAATAATATTTCAAATGAATGTTTTCTTGATTAGTTTTGAGTTTTAGTTGCTTGTTTATTTTTCAGAATAGATTAATTTTTGATTTCCAGGTAGATATTTTCTATTTTGTAATCTTTCTGTAATTTCTGTAAATTTGTTCATCTGAACAGGATTAGAAAAAGCAGAGATTTATGAATAACAATAATGAACATAACTTCAGAAACAAACTCTTTGGGGAGCTTTGAGTGGGAATGAAAGTGCAAAGGGCTTCTGTCACTTATCCAAGTCAAGTGGACATCATCCATATGCCAATGATTTCATAAAGTGTTTGGTTTATATCATTAGTAGGAACTGAGAGACTGAGGTCAAATTATATAATCATAAACAAACACTACCACCCCAGAAACCTGGAAAAATCAGATTAAGATGTCTGATACTCTCTAAGCTAAGGTTCATCACTGATAAATGGCACAGCAAGTGGATTATGAGTAATGCTTCGCTGAAGGGAGAAAGCAAAAAGTGAACAGCAGAATAATCAATAACTGGCTGCTGCAGATGCTCAAAGTACAATAATGACAGTTCTTTTTTCTCACCCCCTGATGATGCAACTGATAGGATAGTTGGTTCTTTTCATGTTACATGCAGTCATGCATCACTCATAGTACAAATTAATAATTCCAGGGTGCTGTCATCTTCCTTGTTTAATTGCATAGCCTCAGTTACGATGTAGTTCAGTCAGCAAAATGACTTGTCAACTGTTTTCTCTTTCTAGCTGTTCCAAGCATCCATGCCTGCTCTAGTTATTATAATATCTCTAGACGCATGGTTGCTCCATTATCCACTTTTATATATATACAAACAAGTATATATATGACAGCTATATGTACGTATGTAGAAAAACCCCTACTACTTCAAAAGAGCTCTTAAAAGCAACCTCACCTTGCAAATTTATGTCTAACTGTAAACTCTCACCTTATATTAAGATTACTCATTCTATGTCTCACGCTCACATATAGCTTTGCGGGTCTTTTAGGTATTGTTTTTCACATTATTATCCTTGTAACATTTTATTTATTATGGCCTTTTAAATAGAAACATACTCAATTATTATAAAAAAAATAAAATGCAAATTCATGATATCATCGATCTGTGCGTGGTCCCTTATTGGACAGAATGATATAGATTAAACAACAAAATAGTGCTAGAAAAGAAAACAGGTTAATTTAAAAAGTAGATAAATGATGGTGATACTTAAAAAATTGTGAAGGCTATATGAAGTAAAAAACAAACAAACAAACAAACAAAACGGGGGACTTGGATGTTGAAAATACTAAAATGCTTTGCTAAATTAGAATTCTTCCAATGAAATTAATGGTGATGGTAACATGCAAAAAAAAGAAAAAAGGGTAGGAACGTAAGGCTAAGGATTTGAAGCATGATGCTGCTACTATAAGAAGGAAAACCTTTTGTAAGAGTATAAGGATTTCAGAAAGGGAAGGCTTTATCTGGGAAGCCTGCTATGTGACTTCCCTTCTAGTAAAAAATCTGAATTAATTTTGTATGTTGGATCCATAGTCTCTTTTTCCCATCCTACATTTTACCTTTTACTTCTAAGATGACTTTGGGAAAGCATCTGTAAATCCAGGATGCTATGCATCCACAGATAAATCTGTCCTTCAGAAATGTAGTTTTCAGGAATTTGTTCTGCTTTTTTAACTTTGGAGGTAGCCACAAGAAATGCAAAAATGTCGCTTTAAGTGTCATAAGCTAATGTTGTTTTACAAAAAGTATTTTTTTAAGACCACAAGTTAAATCTTAGATTTCAGATATGATATCTGATTTTGGTCAGTGACTGAATTTATCTTACAGCTTTTCCAAATTTGCAGGTTACTAGAAAAATTACAGATTCATCCTGTTTTGTAGTATCTTCTTCAGTTTGTGAGAACACACTGTGTTTTTTGTAGCTTGTTACTCCATTATGAATGCTACCTTCTGTTCACCAGCAACAGTATTAGTCATATTGCTTGCCCTAAGGTTCATGCATGCATAGAAGAGCAAGACAAAAAAGTCCATGTATCCTGAAATGCTAAGTATGACATGGCATGTTAATTGTTTGTTTCGTGCTATTGCATATACTTACAACAACCCTAATTTCAATTATCTTTGGATTAAATTTGTTTGTGTCTCATGTCTACCCTGGTATTTGGAAGACTACCTGCTATTTTTAACAAGGATGTTATAATCATCTTGCTATTAGCCAAATAATTTTCTCTCAAACATAAATTCCAACACTGCGTATTATCTGCTCTGTGCCAGCACTATGGAGATGGTTTACAGACATTTGTTATTCTGGAGGCCTCTAGTTCCAGAGCAAATTAATGTATAATCTGCACATTGTCAGTTTAGGAGTTGGCAGGCTTGGTAGATTCTGCTGCACTTCAGCTGTTTCCTGGCTGTGGTAGCACATAGAGAAAGTCCAACTGAGAGATTTTCTAAATGTGCACAAATAATTACACTAAAATCTCCCTTTTCTGTCATCCCCACTATTTCACTTTTCCAATATTTCTAAAGATCAGCCTTCTTTCTTATTTGTTGTCCATCATTTGCGTAACAGTCTGAAAGATCCATGGTCCACATTAAGCTAGTAAAGAGCTTTGCCATCAATTTTTAAATACATTATGAAACAATAGCTTGAAACTTATTAGTTTCTCCTGGAATCTTAGCAGAAGTTGTTTATTTCTGGAGAGTGTCCAAGTATCTCTGTTAGATAAGAACTTTTTTTTAGTGTGTTTCAGCTAATATGTTTCAGGGCTCAATTCCATTGACAGCAATTCTAGGTATGCTATGTATGAGTGTTTTTATAGATGAGGCAAATCTAACATTTTGTAATGCATATGTTTATATGCAGATTATATATTCTACTAGATATGCAGATAAATGCATGAAAATGAGACTATTCTCACTGAGCTTCTATAGAAAAAGAAATGCTTGTTTCTGTAGATTGTCTTGACACCAAATACCTAAGATGGCTGAGTTCAATTCAGCTGCAGTAGATTTAGGAGGTTTTTTACAGGTTCATTTGGAATACTGACTAGTATACTGCTTATTAAAATTTTGATTTCTTTCTATCTATATTATTTAATTTATTATTTATATTATATATATTTATACATTGTGCAACTGTAGATTTGGTGTGAGTCAACATAAAGCATTACTGTCTCACACTGTGTAGGGTTGTTGCATGTTACATTGTTTTCCTTTTCTTGTGGAATGTATCCTGTGTACTTGTCTGGCAATGTAAGTGTGGTATTAAGTGAAGAGTTCTACTTAAAAACATAAATCAAGTCGTTGCTACACAATTAGGAAGTCTTGGTTTGTTTGATCACTAGTTCCCTAGAGGATTTCATCCAGCATGCTGACAGAGTTTCCATGGAAACAACAACCCTATTAAAGGTTTCAAGAAGTCCTGTCTTTCTCCAGTTTCTCCCTCTGCTTCTTTTTCAGCTAGCTTGTATTGTGCAGAAGCATTTCATTTTAAATGGTGCAATAAATGGAAGATTTTCGTCTTCTCATTAAATAGAATATATTGCTTTCCATAATAATCTCTGAAATTCTGCAGACCAAATATTCTGTCTTTCTGCTGCTGGTTTCTTTTTTTTCTTCAGGTGGTTTTACATTATGGGGAATATGGTTATTCGGTTACTGAGGATAAAGGAGGAAAAGCAACCAAGACTGTTTACTCAATGGCATGTGATTTATATCATCTTAATCATTTTACTAACTTGTTTACTCCATCTCTAAATTTGCATAGTTTTTAAAGAGTTCTAACACTCAGTGTGGGTTTTTTCTTGGACTGAAATGTTTGCATTTAAACATCTCTGCTGGGCTCTTATATATATGTATGCAATTGAGATGTTTGATGACACCTGCATAGAAATCATACTTGCAAAAAGATAGTGCTGAAAACAATAAGCTGAGGAAACATTCTAATGAAAAACTATACCATAGGATAGCAGTAAATGCGATGTTAAATCTGTAGTTGAGATGAAGCTGTGTTAACTTAGTAAAAGAAGCATCATATCCTGTTACAGGATATATGAAAAATAAGAGTTTAAGGAAACCTACTTTTTTTTTCACTTTCTTCTCATGATAATTCATTTTCATATTATGTGATTTATTCATGTAACTACCAATTAATACATTTTACTCATTTACTCACCATACCCAATTGGATTTGAATATCTGTAATGATAGAGATCCCAGAGTGTGCCTGGACAACCTGTTGGAGTTGTCAAATCTACAATGGCAATTAACTCTACAATGGAAAGAAAAAATTTCTTATGTTTAAACTCTATTTCTCCTATTTCAGCTTGTGCCGAATTTTCTCTTGTCCTTTGGCTCGATACTTTTGGCTCAGTATTTCTCCTTATCTTAACGAATCAAGGCAGAATACTTCCAATCACCTTTATATCTTCTTGTTTCAAAATAGTTTCGAGAAGTGTTGGTTCTGTTACCTTCCCAGTGATTGAGGTGAAGCTAAACAGCCTGTAGCTCCCTGAATCCCCTCTTGCTTTTCTTGAAGACGAGTGACTTATACTTTCTTCCAGTTCTTAAGAACCTTCCTACAGTCACCAAAACCTTGATCAATTGACTGTGGCAATTTGTCACAGTGACACTGGACAGCTTGTGTCTGAATCCCACCAGATCCTGTGGACTTACATATTTGTTTATAATTTCCTAGATTGATCTTCCACCACCAAGGTTAGTTCTTTTAGACTCTTTCCCACTAGTCTGGAACTTCTAAAGGCAAATCTTGCAGAGGAAGAAAAGGCGCTGAGTACTTTGGCCTCTTCCATGCCCTTTGGTATAAAGACCTCCTGCCCTATTAAGAGAAGACTCAAATTTTCCCTAGTCCTCCATTTGCTGCTGATGTATTTGTAGAAGGCATAACAAACCTGTGTTTGGAATTTGTCATCAGTGCACTGCATGAAACTTGTGGATTTCTTTTAATATCTGTGTTGTCTTGGGTGGTGCAAGTCCCTAAATTGACCAAAGCCTGCAAATGTGAGGCATCTTCCAGTTGTTTGAAGAAGGCCTCATCAACTTCTTCCTCCATCATCTCCCCTCTGTCATTCCTACTTTCAAGCTGTCCTCACCAAGTTGGTCAGCCTGTTGGTAAAAATACTCTTGCATCACCTCAGGTAGCTCATCTCTTCCAAGCAGGGCTCAATCCTTAGAAATAGACCCATTTCTATAAAAGCTGAATGTCCATTGTCCACATCTGCTGGGTAACCACTTGTTGACCAACAGGATCATACACCTTCCCCTTACTGAGGAAAAAAATAACACCTGAGCCCACACTGAGCTCTTGACTTTCACCCTAGGGTTGTGTAGCTATGCTTGATATTTTTCATATTTCCCTCTGCAGTATTAGTGCAGGAGTGACAGAGTAGCTGGGGTCTGCAGGCTGGAGAATCCTCAGCAGTGTCTGGGATCTGAGCCCCTAACAAGTAACAAACCTCTCTACCTAAGTCAGCAGGTGGAGGCCTCCCTGCCCTCCAAAAAAGTGACTCCCACTGCTGTCATTTGCCACTTCATCCTGTTTCAGCTGCAGAGCTCAGGCTCTGCTGGCTCAAGCACTTTCTTGGACACAGGTCCCAGCCCCTCATCTGCTACCAGGTCACTGACCTACTCTTTAGCTGCATTAAGAGCAAGAGCTTGTATCAGAACTCACAAGCTTCCAACCTTCATCATCACGGAGTCTCCACTTCCTCTGGTACTGAAAAGGTAATGATAGCAGCAAAGTTAAAGAAGTTACTCTGCATTCATTAGGTGATTTTGACTATTATCTACTATTAAATCACTAATCATATGAAAAATAAACTCTTATCTGCATATATATATCGTGTGTTCCTTTTTGCCCACAGGAAGATATTGAGTGTAACAATAAAGCCAGACAGTGGTAGGATATGAGTGGCAGAGGCAATATTCAATTTCTACTTGAAACATTTGTTTGTATATCCCTCAAACTGAAACTCTTATTTCTAAATGCTTCTTTGGTGTAAAAATCTTTTCCTTCAAGTTCTGATTTTAGTTTTTCAAATTTGAACATATCTGTGAGCTTTTCAAACGCATGTAGGCTTAATTTAAGTCTGATAATTTTTGGCGAACAAGATAAAAGAGCTGCCAAAGCTGTCATCATAAATTGGCTGAGAAAATGTGTTCAGAAGAGGTTAAGTCTTGTTTCTTTCTTTTGGTGAAGCAGTAGTCATGGATCACATTCAAGAGTGTGACTTTTAAGGTCTCTGTGTAATTAAGTGAGAAATCTTAACTCTGAAATCTTGAAAGTATTTTGTTATCATTAGGCATTTTGTGCTGGGAAAACAGGCAGATTCTTGTAGATATGTAAGTCAAGTCTGTTGAAAATAAAACAAAGGAGAGATTTTTTTTTTCTTTTCTTCCCCCTGATCTTGCTTTAGACAATTAGATTATGCACAGGGAAGTTTAAAAAACTATTAAGTAAAACCAGACAATATACCTTCCTCTTTCTTTTTTTCATTTTGTTTGTTATTGTTCTTTCCCATCTCTAAGCTATCATAGAAAAATGATAGGAGAATTTATTTTTGGACCCAAGGAGGTTATTAAATCAAGTACATGTCTCAAATCTGACTTTGAAAGCAGATATATTTGCTCAGGATCTTGTTCAGCTCACTTTTCAAAAATCTCCAAGGATGGAAGTTCCACAGTCTCTACAGGTAACCCAATATCAAAATCAACCTCTCTGTCCTGGTTTTGGCTGAGATAGAACTAATTTTCTTTTATTTTTAGGAGCTAGAATAGTGATGTATTGTAGATTTATTAGGAGAAGAATGCTGATAATATACTGATTTTTTACTTGCTGCTAAGGAATCAAGGACTTTTGAACCTCACATGTTTTGCTAGTGTACAGTACAGAGCTCCAGGTAGGCACAAGCTGTGCAGGTGTTTGTGGTGTCTTCTCCATGACATAGTTCATTTTTGAACTGTTGCTGTGCCAACAGCAGAGGGACATTAAACTCATTGTCCACGGTAAAGTGTGGGGAGTGATACCCATGTTCCTATAATCCTTGTATGGGTAGGATGTGCTCATTAGCCTTCTGGCAGTCATCCTAGGAGAAGGACAACTCTGATTCCAAACCCGGGCAGATGGAGCTCATTTAGCCCTGTAAGGCCTTCCATCTAAGAGGTTAAACCTCCGTCCTAAGGCCTTCGCTGCCAGCATCCAAGCTTGCTAGGCCCTGGCAGATGAACCTTAGGACTAAAGGGTGAGTCCAGCTCTGTGCATGCTGTGTCTCACCTAAAATAAATCCACAGCGCAGGCTCAAGGGTGCTATCTGCTATCCTCTTTTTATCAGCGCGCTTGGAAAAGGCGCTGAGGAGGAGCATGGGTGGAGCCCTCCCTGGATCTTCGTTCGCGAAGCCTAGCCACCACGACGAAATATCTAGATAGATAAGATGACATGATACACTGTGTATCAGATTAAAGCTTGATCTACCATATAATCTTATTGACTTCCCAGTGAAATACATGAATTTGCATGGTCTATAAATCACTGATAGCATTGCCTGTCTTTGATCATCTATCTTCTTGAAAATTACAGTTCAGTATTTATGTAAAATTATTGTGAGTATCACTGAAACATATAAAAGTGAAGTTACCTTTAAAATTTAAATTACATTTAAACAAGACTAACTAGAGAAATATATTTGCAAAATTTATGTTGAAAAAAGGAACAGTGAACAGCAAACCAGGAAGATGATCAAGAAATAAAATTTATAATTTTATGAAATATTTTTTCACAGGAAATTATTTAAATATGTACCCATATCATGGTTTTTTATGGGTATTTAGCCATAACAATAATAATAAAAAATAATGAAAAAGCTGCATGTATATAAATAAGACCCAGTCTATGCCCATAAAAAAAAAATCCTACCCAAACCTTCAAAACCCTCATGCTTTCACGATCATCACTCACTTCATAAGATCAGTGATACTCCCTCTGCATTAAGAGACTTTATGAATATTCAAATATAGATCTTCATTTTAATTCATAATACTTCAAAAATGTTTTCTAAGCCAAGTCTCCACTTGCATATCACTTAAAAAATCTTCCCCTTCCAGCATATGGTTAAGATCAGAGAAATATGTTTGAAAAAATGACATCTTGGCAGTATGAATATTTTTTGCATTTATGCCTTCATAGAACACTTGCAAGTTTGTAGGTTAGATGAATTTTCCCACTACATGACAAAATAAAATTAATTTGAAAATATGGGGTAGGAATTTTAAAAGCAGAGTTTCTTCAAAATGTCATAAATGTTAGCTATATATTTGTAATTGCATAATGTCATATTCTATCAAGTCTTAACTGAACTATTGTCTTCTCACCATTCCTATGAATGTTTTTTGTCCATATTTGGTCACTGGAAATTCAAACAGGGAGAGATAGACAATTCTTTCAAAGCATTTAGGTGCTTAACTGCTGTTTAGGTGTAACCTTTGATTTTAGTGATCATAGCTTAGGCACTTAAGTAGCTTTGAGGACTCCTGCTTGGTAGCTAGAGGTAATTCAGAAAGTTGTGGAAAGGCAGTGAAAGAGATTCTTGGGTCTCTGTACAGAAATCCCTGTGAAGATTATCTTTCCTTTCTTTCTTCCTTGTCCACATATCATCATTGGATTTGTTGTGTGTTGATGAAGGCAGGCCACTGGTATTCTTCATAAATGTTTTTAGCAGTTTTCTTTTGCTTGTAAAGTTTCATAGCTGACATCTAAGCAATTATGCTGTTTCAATGTGACAGAAGCACAGGTGCTAAAAGTGGATTGCACAGAAACAGTTATTACTTTTTGTTTGTCAGGGTCTTATGCACTATGAAGTCAGCAGTAAAACTACTGTCAGCTTCAGTGTTTGTCAATTTACTTGAAGATCAATTCTTTTTTCCAGTGGCTTCACAACTTAAGGCACCAAACATTTTCATGGGGATTAATGTTTGTTAACCTTCTCCCAGATGTAAGCTGGAACCAAATAAATCACAAGTAAATGATATTGTAGGTGTAGGAATATAACAACACAGCACGTCAATTTCATTATTTATTGATGAACACAATTTACAGAGGCTAAGATGATATCTGGTGTGCTCTTGTTTATATTTACAGCATTTAATTGAATTGTAGCTAGTATTAATTTTATTTTTACCAAATCTGTTACATGAGTCAGCACAAAATACATGATAATTTGCCTAGGCCATTTTGCTGATGGTAGGAAAACTACATTTTGGCAAAAATCCCTAAGAAGTTATGGCTCAGAAATAGCAGACATGCTTCTTGACACAATATGGATTTTTAAACACAGTCACTCTGTTCTTTAAGTATTGGTAAAGTATAGCAAATTTGTAGTCAACAGGGTTCTTTATATGGCTAAAAGGAATTCTATGGTATAATATTTTCCAAAACCACTTCTATTTTTGACTCTGTGAGAACGCTATTCCAAAGTCATTAGCCTTGCATGATACTCATAGCTTTCTGCTTTTAACTTGTGTCACACACTACTACTTGTCTTTCCCATTTGTTTAAGCCTCAGTAATTTAGTGATGAAAATTTACCTATAAGTATTTTTTCAAACCAGTACTTGAGAAAACATATTTCAATCAATATTTTAAAATTAATATAGAGAACCAGTACTTTACCCATTGTTTTAATGGACATTTTACTTCTGTAAACTAACAAAAATTATATCCAGATTGTCTTTAATGCATGAAAATCAAACTATTACCTTTTTCATATTTTTTTAATTCCATTTCCAATAAAGGATTTGAACCTGTGTTGTGATGAGGGTTGTCAGGTTCATTGTATTTAACGGATGCTAAATGCACAAGCAAATTAGTATGATTACACCCAAGATACATATTTAATTTATTTTTTCCATCTGGTCCTATAATAATTTATTAAAAATTTTAAGAGATAAAGCCTGGTATTGTGAACTTCTAAACTACTGTAATTAAGAAGTGTCTTAAAATCATTAAAATTTTTCTTTCTGTTAGAAGTGAGTCATGTGTATCAGAACTCTTTAAAGCTTTTGTTCTGTGATGCTATTGTCCTTAAAAAAGTTATCCTTGTCATTAATTTTTCAGAAATATTGACTGGTTTTTCAGGCTCTTGGGCAAATTTTATTCATGTTAGAACTCTAATTAAGCAGAAACAAGAGTTGCTTTTCAAGTGTGCTTCAAACATTTGGATAATAAACTGAATAAGTAATGTGATACAGTAACATGGTATTTCTGTATAAGTTATTTGAAAGGTATTACCATTTCTGAAAGTAATAGCACTACACTCACAATCAATTTTATTAGCTCTCAGAAACAATTCAGACATGAGAGCCTCAAAACCAATTTTTGTGTTACAAGACATAAATGCACCATTAAGAGAGAAGATACACATCAGTCCTGTTCTCTTACCTTACCAAATGAAATCTCTGAATCACTATTTGAGAATTAGTTCTGTTGTTATTAGAATTGACATTGTAAATCTCCAGTATTTACCTAGTTTACTCAGCATAAGTTTATATGTTAGAAAATATGTCATTTTTGTGCCAGAGTCAAATAACTCAGAATCTCTGACCAGGTGCTTTTAGGTATGCTACATCAGAAGAATGTTAAATATATCAAATTTACTTATTTAGAGTTTGTTGTAGGTTATACTTAGGAAAATATATCAATTGCAATATAAAGTTTTATCACAATACCAATGAGATTTCCACTGCAGATATCTATAATATTTTTCACCTTCACAAAACTGGGTATCTGCAGTTGCTGGAAGCTCCTTGCTTTCTTTGAAGTTGTTTTATTAGTTGTCTAGTTTTTATATTTGTGTGTTAGACTGAGCTAAATATTCACTCCTACATGCTCACATAGCTAACTCAGGAAGACATTCACACTCTTAATGACCTCAGGCAGAAACATTTCTACCACCAGTTAATCCACTCAACTGTTGATAGCGGTTCATCCAAAACAAAAGCCATCCTTTTGTCCTCTTTGTATGGGCAGGACATCCCCAACTAGATCAGGTTGCCCAGAGCCCTGTCAAGCCTCACCTTGAATGCCTCCAGGGATGGGGCCTCAACCACCTCCCTGGACAACCTGTTCCAGTATTCCACCACCCTCATGGTGAGGAACTTCTTCCTAATATCCAGTCTAAATCTACTCTTCTCCAATTTAAAACCATTGCCCCTTGTCCTTTCACTACAGGCCTTTGCAAAAAGGCCCTCTTCGGCCTTCTTGTAAGTTCCTTTTAGGTACTGGAAGGCTGAACAATCCCAGCTCCTTCAGCCTGTCCTCATAGGAGAGGTGTTCCAGGCCCCTGATCATTTTTGTGGCCCTCTTCTGGACCTGCTCCATCAGCTCCATGTCCTTTCTGTATTGAGGGCTCCAGAACTGGACACAGTATTCCAGATGGGGTCTCAGCAGAGCAAAGTGGCAGAATCACCTCTCTCGATCTGCTGGTCACGCTTCTTTTGATACATCCCAGGATGCCATTGGCCTTCTGGGCTGCCAGGGTGCACTGTTTGCTCATGTCCAGCTTCTCAGCCATTAGCATAAGATGCATAGGCTGCTCATGCTTCTCTCAGTGCAGTGCTTTTGGTTAAGGCAAAACAGGAAATAATTAAAATTTTCTGTGCTATTGTAAAGTGAGTGAAACAAGGGCAATCAAAATAATTAATAGGAGACTGTAAAAGTATTTGCTGGCACAAGTATAATTTTATACAACTGAAATCTGAAGCAACTCCTTGTTAACTTTTTAACTGTGTGACAGCATTCCAATTCTTACATGTTAAAAATACTTAAGCAATTTTTCACCTGACGGGTAATAAACTTCTGTTCTTAACAAAGTACAATCTAAGAGGTGATTTTAATGACATTTATGATTTCTTACTTAACAGCTGAAGATGCTTGTGGAGGAACTATGAGAGGATCAAGTGGTATCATCTCGAGCCCCAACTTTCCTAGTGAATATCATAATAATGCGGATTGCACATGGACAATTGTGGCAGAGCCCGGGGATACTATCTCGCTTATATTTACAGATTTCCAAATGGAAGAAAAATATGATTATTTAGAAGTAGAAGGTTCTGATCCACCTACAATTTGGTAAGTCAACTCTCACAATTTTAATGTAGTGAAAACAAAAAAAAAATTGAGATGTGGAAGCATAACTTTTGCTACTTTTCCTTTTGTCACTTTTCCTTTTGTCAATAGATGGTTTTGATGAAAACAAAACTGCCTCACACAGTAATGGTTATTTCTGTGGCACAGATACTGATAATCTAACTGCAGCTGTAAAATAATGTCCAAATATATTCCAAGAATGTAACATTGAGATGTTACACTCATCTCACTGTCTGCAGGTCTAACTATTCTTACCACTATTGTATTAAAAACATATATATATTTAGAAATAGAATGGACTGTTGTACCAGTAAGGATTGATGGAGACTTCAGGGAGTTTCATAGTGTCATGGAGTCCTTTCAGCACAGAGCTGGGGGAATTCACAAACCTGTTGGTCACAGATTCTCTATACAGAGAACTGTATATGTGGTCTAATTTTAAAATATGCTGGGAGTATGCCTACTACCACGCTCATCTAAAAATTTCTAGTCTAATCTGTGAGATATAACACCCTGAGCTGAGTAGGATTTTATTCCAAATATACTACCTTTCTGTTTGTTTGTTGACTTAGCAGTAGTAACAATATTTTTGCCAGGCAGTCATCTGCAGTTTTGATCTCAGTGTAGATGCATTGTGTAAACCAAACAGGAGACATAAACTAACAACCTCTTTCAAGACCAGGTTCATTTAGGTAGCAAAGAAAAAAACCAACAACAAACTGTTACATTCTGTGTTTTTCTGGCCTGGTTGTTTTATGGCAGCATGTTATCACACTACTTAGGGAACACAGGAATATGTCAGATCCTTGTATCTGCTTAAATACACTATTGGTTCACAAAAAAAGAGGATGTATATGAAATCATAAAAAACAGTAATGCTCTCCAGTAAAAGCTTAAGCTCTTAAGGGGATCATAAAGCATTATTAGGATTCTGTACAACAGAAAAAAGCATTTGAACAACAAGTGATATAGCAGATATTTGGCTAGCCACATTTAAGTCAGTAGAGTCTTATTATCAATACAAAGCCCACATCAAACATAGTCATATAAATGAAATTATTTTAAATTTTATAATAGAAAATAGCTCCGATTAGATAATGACATCGTTTTGGAAACATCAGTCTCAGTTTCTACAAGTCGTGCTTAGAAGTTTTTTTCCTTACTACCCAAGGGTATAGTAGAAGCCTATACACTAAATCTCAGCTTTAACAAAGAGTATTTAAGAATTTGAGTTAATTCATACTGCCACCTACATAGTTAATTACCTGGATTAGGATATTACTTAATTGCCATTGAGTTTTTCAGGCTGTTAAACTGAAAACTTTTGAACTAGCTGTCAGCTAAAATAATTTTTAAAAAATAATTATTAGTGAGGTAACGCCAATGACATACAGACAGTATGAATCACTTGACTAGTTAAATGTGCATTCTATTACTCTTGAATGTGTTTTATGTATTCACTCATGAGCTTCAAACAACAATTTATCTTTAATTTTTTTTCCTGTAAAAGTCTTTGTTTATATTTAAATTATGTAATAAGATTATTTTATATATGGAAATTCTCATCTGTTTACAAAAGATAAACATCTATAATGTTAATTTGATATTGCTCATGTAGAGAACAGATTGAGACCATATTCTTTTTATAGCTTGTCATTTATTTTCCCTAAATTAGATTGATATACTCAGTTATGTATAAGTATCCTGCCCCATATGTCAGGAAAAATAGATTTGGAAAGCTTAATTAACAACGATTTGTTAATTAGATTTACAGTAGTACTATTTCATATCCCCTTAGACTATGGCTTGAGGTTTATTTCAAGATATCTGTCTCTAAGATACTATACTATAGTTCTAAAACTAAACCAGGCTCTTGACCTTCATTATGGAAAATACATAGAACATAAGTTGTAAAATTGCTAAGAACATACTGGTTGATCTGGATGGTTAGTAGTATTTTAAAATCATTTCTTGGATATTTTATTGCTTTACATGACTGTTACACATGTTGATTTAAAAAAAATTCAAACTTTTCTCTTTCTGCACATCTTCTGTGTAACAAAGTATTCCCTACTTTTTGATTCTACGTAAAACAAGAAGCTAAAATATATCTGAAGTCGATAGTCTAGGGTTATCCACCAGATGAGGCTTGGAGTTCTTCATGAAGTGCTAAATTTCCGTAGTCTTCCTGTCACTTACGCCAATTTCTTTACTCAAGAAAAACTGGATACACCATTTTCATTTAAGTAGTGGGAAAAAATTGCATAGATACCCTCAAGAATTTTTGTTCCCTTATCTCAAGGTCTGATTCTAATATATGGTAACAAATTGAATAAAGTTGTTTTCTTCATTTTGGAAGTGAAACTAATCAAAAATATGTAGTTTGAGGAACCTTTTCCCCCATTTTTTTCCTAACAAATAAAAAAAAAAAAAAAGAGAAATTAATTGAGACCTAGTGAAGTGTTCCTTTTTGCTTGAGTGAAAACTTAGGCTTGAGACTTTCATTAGTGAAAGAACTAGCAATGTCATTATAGTATAAGTTATCCAGCCTATGGAAGTTCAGAGTTAAATATTCTGAGAGTATCTGAACATGTGTTTTCTAATGAGTACTTCTAGGACACTTTGGTTGGAATGTTTCAGTCTCTTACTCTGCTGATGATCACTTTTACTGGAATATTTAACAATCATTGAGTACAAAATCTGAATGATTCTCTAGACTGCTTTGATATGGGTATCCTGGATTTCAGCATGTACTCTAGGCTGAATTGTTAAGACAATTGTTAAGACTCCAGTTAAATTTTATAGACAAAGTGGTAGAAAGTCCTTCCCAGAATATTCTGTGAAAGATGTGCTTAGAGCAGTCTCCTGATGAGAGGGGGTGTGAATGGAAAGTATGTATTTCACATTGTTCTAGGCAAAGACATTAAATCTGTATCTTCTATTCCTCATTACCATCTTAATTCAGCTGTCACTGGAAAAATAATTTGATAGTTTTTCCTCTTACATGTTTGGAGAACTTGGTTATTGAAAAAAAGGGTCAGCAAAGGTATTAGGTTAATTGAACTTGAAGTTATGATTACTTTTGAATTAGCCAATACATTTTTGGTGGATAGACTGGAATGTGATAGAAAAACAAAGCTTGTCATAAAGTATGTGCTTAGAGCTCTCAATTCAGAGAACTATTGCTGTAGCCTGAATAAGGATCACAATTTATTATCAAAGAACACATAAATAGGCAATTATTTTATTATTATTATTTGTTAACATGAAAGTGTGCATTAATGTGAAAATATTTGAGAGTGTGGCAGTGAAATCTTGTAGGGAAAAGGTATTTCACTTCTACCATGCAAAAAAAAAAACAAACCACAACCCCGAAGTTTTCAGCTCTGTTCTAAGTAAGGATACAATTTTGAGAAAATCTTTTTGTGAAGTTGTAAAATTTGACCTATCACTGGCATGTTCATACAATATAGTAGGACATCTAAGTACTTTGTTTACAAAGACAAATTTGAAATATGATGTAGTTACACCTTTTAAAATAAAATAAAATCTGAGTTCTCTTTTACTGATAGTGTATTCTTGAGTATTTCAAAATGCTTCATCCTTCATTTTCCTAAAATATAAAGGAGTCTTAGATTTTTCCACAGTAAATTCAAGTATTGTCTAGACCTTCACTCTGTTTCTGATTTTAGCCGAAGTATAATTTTTTCCTGTATCAATCTAGATACAGTGTAAAATGATACAGACCATTGCAGTGATAGAACAGTCACTTTAAACAAAATGTTCTTGAATTTCATAGTAGATTTTCTTTTACATTTTGTAAGAAAATAATTACATTTTAGGTTCAAGTCTTGTAGTAATATTGCACTTGCTTTTTTTTTCCTGAATCCAAGCTTACAAACTCTGTTAATGAATTTTTAAAGTATCAGTATTATGTTCAAAAAGTGGTTTGGAAAATATATTTATAAATAACACAGATTAATCTAGTAAAATCAATTTGAAATATCCCTAATTACTGATCACCTTTTATTATTTTAAGTACTACTAATTATCTACAATTAAATATATACCACAAGATTTTATAGTACGTAGGAAAATCGTATACATTCTTCTTAGTTCATAATTTCTTATTGTATTGCTTTTTTAGACATTTATTGCTCTTTAAATCTTCAGTATGGCCTCTGTTAATGGGGAGTGTGATGACTTCTGTTGGACAAATACAACTACAAATGTTCAACTTGGAGCCATGGTTCCAAAGCATGGAGAGGTTAAAATGCTGTGGCATGGATCATTGTTTCCCATTTTGATTTACTGGAAAAAGCAGGTGGCCAGCAGCCAAACCAATTCAGTGATGACCCTGAAGCATATGCTCTTCTCTGAGAGCAGCACTTTTGAAAGAAAAGAATTAAATGAATTGTGATTTTATGCCCATAATGGTGGATAACTGCTCCACAATTAACCTCCACGCACTGCAGGGAGATGGTATACCTCACCATGGTCTTCACCATGGGCTCTGCTCTGGTGCCTGGAGCACTTCCTTCCCTTCCTTCTTCACTGACCTTGGTGTCTACAGAATTGTTTCTCTCACTCGTGTTGTTTCAATCCCATCCTCCAGCTGCTGTTGCACAACAGTTTTTTGCCCTTTTGTACCACAGGGGTGCTACCCATTGCTGATAGGTTTGACACTGGACAGCCATGCAGGTTCTAGGAGCTGGCTGGCAGCAGCTTTATCAGACATGGGGGAAGCTTCTAGCAGCTTCTCACAGAAGCCACCCCTGTAACCACTTCACTACCACAACCTTGCCGTGCAAACCCAATACAGTTCTCAAAGGTCCACAGTTGCTGTTGGAAAAGCCTGCTTCTCCATGGTCCTCTGGAACACCTTCTTCTGTGACCTTGGTATTCACAAGATCACTTCTCACACATTTTCTTCCCCTCATTCGTAGCTCTCTGTGCAGTGTTTTACCCTTTCTAAAATACATTTTCACAGAAGCCGCACCAGCTTGGCTGCTGGGCTCAGATGTGTCCTGTAGGAAGTTCATTGTGCAGCTGACTGGAACCAGCTGTGTCTGGCACAGTGCAGCCCCATGTCTCTTCCTGCTGAGGCCACTCCTGCAGCCCTTGGTGGCAAATCCACAAAAAGAAGAAAAAAAAACCACAACAAAACCAAATTGAAACAAACAAAAAGCCCCAGCCCCACCCAAAGCAAAACACAATTGGGATTACTAAATCTCANCCCTTTTGTACCACAGGGGTGCTACCCATTGCTGATAGGTTTGACACTGGACAGCCATGCAGGTTCTAGGAGCTGGCTGGCAGCAGCTTTATCAGACATGGGGGAAGCTTCTAGCAGCTTCTCACAGAAGCCACCCCTGTAACCACTTCACTACCACAACCTTGCCGTGCAAACCCAATACAGTTCTCAAAGGTCCACAGTTGCTGTTGGAAAAGCCTGCTTCTCCATGGTCCTCTGGAACACCTTCTTCTGTGACCTTGGTATTCACAAGATCGCTTCTCACATATTTTCTTCCCCTCATTCGTAGCTTTCTGTGCAGTGTTTTACCCTTTCTAAAATACGTTTTCACAGAAGCCGCACCAGCTTGGCTGATGGGCTCAGTTGTGTCCTGTAGGAAGTTCATTGTGCAGCTGACTGGAACCAGCTGTGTCTGGCACAGTGCAGCCCCATGTCTCTTCCTGCTGAGGCCACTCCTGCAGCCCTTGGTGGCAAATCCACAAAAAGAAGAAAAAAAAACCACAACAAAACCAAATTGAAACAAACAAAAAGCCCCAGCCCCACCCAAAGCAAAACACAATTGGGATTACTAAATCTCACCTAGTCATATAAATACAAACAGATGATATGTTCTTAAGTTTTAGCTTTTGAGCTTTTTTTTTGTTATGAACCATCAAACTGGGTATTGGATTCTAAAATCTTTTGTATAAAATAATTTGTAAAAATAATTTCTGTCATGGATTTTGCAGGAGTGCTGATACTACCTGTCCAATTGAGTGCTCACTTTTTAACTTTTATCAAATAAGGCTAAATATGAGCTATCCTATCTGTTATTACAGATCATTTCAAAGACTTGGTCCTTGATTTTAAAGACTTTCTGTCTGTTATACATCTATGGAGTAACAATGATAGACGTGTATGATTTCCACTTCTTAATTTTATCATAACATCTTGAAAAGCCTTCATATGAAAGAAATGGTTCCCTAATTGCAGTTGAGAACATTTGAATATGAATGTTGCAAATGGGATAAGAGAAATATGATTGAGTACAAAGAAAAACAGCATGTTGATAGTGTTGTTTAAGTAATTTAAGTAATTAAAGAATTTATCCTAGAAAAATAATGAAGTTCTAAGGATTAAAGCAGTTTGGTTGGGAGATCTGAACCCTTAATTCTGTCTGGGAGGAGTAGGAGCAAGAAGTGGTCTGCTGAGAGCTCAGGGTAACCCCACATAGGCCACGTGCTCACCAGTGATGTTCAGTCCTGCAGGGGCTGAACACAGGCATCAGGGCTGGGCACTTAGATAAGCCAATTGACATCCCCTAACATAGCTATTGATGAAACAGGTCCAGGGTCCCTCTAGGAACCTAATCAAAGGACAACAATCAAGGACAGAGCTTGGGTAGGCTGAGGATGAGCTGAAATGCGGCTCCTAGGCCCAAAGACAGAGAGGGTTATCAGTGTCCCCAGGCAGGGGTAGTCAAGGCTAAGAGAGTGCTTTCAAAGACCTGGGAGTTTATTAATCTGTCTTAGATTTTTGTGGTGGAGAACAAAATATTGTATTTTTATGCTTTGGATTTATTTTTTTTTTAAGAAATAAAGGATAGTACATTTTCATGATATCTGTCAAGCGCTCTGAGATGAAAGTTTTATAAACTTACTAAGATATTTATTAGCTTACAGATTGTCCTGAGTTTGGCTATGATAGGGTTACTTTCTCTCACAAGAAGCTTGGAGGGGCCATACCCAGGACAGAATGTGGAGTATTCAATACCACACTTATTCCTGACCACTATATAAGGAAGGGAACTAGCTTGGGCAGGTGTGGTGGTTTTTGGTATGTATGGTGATTGTGTCAGGTGAGACTGTTGTGTTTTTATCAGTTGTTTATATATTGCTTCATTGGTTTTCTTGTTATTCCTGTTGGTTGTTTTGTACTGTTCTATTAAGCTCTTCTTATCTCAGCCCTAGGGGTTTTGATCCCCGTTCTCCTTCCCATCCCACTGGGGAGAGGGGTTGGGGGAAAGTATCTGAGCACCTTTTGTAGGGCCCAGCTGCTGGCTGGGTCTAAACCACGGTACATATATATTGCAGAAGAGGGGAAGATCACTCAAATAAATGTAGTTTGAGTGGAGCTATATAATTTTTATCCTCTTAGTTTGTATTGATGATTTGTTCTTTAAAGGTGTTTCAGGCCTTCCACTGTCTTATTATCACCTTTAAAAAAGATGAAATAACATAACTGACTCAGGTTTAACATGACAAGATTTTGAATTTTTATTCCAATGTTAAGGAACAGCTCTTTTAAGATACATTTGCTGTTTAAGATACATATTTAAGATACATTTGGATCTAATACTAAACTATGAGTAACTAGAGTGGTAGATACTCAGGAAAAGTTGTAGATTCTAAAAGTACTTTTTCTAATAAGACCCATGGGGTCTCTAATTTTGCTGCAGAGTGGGAGTAGTTTGCCTTATATTTTAAACTCTATCTCCAGCCAGAGTTGCATGCCAATTTTCCTTTATGCTGTACAGAAAATATAATTAGTCTTTCACCAGTTTGATTATTGCATACCTATATATGCTTTTAATTTTAACTACTGTAGTTACATGAAGTACTAAGGATTAGATAGAGAAGCTAAATGAGAGTTAGTTGCAGGGAGAAGCACTCTTTTCTTCCTATTTCTGATGCCTCCAAATTTCTTTAGTGTGAATCTGACAATACTGGTAGTACAGTAAATATGACTTTTGCCTTATTACTGAGAAGTGGCCACAGACTTGTATTGATCTGACAGCAGGATTGTCTTAGGACTCTTCTGAGATTTCTTGACCTAGCTTTACTTGTTTGAGCTCTGACAATTGCCTGCTGGTCAACCCTGGGGAGTTATCGTATAATATACATTGGCCCTCTATGCTAACTGGGGCTGGGGAAGGCTGGGAATCAATGAGAAAAGAAAGAAGGCTTAGTTAAGAAATACCAACTAGCCCAAAGATGATTTAAGATTGGGGAAGAGAATTTTATGATTAACATCTTTCCAGGGGTGACCTCAGGGTACTGGAGGCTCTCAATAAACATTTTCCCCTTCCAATTTGGAAAGAAAGTGCTGATCTCAGGACACTGAAAGGGTGAGCATAACATCAGAGAAAAGTGATAGAAACTAGGAAGACTTTAAAGAAATTAGTAGTATTATTAATGAGACTTTTCAGTATTTAGACAATTGGTCTGCTAAAACATTAATTGGACTAGTAGTAAATCTTGGCTCTATATATGAGGTGTTCTGTCTCAAGATTTTGAGCATAACAGCTATACAGTACTATTGCATATATGGTCTATTGAACATCAAGTTGTACCAGGCACAATTTTTTTGTTGTTCTTTTATTAATGTTTATCAGAAAGACTCAAAAACAAACTTCCTTCCCCTATTTTGGCAGTAGAATTGTAACTTTAGTAATTTGCTATATAGAAGTAAAAAAAAAAATTAGTGAAAAAAGCTGGTTATGAAATAGTAAGATGGGGCAACAACCAACATTAGCCTCTCTCAGGTAATGGTCCTACTATCTACTGTTACACAAAGAAGTAATTAGCCAGTTATAGGCAATTTAGTTTTATTTAGAGTAGCTGTGAGAGTAGAGGGGAGAAATATGCAGAATAATCACATTCATCCTTATACCTATGTGGAGTCCTCAGATCTCCAGTCAAAGCTGGAGATGTGCAGGAAAACAAATCCTGTGGTTGCTCTTGGTGTCCACATTATCATAGCTTCTGGGCAACCAGGATGAGTCCCTTTGGGGATAGCCTTACCCGCACAGCATGCTGAAGCTGGGACTGTATCTTCTCAGTGATTGATTTAAACTTGTCTGCTTCAGCTCCTTGCTGACTGCCCTGACCATGACTTGGTCTCATCAGTTAAACCAAGGAGCTATGCACCTTGTCAAAGTTTGTGGTAAAAAGACCCATACACTAACCATCATGTGTAGCCCAGGTGAAGTTGGTATGTATTTATATTGTTTCTATGATGTGCTCAGGAAAACAGAGTTGTAAGCAGGAGGCCACTTTGTATAGGAGGTATTTGTATCACAGTTATGAACAACTCATCCCAAGTCCCTAGCATCTATATGGAAATCAGCAGCTCATGATACTAAACCTTCAGGCAATCAGTGTTATGTTTATTACTTGTGTCACGAACAACACATTACTTGTTTCATAGACTAACATTTCATAGTATGTGTTTGGAAGTCTCCTTTTACTTTTCATCATACTTCATTATTCTGCCAAGTCAATGGATTAATTGGAAAATCTTTGATATATGAATATCTGGCTTTATAAGCTGCAATCTATTTTGAAGTTAAAGTATTTCTTAATCTTTGCACTTTTCAACATTTCATATCCACAGTATCACAGACTTTCATTAATCATCAGCTGCACCTCTACTCAGACCTTAATGATCACACAGTGGTTTCTCATAAACTTGCTTTATATGACAGTAACTTTACTTCAAAACTAAACTTCTTTAAACATTGCAAAGGCATGACAGGGCTTTCATATATTTCAACTGTGACATTTTTAAAACAAAGACTTTTTTTTCAGTCTTCTAAACATCACGAAGAACTTGACAAAAAGAGTCATAGGGTGAATTCTTTTTATTCCTCTAGGAGAATAAAATTAATCAATAAATTAGTACATTACAGAAAAAGTTCTGGGTTGGTTTTTTTTTTCCCAAAGTGACAGTGACATGATGTAGAACTTTCATTCTTCTCAAGCATTGCCTTATTCAAGTTTTCTCTTATTTATGATATATAAAACAAGTGATCACAGAAGCATTTCTACCTAAAACCTTAGTTTAATACTAAATAGCTCATTAGGTGAAATTTGAAGAGTGGTAATTTACCGTTCTAAAAATAAAAAGTAGCTTTCTGTCAGTCTGTTGGTTGCAGGTCTGAGATACAGAAAAAACAATCAAAGTTATATCTAGCTTTAAAGTTGTCATTGTCCTTATTCTCAGTTAAATAAAATCCTTAGTCCTACTACAGACAGTTTTACGGGAATTGGCCTTAGGAACTAGGTCTTTCACTGACTCCTGCCCTTGTAACAACTTAAGACATAGGGGATATATTACCCTCAAAATGCCAATACAGTGCTATACTTTAGACACTTTCATTTTGGACACTTTTCCTTTACTTTGCTGATGCATATTTAACTTTGAGAAAGAGCTGACTTTAGGGAGAGAAATTTCTGTCGTCTTTCCTCCTTCAGGACTGAATTAGAACTGTTTACTTTTTCCTCTGAAAGACATGTTCTATCATGCCTTATGATTGCACACTGAACTATGGCAATGCAGAAGCTTAACTCCCTTCTTTTTTTATCTACTTGCTGTATTTCCAAAATAATCTTTCTCTTACTGTGCTGTTTCTTGGTTTTTATCACTTGAAGACTCAACTGGGAAACTTTGCATAATTTTATATTGTAATTACCTTTCAAATTAGTTTACTTTATCAAGCTAGTCTGTTATTTCACTAAATGGTCAGTTCCTGAATCATCCAGGTAATTAATGCCTCTAGTGTACTGGGTGCACACACAAGAGGAGCCTTGGTACCTGCCTACAGCTTGAGTTTCACACATGTAATTAAATGAAAAATTCCACTTAAATAAAAGTTCTATAGCCTCTGTCACAGAAACACCTCATTAAGTGTTTTTCTGTAATGTAAACATACCAACATTAGATATGTTAATACTGCATCAATATTGGCTGCAGCTAAAATTCTGTGAAATCCACAGCTCTTAAAATAGTTACTTTTATATTATTTGTGAAAATATTTCAAATATAAATACTCAAAAGGACAATTTACATGCAATTATCCATCTCATGAATCTATTTTGTTAACCAAAGGTAACTAAAAGTATTGATTAACATTTAACATTTATTTGATATCTTCAACAAAATTCAAATCTTAAGTTCTTAGGTTAGACAGCAACGGATTTTGTAAGAGAGAGAAGAGGGATTTTTTTTGGCTGTTTGACAATATATGTCAAAATGTCCTTGCTCTGAAATAATTTAATATAATTTGTATAGAACATTTCCAGGAAAAAAAGAAGGGGGGTGGGGAAGGTCAGCACTCTAAGCTGCCATACAATGGACATTCACATTTATAATCACTGCCATTAAAACCCATTAATCTCACCACCAGAACTGGAAACATAAAGGATATTAATAGGCATAGTCATACAAATACTTACTTATTAGTGCCTGCTCAAAATGTTAATGGCTATGTTAGTGTCTGAACCTCTTACTAACTGCGTTGATGGAACAAGAGTTCTGGAGTTGTTAAATCAGACACCTGAGTTTTAGCCTTGTATCCGCGAATGAGTATCCTTACTTCTACATTGTGGGGTGTATCTTTTTCACAGAAGATGTTCATTATGAAGCTTGTTACAGAAATTGTTGTTTTATGAGATTAAGGTAATCATGGAGAACATGGGAAAGGATGCTAGAAATCATTGCTAACGCTTATATGCTGTATGCAAGTACAGAAAATACATTTAAGCTGTAAGTGGTTGATACTTCACATTTTTGTTTAATACACCTGCTCCTTAATTTAACCAAAATTTAACCAAACCAGATAAGACACTGGTCATATGGTTTATTTTGGGTAGGCCTTTCCTTTCAAGGGTGTGGAGAGCTACTTACTGTCTTTCCTACTGTTTGTATTATGCTATATAATTATTAAGTCCTAATCGTATGTATACGAATGATGCTCAGTAGGCCTTATCAAAATATAATACTTTGACTATTTTTTAAATAAAGCTTTTTATTTTGAAATTTTATTTCAACAAGCAAATAGTAGCAATGAGAAATATTCCACACACCTGTAATTAGCACCAAAACAAGCATTTCAGATTTTGTAGTGAATATATATAAGTGATGAGATCTTATGTCTGTGCCTAGTCATGCTGAGATGTGTTAGCCTAAGACTGGCAGTATTAGAATGGATTTCAGCAGTGCTTATAGAGAGATGCTTATTTGACCTCAAATTCCTTTTTTTGTTTAGTTCCATTTCTGTCAATCAATTGGCTTGTAAGGAAATGCAGGAATTATATGCTTTATGAAAGCATGTAATGCTTGTATGAAAAAAACTTTGCTGTGTATTTTTCTAGAAAAAGTACTTTTTCTATCTGGAATATTTTTAGACACAATTTAGATGCATTAATGCCTAAACTGAGATTTGTTTTAGAAGGGCTTGCATGCTTGTTGCTTGTTAATAATCTTTCCTCAAAATTAAAATGCACATTTTGCAAATAACTTCACTAAAAGGATGCCTGATTCTAACTCACTGATTTATGCTCCAGACAAATAACACACAAAGCTTAAATGCTGCTACCATTCTACACAGTTTCAAACATACTAAAATAGAACCGGACACTTAAATAGAGTGAGGATTGCCTATTTGACCCTTTTTTTTTTATCACCTATCCCTTAGAAGCATATTTTATTGTGTTTGTGTCCTTCCCTGAAGTTTTTACACATTTGTTCAATTCTTTGAGTTTGAACTTTGACTGCACCTTTTCAGTCTGGGTACATTTTTGTCTCTCTTCATATCTGTAGCATGTCTAAATTACTACTTTTGTTTGTATATCATATACTGTTAACTGACTAATCCAGAATAAATCAGCTTCTGAGCCACTTCTTAAAATGGCTCATTGCACGTAAGCAATGCATGTAACAGAAAATAGCAGTAGTTGATAGTTTGGCCATCTACTATATCTGTGAAATTTGTACAAAAGCAAGTATTTTTTCTTGTGTCATCTATTAGCCATTATTTATTTGTCACCTGGATTTAAAGAAAAAGGCACTAATTAAAAAACTCCAAACATACCAACCCTGAATTTCACTTTGCAACACAAGGTGGGAATCACATGTTAGATTTTTGAGGCAGAATAAAATACTTGTTGGCTTCATGATCAGAGTTAGCCGAAAACAGAGGTATCTTTTAACATTACCTCCTAAACAGGGCAGATAATAAGGGAATGGAGCCATGATGTTACAATGAAGTGCAAGAAGAATAAAATTCTAATTCTGACAAATGTTACTGCCTTATTACCAGCAGTCTCAAACCAAATCAGATGTAAAGATAAGAACTTCTCTGACACATCTACATGGATAAGCCTGACACTTTTACTAATCTCTTGATTAGCAGCAAAGGTGCATTATTTCAGTAAACACTTCCTTTATTTTCAAGTACATCTTACATTAGATAACAGACTATCTAATGTAAATGTTGTTGACTACACATAGTGAGACAGTTTAAATTTCTGGTTCACAGGAAATAATCTGAAGATTTTTCATAAAAATTCCTAAGAGTTTATGAATGACAACTGCAGAAGAGAAGCCTATCGTCTGTTGACTTAAATTTGCTGTGCAGGATTCTGCGAAGTTTGGGGGAAGCTACATCTTTTGAACTAAAAAAAGATGAGGAAACTTCATTTCATTTATGGTAGATATATTGTTTTTCTTTGAATTTTAGGAAAATATTGTAAATGAATTAGTGTAGCTATGGTTGGAATACTAGCTGGCACAGAAGTAAATTGGGCTGCCAATGTATTATGGCAATAGTGAATATCTTTGTAATTTGCTGAGAAGATAAATTGTTGTGAGAAAATTGAGAGTTATATGAACAGAATAAGTGACCATTTTCTGCCAGATTCCATTATAAATTCAATCCGCTTGCAATCTGCTTTCTGGGAATAATCCCATAGAAATCATGAAAGGTAAAGATCAGATTTTAGGAACTGTGAATTTTGTTACAACTCAGTATCAGCATGTTTTTAGTTAAAATCACCTTAAATATAACCTATACCTGTCAAGGATAAATGTGTTAATGAAGAATTGATTTGATAGGTAATCTTAATTAGATAATACCTGTTTTAAAAATAAAACTAAACTTTTACCTTAAGCATATTTAAATGGATAGGGTGAAGTTTTCTCATGCCTTGGACAATAAATTTGTAGTTCATTTTTCACGTGTCTTTGTGATTACTAAATAGAAAACTTATTATAGGCAGACTGTATACTAGCTAAAATAAGTGCTAGGAAATGTGTTTTACAGCATTATGTTTGTTTCAGTTGCTCAGTAAGACCTCTTCCAGTAGCAGATTTTTTTCTCAAATACGTAAATAGTGAAAGGTTGTGGTCTATATAATGTTTAAGTATTAGTTACAGAGTGAGTATTCAAACAAAAGAGCTATTTTGTCTTAACTCATTACTTAGTAGTATTATACAGAGAAATGGCTGTACCAAAAGAAGCACATCTAATTAAGCCTCTACCTTCCAAAACTCAAGCATCAAACTAAATATATTTCTTACATTTGTAATATGATATTTGTAACAACTTATGTCACTTTATGGAGTGAAAGGACAAGGGGCAATGGTTTTAAATTGGAGAGGAGTAAATTTAAACTGGACATTAGAAAGAAGTTCCTCACCACAAGGGTGGTGAAACACTGGAACAGGTTGCCCAGGGAGGTGGTTGGGGCCCCATCCCTGGAGGCATTCAAGGCGAGGCTTGCCAGGGCTCTGGGCAACCTGATCTAGATGGGGATGTCCCTGCCCACTGCAGGGGGGTTGGACTAGATGACCTCCAGAGGTCCCTTCCAACCCAAACCATTCCAAGATTCTATGATTCTATGGCTGTCAGAAAGTTTCATGCTGAAATTCCGTGACAATGCAGAAAGATTTCATGTTTTCTAATCAAAAGGTGTAGTCTTCTGCCTCTTACTGTAAATACATGTTATAGTGCAATTCTCACCTTAATCAGTGCAAAGCAATGTTCAAATGCAATTTCAGAGCTACCTAGAAAAAAGTACCATACAGTAAAGCTAACTAGAACAAGAAATTCATCTTTTTTTTTTTTTTTAATGTTTTTCCCCTGAACATATATTTATGAAATTGCCAGTCATTTAAAAGAAAACATTTTGTTACTGACTGGATGGCAAATCAGAAAGAGAGCTAAAAGGCCAACCAAGCCCAAGAGCTGAATAACCAGGCAATTAGGGGGCCCATTGTTAGCCTGGCAGCCATGCAGTAAAGTAGCACCAAGCTAACCAGCTGGCAAAACTGCTAAGCAGCTTACGGGCCAATAAGCAATACAAGCAGGCTGCTTCTTTGGCTTCAATTAAAGGTTTCACTGGAATGAAAATTCTGCAGGTCTTACTGACTGTCACAATTCCATATCAAAAATGCCAATCTAATATTAGATTTATTTTGTAATAAAAACATAAACAAATGAGAACAATTCATTGATATATAAATGAGTCTCTTCTCTAACACAAATCAAGAAGGATGCTCTTAAATTATTGCTATGGATCTTAAGAACTGGAATCTCTCTCTGCCAGAGGCTCTGTGTACCACTAGAATCCAGATTTGTGGGCGAACTTGGGTGTCAAAACCCCACTGATAATCTTGGAAGACAGTTGAATAGCTGAAGTTTCCTTTTTGTCTTCTGCCTACACGCTAACCTTTGGAGGTTAGGATAGTTTTTAATTTTCTTCTGTCTTGATGAGTACTTTGATCCTTTCATAGAATGGTGCATTAGTAATATGAATGGTAGAAAGTGTGCATAAATGAATATGCATATTTGTATCAAAACTACCTCTCTGTATTCCTGTGTCAAGGGCGATGAACTTCAGTGACATATTCTGACTTCTACCCTTTTATCTGAAACAAGGATTAAACTAGTATGTTCAGTTCCCAGGTTAAGTGTTGTAGCTTCTTAACTGGCAATCTATATTTAAAAAAAAAATCAAGACACTTCATAAGTAGTGTTTCTGATCATATTCAATTAACTTTACTACAAATATATTCGTAAGAAAACAAGTAAAAAAGAAACCCACTTAACAGTAAAATAAAAATGAAGTACTATTCCAGCACATAGCACTAGATAAAATTCTTCAGACTTTTTATTTGTATGGATTTTCAAATTGACAAATCTGTTTCTACTTGAAACATGAAAAACATGCCTTTTTAAAGAAAACTCGAAGGAAAAACATTCTAATTTAATAGAGTGCTAGGGGAGGACTGTGCCTGCCAAAAGACTGTATGTAGGCATTCAGCAGAAAATGTTGATTTGATTTTAGTTGTAAAAGCCAGAGCTCTGAACTTGTAGGTTTATTCTTACAATTTTTTCTCTTTGTTGCTGGTCTGCTAGGTGAACAAAGTTGCTTCCCTTCTCTGTGCGTGAGTTTCTATGCCTGTAAAATGGAGATAACAATATTGATAATGACATTATTGCATTTTGTAAAGACATTTCAAAGGTTAGATGAAAAGATGAAAATTCCTTTGTAAAAGCAAGGAATTTCTGCAGCTGAATCAGCTTATTCTCTCACTTGTGGATTGACTGAATAGATTTATGACCTATTTCATTACAGACTTTCCTTTTTCAAAACAGAAATGTAATCCTTAACATCTGAACATAAAATGGTGGACTTGTTAGCTATTAATTTATTATAACTACAGGAAGAGTTCTGTTTAGAAATAAACAGCAGGACATAATAAATATGTTGACGTCCTGAAAATGTGACATCTTTCTGGTTTTGGTGGGAAATGTATCTTGGATTTTTTTACTTGATGGAAGGATTGTTTACTTAAATCTTATTCACCTTCTTTCTAACTATGACATCTCCTCAGATGAGATGTGGTGCTTAGAGACATGGTTTAATGGTGGGCTTGGCAGTGCTAGGTGGACATTGGATTCTATGATCTTAAAGGTCTTTCCCAACCTAAATTATTCTGTGATCTAATAATCCTGATAATTTTATATACTAGATTTAGTGGCTTTGAGTTAATTTTCTTCATAGAAACCCATATGGTGTTGCAGTTTGGATTTGTGACTAAACCAGAGTTGATAGAACACTGATGTTTTGGCTGATGTTGAACAGTACTTGCAAAGCATCAGGTTATCTTTTTCTCCCACTCTGTCCTCACAGTGCATAGGCCAAGGATAGACAAGATACTAGGAAGGGACAAAACTGAAACAGTTGATCCAAATTGACCAAAAGGATATTCCATATCATATAACTTCATGGTCAGCAGTAAAAAAAGAGGAGAAGGGCTAAGGGGCAGGTAGGCATTGCTTGGAGACTGGCTTGATTGAGCTACTTGTTAAATGTGGTGAATGACTGCCTTTGTATCACTTGTTTTTGTTGTACTTTTTCCTCCCCTCTTCTCTTATCAAACTGACCTTTGAAAAAACTTTATTTTGACCCAGAAGTTTGGTTTTTTTTCTTTTACTCTTTCTATCCTCTCCCTTGTCCTGCTGTTGGGGGCAGGGAGGGGAGTGAGCAACTATGTAGTGCTTTGCTGCTAACTGAGGTCAATCCACCAAATTACCTACTCATCACGTACCTTTAAAAACTAGTTTTCAGATGCACTGAAGTGATGGAGCATTTCTTATTCCTTTGCACCTTGAATTTAGAATAATACTCTTGAAAAGTAGGGATCTGGTTTATAGTTTTAGATAGTGGCCTTCAGAACCTAGGCTCTCATTCCATGTATTGAACATGAAAGACTCAGGCTACAATCTTTTCCTGGTCCCCAAAGCAGTGTTCTGCCTAACCTGTTAACTGAGCTGTATAGACAGGAACTCTTTCTAGTCTGAACATTATGTACTTCTATCATGATAGTGCTGTGCCTGATCAATGACCTGACTCTATGTTTTCTGGATTAGCACTGATTCTTACCTCATCATTTGGTCATGCATAGATGTCAATCATGTCTATTTATGCTTGTCATAACACGTTATTCATTGATAAATAAAAAGTGCCACAGAGGGTATGTCAAATGAACATGTGTTTTAAAAACATTGTTTTTCATACAAAACCTTTATCAAAGCTTCATGAAAACCTACCAAAATGATAATTTTTAATTTTTGTTTGTTTCAATTCAGGCTCTCTGGAACGAACATACCTCCTCCAGTTATTAGCAACAAAAACTGGCTCAGACTACGTTTTATAACAGACAGTAATCACCGATACCGTGGATTTAGTGCTCACTACCAAGGTACATTTAAACAAATACATTTTTTGTTGTAGTTGATTTTTTTTTTTAAAGGTGACTGAAGTTGCAGAGGATATGATAAGGGCCATTTAAAAAAAAACAACACAACAAAAACCAACCTTCTAATGCTATAATTTGTATTTGCATAAACGACAGTCAGCTGTGCAACCTGTTACATCAAATTACAGTATATTAGAGTATGGCTAGTGGATTATTTAGTGTATCTAAATACAGTTACAAAAAAAATTATGGCAGATACCTGGTTTGCTTTATCGTGTGCAGGTAGTGGCTTTTAAAATTGTCCTAATATTCTGAAAGAATGAAGTTGTTATGTAACAGATACAGAAAAATAGTTTTATAATTAAAATATATATTTGCCTCTGGTTGTATTAAGTCATGTTTGTATAAGTCATGTTTGTAAAACAGTGAGTAAGTTTCTTTTTACTAATGTACCATTTAATCACTATTATCTCTTATTGCCTATTTATGAATGCATTATGCTCTTAAGGGTTTAATTAACCTGTAAGATTCTTATCCACTGGTTTTATGAACATTACTTTGAGTAAGAGTGAAAGCATACGAAGCATTAACTTTGGAATATTACCATTTGGGAAAAGATCATTCTAATGATGAAGTACTAATGAAACCTGAGCTTCATTAGTTCATGGTAATACTGTCTGCTTTTTCACAAGTGTTAGTGTAAATAATATTTTTTTATATCTACAGTATATCAATGGATCTTCAGGGATCAGTTACCCTTTTGTGCTTTTGTGCTTTTCCATTTATTTGAAATTCTAGAATCATGGCATTCCAAAAAAGATTAGTTCAGGAATGTCGTCTTCAATTCTCTATAGGAAATTTTGCATAAGAAGATATTAGCTACATAATTTTTTCTAGAATCTGATAAAATTAACCAACTAACATAAAAATTGCAACTAACAAGACTAGGACTAATTTTTCGATGTACTTGATTTTTTCTAATAGCAAAAGTTTTACAACTTTGTGTAATTGTCTCAGATAACATATTCTGTACAAAAATAGAACAAATTTAATTACTATTTCAGCAAATACTCTATACCTCTATTTGTACTTCCTGAGTTTATAGATATTCTGGAATGTGTATTCTGATTTAGGTAAAAAGAGCCTTCCTACTTTAGCTCCAGGTCTGCTACAGCTGTTTTTTACAACCATTGACTCATTTTTTTGCATGGTACCCATAGCAAATGTGATAAAACACACTTTTTATTGGAAATTGCTAGCTTTGGGGACTATTAAATGATATAAAGTATAACCTTTCCTTATTAGATCCATCCCCACATTTGAGAAACCATGCAATAACTATTTTGGTGGTATATGCCACCAAATTTGGATTGTTGAGTTCTTCGTTTTGAACTACAGAGAAAAGAACAAGCTATGTCTCAGCTGAAACACGTACTTGCATTCCTACTGTAAGTGTGAGGTAATAGGTAATGAAAGAGTAGAGTCTTTTATTTAGTTTCAAAATATGTTTTCAACAACTCACATAAAACATATGAATTGGTTTGTGTAGGAGACTGCATACACTGTGTGTCTTCTATTTCACTTAAGTTTGTAGCAACTACATTAGGGTTTTTTTTACTATTATGTTGGATTGAGAAAACCATTAACTTTTAATAGTATATTGCTGAATATATGTTAAAGTGTACTTTATACTAAGTTGTGAAATGCTGCAGTAGTCCACCTTAAAATCAAGATGATATCTTTTACAAATCTTTGAAAAAAAACCAAACAAACAAAAAAGTAAAAAAAAACAAAAACCCAAACCCAAAACAAAGTGAATAATTTAGAAGTTAACCTTGATAGTTGAAAATGGAAAATGCATTGTCATGTTACAGGGAGGAGTGGTTTCTGGGTCAGTGGTAGTCTAAAGGAGAGAGTGTGAGGAAATTAAACAAACATATTTACAACCTTTCATATGTTTAGAAAACAAAAAAAAATATAGTATAAAGTACTTTAGTTTAAGAATTACTTTTTAAAGAACATTTCCAAACAGTAGTTTCATTGGTGTGCTGATGTGAGTTGTTGCAGAAGCAGTTTTAACTTCATTCCAGACACCTCTTCTTACTCTATGTATTCTACTATAGATTACACTTTGTCTCCTCAGTGGATGTAATGGGCAGCACAGGAGGTTCAAGTCAAGGTGTAGGAGTTCATTTCTGCTACTTCTCATTTAGTATTCTTTTATTCTGCCAGTCCTTCCTTCTTACTAATTTCTCTGCTCTGATGAGCATTATCCGTGGGCTTCAGTCCCTTCAAGGGTGTTACTGGCTCTGGAATAGAGCACTTCCACTCTGGCTTTGTTCTTTTCTCTCAATGTTTACTCTTTCAACTGCATTTCCACATGGATGCCACAAATTCTGTTGATGGGCTCTGTTGTGGTGGGTCCTGTGGTGGGTCCATTGCAGCGCCAGAAGGAACCAGCAGTGACCAGCATGAGGCAACCCCTGACCTCCTGTCACAGAAGTCACATGTGCAGCTCCCACACAGGCAGCACACCAAACTCCTGCCATTTATACCAATAAAAATCAAGGGGAAAAACAACAACAAACAAACCTGCCTTGTTGTGTGTTGTACTCAAAGAAAAGAAACAATTTTTATGACCACTTTTGGGTGGAATATGAAATACCCAAATCTTATTCCTTTCTGTTCTCTTAAATTAATGAAAATGGATTTTTAAAGATTCTTTTTCTCAAAGCAGCTTCACATGGCATAGCTTCAGTTTAAGATCTAAAGCTGCTACACCCTAGACATTTGAAGAGAAGATTAAAAGTGATGCAATGCAAAGCCTGAAAATCTAGCTGTATATGAAAAAAAATAAACCGAAAACCTAAAACAGTACATAAGTTTCCATAAATATCCTTTTAGTTTCCTTAATTATCATAATTTGCCTACTTTTCTGTTTAAGGCCTTGCAAACACCTGTGAAAATATTTAAATTGGCTTATACAGAACAAATAAAATTTACTGAGATACATAAAACTATAATAAGCATTTTAAAAAAAATTTTGAATTATGCAATTTTTGAAAGATGCTGATAAATGATAAAGTGATGTATGTCAGTTAGAAAAAAGTCTTTGTCTTGATTTTTTCTGTCCTTATTGCTTTGTTAAAGCACCTTTTGAGCTAGAAACTGGTGGCTGAAGTAGAACCAAAGCTTCTTTGGATCTTCCTGAAGCTGCTGCTTCAATGTTTCTTGGCAGTAGTAATCCATTTTTTGCTGTTTCTAAAATTAGTTGTGCTTTTTTACTCCCCCTGTTTGCAGTTCCTGTAAAAGTGCCTTTTGCTTGCTGCTTTCTGTTAGCTACTCTTTGCACTCCGACACTTATGTATGAACTTATATTATCTAAGTGGACAGAAGGGATTAAATCAGCTCCACGGCTTCCAGTTTTACAGGCTAGTGTACACAAACTTCAGTATTCTTTGTCAACATATCTGGACTCTGAAAGGGCTTTTGGAAAATAATTCCTCAGGTCTTGATAGCTAAATATTACTTTAAGAATGTATAACTTTTCTACCTTTTGAGATCCAGCATGCTTTCTCTTTCCCTCTCCTTTAAAACTCTGGAAGATTTCAGTAGTAATTCCATACTTGCTGATTATTTCACCTGCAAAACCATTTCTTAAGTGTTTTTTAGTCCTTCACTTTTTCTTTACCTCTGTGAAGCCCTGTAGAAACTAATGCTTCTGCTGTGAAGAAAATAGTATCAAATATGTTGAGTGTATAGTCACATCTACATTCCATTAAGAGTCTTTGCTTATAAGAAAATACATATGAAGAGATGAAATACATCCATGAGCTCTTCATTATAGAATAAAATTTAACTGTCATGCTTGTGTTGAAAAGTGTGTAAATGGTTATTCTGCTTAGTACTTGACAGCCAACTATGTAGAGCTGAAAGTGGATAAAAAATAGCACTTCCAATGTCTGATGTAGTATGGAGAAAACAGATGTTTCTCTGTTTAATTCTCCATTGTTTTTTTTTCTTTCTGTCATTTTTTTTATGAATAGAAATTGGATTTATGGATTTAGAGAGATTAATGCGATTTACGGAGTTAGAATTTTCTTAGATTTTGTTGTTGTTTTTGCTTTGAGAGACAATTTGAAGAAACTGGCAATCAGGTAAAGAACAAAAGTAGTACTAAGCTGCTTCAGAACATCATGGCTAGAGTTGCCAGAGGGGAAAACTGTCTTTATCACTTTTTTTCAAAACCTCTTACAGTTTAAACAGAATTTGTCATTCATTCTTCATCTCAAAAGCTGTTGCAACAAACCCTGCACAGTACTACTGCTGGAAGACTTAACAGTCATAGTGAAGTCTTAGGGGAGATTTAGCACCAAGACTCAAAAATGTAAAAGTCTCTGTTTGAACAGAAACAGGGTTTTGCAGAAAGCCACATGCTTAAATCATATTCTACCCTCAAAATGTCTAAAATCTATATGTGTTAAATTAATGATCAAATTTTTTTATAATTATGGTCTTGAAGGATATATTAATTTTATAGAAATCGACCTGCTGTTTTTCTGAAGTCGTTTAAGAACAGACCCAGCACTAGGCATCAAGCATTTCCATGGGAACAGGGACAGGCCAAAGCCAGACAGGGACATCAGCCCCACTGCTAGGCAGGGCAGGGCTGTGGGGATCTGTGGACCAGCACTGTTGCAGCATCTCTGGGACAGGGACTGATGGCTCCAGGCTAGGGTTCATGGATGCATGGATGTAGTTAAAGGAAGGCCCACGCAAGGCTGGCCAGTGCTGCTTAGAGCCCTCAGAGTCCCAACAGTCTTTGAACAGTACTTCAGTGGTTTAAGATACATAGACACATAATTCAGATCTAAATTAGTTGGGTTCTAATGCACTTACATAGTATAAAGTTAGAGGCAGAATCTTGTTATAGCTGGAGGTAATGCAGTTTATATGGAGTTAATAATTTATTGTTATTTCAATTTAGTTTTAACAATTTGGTAGTCTAAGTTATATAATATAAAAAAAACCCTTCAATAATAGCTCATAAAAGCTAAGAACTGCCTTCCTACTTTCCACTGTTTTTCTCCTGTCTTATTTTCACCCTTTTCACTGTGGCCCTGGGGCAAGGTTTATAAGGAATTGATATATTCAAGAGTGTGTTGGGATAAGATTAATATTCGTGGAGGTGATGGGATGGGAGCAGACTTCCTCTTCAGACTTTAAGTTCAATTGTTTCTTTTTATCATGGAATGGTTTGGGTTGGAAGGTACCTTAAAGATCATCTGGCTCCAATCCCCCTGCCATGGGCAGGGACACCTTCCACTACACCTGGTTTCTCAAAGCCCCATTCAACCTGACACTGAATACTTCCCGGGAGGAGGCACCCATAACCTCTGCAATCTGTTCCAGTGTCTCACCACCCTTCCTGAACAACTTTCTTACATCTAATCTAAATTTACCCTCTTTCAGTTTAAAGCCATTACCCCTTGTCCTGTCACTACACACCTTTGTAAAAGGTTCCTCTCCAGCTTTCTTGTAGGCCTCTTTTAGGTACTGGAAGGCTGCTACATCTTATAGTCATATCTACATGTAGTTCCAGATTTAGCAAGTATTGATCTCCCTGGAACTGTGTATTTGATCTATGCATGCTATTTTACTTGCTTATAGCACTTAACATCTATTAGGAAACTAATTTTAATATCCCTCTGGCAATTTAAAGGGAAATGTAAATTTCATTTTGTTGATAAGAAATGAGAGCACTACAATATGATGACGTCCAAGGTGAACACAAGTAACAGAAATCAGAAAATTTAATTAAACTTATGAAAACCTTTCTTTAAATGCCCATGATACATGTTCATATCAAAGTATTTTTAAAAGGTACATAGAAGATTTTACAATAGTTTTTACGTTACTTTAAACCCTTTTGTTTTGTTGTAGTTTGTTGGTTGGGAGGGGGGTATGTGCCCTTTTTTGTTTTGTTTGTTTGTTTTAAGGCAAGTTATAGCACATATTACAGCTTTAATTTATTGTTAGTACACTTCCACTGTTTTTTCTTGATTCTTCTGCTTGAAATACTAGAAGAAGATGCTTTCAAAACTGTCCAAAATCTAGTCATTAAAATCCAATTCACAGAGTAGAGCAGCAGGTTCTGTTCTGGTGCATGGTCTGAGCTAATCATAGCAGGTTATTTGCCCTGTGGAATGTAAAAAATGCATTCAGTTTCCTTTTGTCCTGAGTAGTTCCTGGGATAGAAAGAAACTTTTTTTTATTACATGGTTGCTATTTATGTAATCTGTATAGTAATTTTTCTTGATTTGCCTATTTGATGCTATTCTATCCTTAGAAAAGGTAAATTAACCTTTTTGTTACATTGTGATTCATAAAAGCAAATTACAAAGAAAATAAATATATATGAAAATATTGACAAGTCTTTTTATTTGACAAATACAACAAAGGTAGTCTTTTGTAAGATGACTGGTAGCAAATATAGTCAATACATTCAAGTACTTTCCATTGCCAGTATTTATAATTCATTTCATGGATTCCTATAATATTGTTGAGATTCCTGAAGATTTATAAGGGGTTTTGTGTGATTTTGGTGGATTTCACAGATTTATCTTGCATTGATGCACATCTCATTGGAGAAGAAAGAAAAGCATGATTATAGCTGTGGTAAAAATGATCATATGAAAATAATTCTTCTGTATTTCAAATCATAATTTCTCATTTACAAACATTTATTTACGTTAAAAGTTTTGTTTTGGTTTGTACTTTTATTATAAAATATTTTGCCTTTCAGAAAGTGTTTTCTCACTGAAGATAAACCAACTGAAAGAACAATATTTGTATGTGTGCCTATGCTGGTCATTCTCATACTGTTTCTCTGTTAAACATACCTCACTGGAATAAAATCTATTGTTTGGATAGATATATATATATATAAAAGAAAAAAAAAGTTATAGTTTTCTATCTATGTCCTGAGTTTAGCGGAGGCGAGATAAATCTTTTCAAGTTGTTTGGCATTTCTGTATTGTGAAAAACTTGAAGGTTGATTCTATCTGGATATAAATTCAGATTTTTCAAATGTAATCAGTTTGATAAAATTAAGATACATAAATTTACCCTATTTAAGTATCTACTTAAAAAAAAATCAGGTAATCATAAGTTCACTGAGAGACGCATCTGAAAAATCATAGCTAGATATATTTGCATGTACTGAGGGATGAGAAATATCTTTATCTCCTGCATACCTGAAAATTTCTAGTTAATGCTTAATTGTTACTTCTAGACTGCTTCAGGCTGCTTTGGAATACATCTTGCTACAGAAGCTGATTTATATTTAAAATTAATATAACAGATGAAATGAAAGTGAAGAAAGAAATAGCAAGGTTGAAAAAGGGAGAGATTCAAGTAAAAAAAAAAGTCATAAGATAATTCAGTACTGGAAAGAAGTGCCTTCTGGTACCAAAAAGGAACAAAAATTAAATTCTGAATCAATTCACACAAATTGTGGACAACAAGAAAACAAAAGGAAGCAAGAAGTACATACATTAAACTTCTGTCTGACAACATTTAGGGTCTTTGCTATTTGGATAAACCCAGGAATTACTGCCTGTTTGAGCTGAAGTCTAGAAACTTGTTTCAAACCATATTTTTCAGTCACTTATTTCTTTAAATCCACACCTTGGTTTCCTTCCTGAATAGCTGGGAACTGAAAATCAATTTGGTCAGAAGATTGCTTTAAATCAGACATTTATACTGATTTTATATTCTCAAATATATATCTGTTTCAGACTCCTTTCTTTGCTATTGCTTACTTGTAAATTAATAGAAGCAAAACTGATCTGAACTTAAAACTAGCAAAAAACCTTATAAATTTATGAAGAAAAAAAGAGATTAAAAAATTATAAAGCTGGAATGACATCTTAAAATATGTTTAAAAAGTCAAATAAGCTGTTATATCTACACTAACTTGAAAATTGCTTTAACAGATCCAGAATACATTCTTCTAATTAGGCTTGTAACTTCATTGGAAAGTCTTACAGGCAGCAGATATTTGATGACAAGAAAACATCAAAGAGAACAGTTAATGAAGATATGAGCAAAATCTCCCCCTTCTTAATGGGATGAAATGGTCACTGCAAAGTTAGTTAACTGTGGGAAGTTTTAAGTAAGGAAACTAAATAATTCTGGACTGAAAGTCCTTGAACTGCCAAAAGGAGAATGAAGTATACTGAGTACTTTTTTTTTTTTAAATTCTGTGTGTAATTCTAACTACCTTTTTCTTTAATGAAATATGCATTTCAGTTTTGCTTTAGGCTGTCAACACTTCTTTCTCAATTACCAACTGTGAAAAGATAGAATACCTTACATTTGCCATTGTGATACATAGGAAACAGCCCAGGCTGACCTCATTAGCACTTTGCTTCAGTGAGTCCCATTTATGATTATCTGCATAAAGGACTTCTAGCTTTGTTTGGGAAGTCTATGGTTGGATCACATGTGAAAAGGACTTAAAGTCCTGCATCTTGAATTCATTCTGAATAAACAATATAGTGAATATCCCTGTTTGCTCTCACTTTTTTAACTTAATGTGATTCTTAGGAATTAGTTGACAAAACTAATTCTAATGAATTAGAGTAGTTGATGAACAGTAGCCTTAAATCTTGTTTATTCAGTGTTATGAATAGTTTGTCAGTTTTCATCCATTCTTCCACTGCTGAAGTTAAAAAAAAGTCTAAATTTAGAGAATAGATATAAGTAGGCCATTCTCTCCCTATAGTCTACCTAGAACTACCATCCATAGGATCATAGACAAGCTGGAAGAATATGCCAATAAGAATCTTATGAAACTCAATAAGGACAAATGTAAAACCTTACACCTGGGTGGAAAAGAACCCTGAAAAGAAGCTGGCTGATAGTAAGGAGCTGTGTTGAAAAGGCCCTGTGGGTTGTGGCAGACCGTAAGCTGAGCGTGACCCAGCAGTGTGCTCTGGCAGCAAAAAGGGCCAACAGGATCCTCAGTTACATTAACAGGTAGGTAGCCAGTAGATCAAAGGGAAGGGTTATTGTCCTTTACTCAATATTCCTGTGACCGTGACTGGAATAGTACATCAAGTTTTGGAGTCCATGACAGGAAAGATGAATTCTTTGCTGAAGTAAATTCAGTAGAGGGCCACCAAAATGGTTGGGGACTGGAGCACTTCACCTGTGAGGAGAGGCTGAGGGGTCTGAGTTTTTTCAGCCTGGAGAAGAGAGAAAAGAGCAGTTCCAACTGCCTGCAAGAGGGTTGTTGAAAAGACAGAGCTAAATTTTCATGGTTGAGCATGGTGTGAGGATGAGAGACAACTGGCAAAGTTCAGGATGTAAACAACAACTTTCCTTCTATGAGGAAAGTCATGCACTTGGGCAAATTGCTCAGGGAGATCATGCAGTCTCTATCCTAGGAGGTTTTCTTCCAACCAGATTGGATAAACCTTGACCAACTGGTGTGACCTCATGGGTGACAGTGCATTACATTGTTGTGACAACAAGAGACCTCCTGAGGTCTATTTCACCCTGAGTTGTTTTATGATGCTGCGGATAAAAATTCTTCTAATCCTCGTGTTATATAAATCCAACTCATGCTAGAGAATGTTCACTTTTTTTTGATCAGATTGAATCCTAATCCAGTGGTGTTACTAACAAGTGGAGAAATAAATTGAGAATCTGTTTGTCACTGAAATAAAAGCAAATGCAGATTTTTTAAAGAACTTTTTTCTAATACTTCTTTATGAATCAAATTCCTTAGTTGCATTTCAGACCTTTCATGTTTGTCTTTCAAGTCTTTCAATTTAGATGAGTTTTACTGGCTCTGCTCTTAGTCTGTGGAATTATATTTGGCCTGTAATAACAGAAGTTACATTAACATACTACATGTCAAATCTTTATTGAAAAGTGGTATTGCACTGGAAATAGTTTCCTTCAGTCCAGTCAATGCTTAATATCTGAAAGCATGGTCATTTTGTAATTTCTCACTGTCACTTTAATTTAGTGAATTAAGTCATTAAGTCACTTTGAATCCCACTAAAACATTGGTAGTGAATTATGTTAGTTTTAGGGGAAAAAAAACAATCTTAAGTCATGTGTTAATGCATGTTGACTAATCACTGATTCTCTCATGGAAAATTGTGGAACTGTAAGAGAAAATCAGTTCTGGTTTAAGAAGAGACAACAACCACAGCTGAAACCTGTATCTTAATCTGGGATTGAGCACAATATGTTAAGACAGCACAGAGCTCGATTTTCTAAAATGAGTGTAAGACTCAGGTTGACTTGTTTGAAATTATTTTGGTTAGGAAAACAATTTATATCTAAAGTGTGTAGAGATTCAAATTAACATCTATAAGATCTGGTTCTGTTTTCAAACACTCATGAACTAGAGTGACTACCTATTTCAGACCTGTATTTCTAAAGGTTATTGAATTTTTCTTTAATATTGGCATATTGCTTATAACTTCCATGAACACAATTTAAAAATCTCTACTTATTGTAGAGGGAAGATACTTTGTTTTAGCATACCCCATTTTAAAGGGAAGCTTTCCCAAGTTATATTCTTCTACAAAAGAAGAAAAAAAAATCAATAAAATCATTTTTACTGTGCTAGATACCATTTTCTAACACCCCCCCCCTTTTTTTTTCTCTGATAAATGCTTCTGCAGAGTGGGCAAAGATACTAATTATCTCCCTAGATAATTTTGTTCCCTCCAAGATTAGTTGTAAGAAGTTACTCCATTAGATTAATTTAAATGAATTCATAGTGGAAGTTTAAAGATTATGTGGGGTAAATTTCCTTTGCTATCATATTTACAACAGAATCACTGTGTACACTGTAGCATATTGCATATGCAAAGTGTGTGCATCTCGAACAGATTCATAATCTATTTTTGGAGCTTTGTCTCAGGCATGTGTGAAAGGCTCTTGCCTTTTCCTTTACTAGAAATGATCCTAGAATCAGAAGCAACCTCCACTCCTATATAAATAGAAAGGCTTATGGGTCTTCCATATGTTTGCATTATTCAAATTTTAGTAGTTAAAACACTTCTGAGTACTGGTTCATTCAATCTTTTTCTGAACTGAATTGCTCTGTGGATCATCAGCTTGATGTCCTTCCCCTTGCACATAGTTGCAAATTTTTACACGTAAATACTGCTTCAAATCTCTCCTCACCTAAGCAGTCTAATTTGACATGTGAAAGGTCCTGAATTTTACTGATTTTAATCTGTTCTCTATCCAAAGGGACTCACTTAGAGAAATGATTGTCCATTCTAGTAGGTCTCAGACTGGTTTAATTTGGGTTGATCAGGTCCCTTTCTTGGTGAACCCATGCCCAAGCAACAATTACTCTTTCTTGCCCACACATCCTTTTTGCTTCCTTCCATGGTGCAGCCTGGCAGTTCCTCAAGCTTCAGATTTTCTCCGTTGCTCATTGTGAGTTCAAGTGACGACCTACCTATAAGTTGATTTAAACTTTATGCAAAAAGCAGAAATCAATCTTCCCTTCTTACTTCTTGTACCATTTTTCATTGTCCTATTATTATTTTAAACCAAGTTATTAAGGGAAGTTAATGTGAGGGGTTTTTGATGTTTTGGTTTTGTGGTTTTTTTTATCATAGGAAATGACTATTTAAAAAAAAAAAAAAGTAGATGTCAGATTTGACTGCAGATGACTGACATGTATTTGTTATATTGTCCATAGAAGACAGGTGTTTCTGTTGCTCTAAACCTGTTTTTATAGAATACCAAGATGTGTCTATTCGATGCAGTAGCTGATACTTACCAGATTGTTTATACATAACATTAATTTGTTATTAAAATCTTCCATGTAAAGCATATCACACTGTTTACCTTTTACTGATGTCCTGCGGAGGTTTTTTGCAGTGTAGTTGGATGCAAAAGCCTAACAAGTTCATAGAATCATGTTAGCTCTTTTGCTTGAAATTTTCCACTCTGTCAAAGTAGGTACAGTACTTTTCAATATAGAAACTTTAAAGCTTTCAGGAAGCATAAATTTTCATGCTTTTTTACCTTTGAGATGAACTTTCTCTTAACTTTTTTCATTTTAGAGTGCTATGCCCCTAGGAGATAACACGTCATTTCACTGAGATTCTGAATACAATTTTGCTTTGAGCTTGGTATCAGGAACAGGTGACTGCCTCTTCTTGTACATAAGCTTGCATGACAAAGATATGTCCAAGTATATTTTGCTTTAATATTAGTGGATATATAACAATAAGTTTTCTTTGTTTTAATAATTATCCAGTTCCAAAATAGCTTTTGACCGTGCACTTGTATTTTCTGTGTTTTAATCTTGATACTAGAGTGTCAAAATCTATTTATCCAGAATCATAATTAGTCTAGTCTTTTGACATTATTCGTTGTTGTGACAATTTTCTTCTTTTACTCTGAAATAAAAATGTCTAGGTCCATTTTAGTTACTTATAGTGCTGCCATCATAGGACAGCAATTAGGTTTTGATTCAGTCCCTGACACATAAACCTGGACTCTGACCTCATGCTTTTAAGGTTGTTTAGTTTCTCAGGGACAAAACTAACATTAACTGACATTAGAATCTGTTCCAGTTATACAGTAAAACTGATAATTCTGTCAAGAGATTTTACATACTTTGTGCCTGAAAGGTGCTGTACACTGCTCAGTTCCTCTGAGAGTCTTACTTTTTTTCTAGTGTGTAGGTTCTTCTCACAGAATGTTTGATTTGTTTCCATCCTGTCATAACCCACTAAACTTACAGGACAAGTCTCAAAGTCTATGATAGGAAAGCTTATAAGTCAAAAAAAGTGTGGAATATTATTCTTTGAATGACTATTCAAGAGTCCTTTAATTGTTATTATGTAAAAAAAAAAGCCATGTTTTAACGGTACTAGTAAAATATAGTACATACAACATCAACTTTGTTCATGCTATTCTGTTATTATGAATTTCCCAATCATTTATTCATTCCAGTCCAGACAGAGTTGCTACTCTCTTAGATGTTGTAAATGCTCACAAGTAGACAGACATGACTTCCAAGCATTTGCAGCCAAATCTGGACAGTGAGGAAGGATGACAATTTTAATAAAATACTAAACATTTCTACATGGGCTATGTATTTTAGCTACAAGGCAAGTTAGAAATGTTAACTTGAAATTTTCGCAAGCATAACAGTGCATGGACAAGATTTTTAGTCATCAAATATTTTGTGGGTAGGTCTTTTGTCTAAAATAATCCTGACCTATTACAGGAATCAGTGAACAAAAGAGAACTACGGATGTAGCCTTTGTACAATGTCAAGTATAGATAATTATGCTTAGATTTTTTTTTTTAAATGTGTACAATTTACTATACATCTACTCTTGGCCTTGTATCAAGTCTAAATGAGCTTTTAGAGCCGTGTCAAGCTTGGAAAAGAATCAAATGGATGACTGTGTTTGGAGCCTTTTTAGCAGTGGGAGTATGGAAGCTTTGCCTACTACCTAGGTTACTATATAATGCTGCTGTTCACTCCTTGATAGGGTAGTTATCACTTTTCTACACATGTGGTCCCTTTTAATGATACAGCTGTATATTTCACTCTAGCCATACTGATTTCATGACTGAATTTGCTGGGGTGGAAATTACATGCTGTCATTCTGACTGGTGCAAAATTTTTTGAGTACATTTAAAACTAAATGTGTAGTATCACTATAATCACAAAATGTTCACTAGCATTAAAACATGTTCTGATTACTTCAAATTTTTAAATAAAGCACATTGACTTTCTTCTTTTCATGTCAGCTGTCTTTACTATGTTAAACAGAGGGAAATTTAATCTCTTAGGTTGATCAGGAAAACACAATTCAAAAGAAAAAGTTAGCATCCAGTGCTACTGTGTGTCCCACAGGTTCTTCCACTTTGATCAAAACTGCCTCCACTGGTGAGTTAGAGGAGCGTATTGCGGCCACTACTGGTGCTATTACTGTTGCTAGCACATCTGCTGATGTTGCTGTATCCAGTGCAGTGACCACCTATAGACAACCTCCTGAAGAGCAACAAGTGCAAGCTATGAATATAAGAAAATCAGTTCTGGAGACGCCCACTTCCAAGGAAGCACTCTCTCTTCATCAAGCAAATTTACAAAGCACAAGACGACGATCAAGAAATGCTGAGCAGATAGAAAGAACTAAAGAACTTGCAGTTGTTACTCATAGAGGTATTGGATATTATTTTACTTGTGCCCATGTAGTTACTTCGCATAAATTAAAAGTGAAAGGTCAGGTATACATTCAGGAAATGTAATTGAACAAAATGGGGATGGGATTAAATTTACTTAAAAGTGAGCTTTAGTGGAGTAACCAGATGAAAAAAATAAAACTAATATTGTCATAGTAATTTAATCTGATTTATAAAAAGACAAAAGGGAAAGATAAGGAATTTTATTTTAATGTTAATTTATAGCTTATGTCATTATTTCACTATCAAGCCTAGTGTAAGTAAGATCTGATGAAAGTTTAGAGAACTCAGATTAAATTATTAATCTATTCTGCATATGTGTTTAAATATAATCAACTATAAAATTAAAAATGTACTTTATAAATAGCTGCTTTGTTCTAAACTAATTGATGATGCACTAATAATCATCTCCCATTTACTTAAATCTTCAGGAAAATTTTGGCTTTTAAAAATCTGTACATTTTTGTTCTATCATATATGAACTCAATGAACAAAGCAAAGTTTAGAACACTAGGCAATTTAGTTGCAAGTATTAAAGTAGTTAAGCTAAAGACTTGATATGTTCCTATATTCAGGTGATTTAATTCACATGCTAAAGCACTAATAGTAAACAACATTTTGAGTATAAACAAAGAATTATTTATTGTGTTAAAAACTAAATGTTGATATCTGAAACTTGAGGCTGAGAAACAGTAATGCTGCGATTTCTTAATTTAACCAGCATAGACATTCAGAAACAAATTACATGTGGTATGTTTTCACATATACACAAGTTCAGAGAAGAAGCAGGTTAATTTTGCAGGCTAATGTTGTTGTATAATATTTATTATATACTTTTATGTTGTTTGGTAATCCATTGTTACATATCTATGAAAAGTTTATAAACAGATACAAGGAGGAACATCCCTTATAGCAAAAAAAAATTGAAGAAATCTCATTATGTGGTTAATATTTTGTAAAGATAACTTCAGACTGGAATCTATTGTCCCACTATAACAGATACTACCTATTATAAGTTATTGCAGCTTCATTTGCTAACAACTACTGAAACAGCAGAGCTGCAATTCTACAGAGTCTTAAAACGTGTAATTCAAGTTGGATAACAGAAAAACAGTCTTGTATTTGGTTTATCATTAAACAGCTATTTATGCTTCATTTGTATTAATTTCAGTACAGATATGAAGTATTTTTATGGTTCTCAACATAAATTAGTTGAATTTGGTTGTACTGGTTGTTTGGCTATGCATTCACTTCAGAACTTCTTTGGTCAAGCTAAAAAAAGCTAGCTTAATTTCAATTGTGAGAAAGTATCTGAAGGCCTGGAATAGTCTCTTCTAATTTAAAGATGTGAGAGTATACTTATTTGGCAATTAAATTTGTCAGTAATTGTGATATACATATATCTGTTTGTAATCATTTCACTATGATGTCCTCTCCACTGTTTTCTCACTGTCCTTTTCTTCTCTGACCTATCCTTTGATAGAAGACATAGGTAAAGCACATACTTATGAATTACTAGGTCATATTAAAATGATAAACCTACATTAGGAAAAGAAAAGGAAAAAGTTAGAACCCAAGATACTGGACACTAGGATAATGTTATGGTGCTTATTTGTCATAGTAGAACAGGTGCTAAAAGGTACCACAGCGCACATACAGATGACATCAGCTTTGCATACATATTACAAGAGAAGAAAAACCATACCTAGTTCTGCAAGCAGTTTATTCCTTCATGCTACTTGAAAAGATAATTTTTAATATAATAAATACAAATTACTAGAATTTACTATATCATATATGTGTATCTATAAAATGGTAGAAACCTTCTGTACATGTAGGCTTCACTGTAGGCTTTTTTATGAATGTTGGTAGTAAGAACACAACAGTGTTTTTTTATGGTACATTAGTATGAATGCAAAAGAATAACTACAGAATAAGAGTCATACTGTCGGCTTTCATGGATTTGTTATGTGAATTGGATCTTTCAGAATGAGTAAACAGTAACAGTACTCTTTTGTTTCCTGACATGATATTTTTTTAAGTGTGTGAAAGAGATGTATAAAGAGAAGTAGAGGTCTTTTTATCTATTTAAAATTAAACTGCTAGATATAAATTAATCTTCCATACTTATTATCTGGACTTAAACAATAATTCTAGGTTGTGTCAAAGTCTGGCTGAAGGATTTCTTCCTTAAGCTTCTTAGCTGGAAATCACAGAAGGGAAGAAGGCTTCTAAGAGTGTTCTATTTAAGAGAGGAAGAAAGAACCTTATATGCATTTAGTGAAATATGTCCTTTAGTACTTCCTTTAGGGAAGTACAAGTATCATTTTATAAGAGAGCAGTGAGATCTTATGAAGAATACTGTCCATGATTATAGTTCCTTCATCAAGAAGAATTCAGATTGAATCAGATGAATGGAAGAACAATAATGGTGTTACATTGTTCTGATCATCCCACCTTACGGAAGAAAATGTAGACAGGCTGCAAGGATAAATGCTTTAGGAAGTGAATGTGGAGAAGTTAATTAGGACAAATGAGTCTATAATATATAAATAGATACATTAGGGAGTGGAGCAAAAAGAGCTCTTGTCATTGGAACAACAGCCTTCTGATAGGAGGGGGGAGAAGGGTGAAAAGCTTACTTTCAAAATGTAATTTGAATAGTGTATTTAGATTACTTTATCTGGATGAGAAATCTAGAACTTTTCAGGTCCTGATTTCTAATGAAAACAAGTATTCAAACTCAGGAAAGTGTATCTCTTCCTATATTCAGAAGTAAGGGGAAAAAATAAGAGGTCCTTGACCACTTTCATTCAGTTAAATCTAGAAGCTTCAAATGCTGAGCATTCAGTCGTAATTCATGTGGATATTACAATCACAGTTTCTAGTATGATCTGTCTTCAGATATAAAATCAGGAAGGAAATTACATTTGATTTTTTTCCATTGTTTATTTTCTGTATAAGTGTTTAATTACTTTAGCTTGATCATAACTACATCAATAGAAGATAATTTGGCACTTTTTTTTCCTGGTATCTGTTTCACACACTAAGAACCCAAAGTTTAGCAATGTTAGTGCTCCTGAATTCTTTTAGAATTCATATCTTTTCTTTCTTAAGGTTGTAGAATTTGTATACAGTATATGCAAACATCATGATAGCTATTTTAGAACTTTTTCTTGAATACTTCTATAGGATACTTTTTCTATCTAAAGATGTGCTAAGAGGCATAAGACACACAGTGTTTTCAAAATCTTATTCATTCTGCTGTTAGCTCCATTCTCTTTTTTTCTTGGCTGAAAAGTCAAATCAGTGAATACAATTGGTTCTGTCCTAGCTCAAATCAAGACAGCTGTGTTTTCAGCTCTATTTTCTCCTCCTGACTTTCTTATAAGCCTTTATAATTCCTCTGTCCTTTCCCCTTTATTCTTTAAGAACGTTTTTCTATCACACCTTAGTTTATGCTTTTTGATACCTGACTTTATGTAGTATCCTAGAAATAGCCAGGAAAATCTGAATTACATATATATATATATATCTATAACAATACTTGTGTATAAGAAGATTTCAGTACTTTTAAAAGTGGGAGTTTTTTTCAGAGTAATTTAAAAAGTTCCAGGAAATTGTTATTAACATAACACAGATGTAACTTAGCACACTTAGCACTTGTGCATTTAATCACTGAAATATACTTGTCTAATATTTCATAATACTTTTGGAAATACCTGTTTAATATATGCTATGACTCACATAGATATGTTCTATTTGGTAGATGAACTCTACCCATGATTTGTTAAAGACTTTTACTAGAGAAAAGTCAGAAATAATAACCTAAGCTTCTTGACATATTCTCACTTCAAAGAAGTCATAAGGAGATCAGTTTTCACCCAATAGCCAAGTTCAGTGCGATTAGAAGGAAAGAGTGGAAAACGAAAATCAGTCATTCTGATTTCAAGAAATGAGTTGGGTTAGTATTTTGAGCTATTGCTCCTTATACATGCCTTTCAATTTTAGTCTCCTAAAATGTAGTCTTCCTTCTATTTATTTTCTTGTAGTTCCAGCAGTTCTTAAGTGTCCTTCATTCTAATATACATATTTACTTCTGTAATTGATATTTCCTTTCTGAGATGTTCTGTCATTATTTTCCCTCAGTATTTCAGGTTTTCTTATTGACCAAAATATGTTGGTATAAATCAAATATATTGTAGTCAGAGTATATTAAAAAAAATTATGCATTACTTTAAAAATATACACATAAAAGAAACTTTCTTTTAAATAATACTTCTTCTAAACTGGGGAAATTTGAGGAATATGTAATGTACAATATAATAGAAAAAATTATTTTTACCATCTATGTAAACTAACTATATTTCATCCTTCTTAATTTAATACCAATATAAGGAATGCATATATGTAGCTTGTATAATTTTTTTTTTATTTTATCAGCATATTTTCTGGCTGCTTTTACATGATTTGTCTCGTTATAGCATTACTTTGCTATAAGAAGTTGTTCTTTATATTAATTGAGACTCATGTGAGAAGCAAAAAATGGAATAGTATGAAAAGTAGATGTTTCATCACTTTGTAGTCTGATTATTCTTCTGAATGATTCTTCGTACTTAAGAAATCATTAATGTACACAGCTAACACATAAATGCCCTTGTTACACGTTTTAGAAAATATGTAATATCTCTAGAAATAAAGGGAATGTTTTCTACCCCTTCAAGGAAAGGAGTATATAATGCCAGAAGAGGCCCAAGTTTCCATGGTTAATACTCTATATAGTTGTAATGCAACCTGAGTGCCCGTTTTGTGTAGAACAGTGAGGTTTTAGTTGTCAACACTTTAAATGTACCTTATACTTGTTTTTTAAAGATTACAAAATGCAAACAAGGTGAAGAATTTCTTTATAAATGCTGTGACATAACTAAAATAGAGAGAGAAATTTATTGGCTGTCACTGTTTTAAACAGACATGCTTCACATGGCTGTATATCCCAATGGTTCCATATCATAGAAGCAAATTTTCCATCTTGAAATTCGTCTCATGTATCTCTCAGGAGATACTGAATCCAGAATTGTGCCAACTGAACAATCTTTTCCTCATTCAAAATTAATTTCTAGTAACTGAGAGCTTATTGAATTCAAGGTTATTAGGAAAAATACACTGTTTCTTTTGTAATATAGATGCTTAAAATATATGTACATACATTCTTTTTTACCTGAGGTACTTTTTTAAAGCAGTACCTAGCCTGAAGAGCAAAATGCCATAATTGTCTAGATTAGTCTTATCTCACAAGTGTTTGTAGCTTATATGTACATCTAAGTATACACAAATATACAGAATTAGATAACATTTTTATAAAAAATGTGTATGAATATATACATTTTTCTATGTGTCTATAACTTTGCCTGTAGATGTTTGAATCTTCCTTACCTTAGATGGGAAACCTTTTTGGTCAAGAAGCTCAATGAAATTATTCTGAACATATTTCAGTTTACATATAAATTTAATTCTTGAAAAGTGTACATGAGATTGGTCTCTCTCTTGACTGAATATTAGCTCACTCATTTGTCATGTAAGACTTCTTATGCAGAATTTTTCCATTACCAGGATTGTTCATATTCTTTCCTCTTCACTAAAGCTTTCAGTTCTATCTTTCATATTTGCAGAAAATGTTGGAACTTTTTATTTTAACTGAAGTTACATAGATTATAATCATCTATTAAATTTATGTAAACAGGAATATAAGCATTGGTGAACAAACTCCAAGGTGGCTGCCTAAATAGTTTCCAGGTTTTTTTGACATAATCTCTGATTTGATGTCACATTTATTACTACTGCTTGTACTTCATCAGGTCACATTTTTATCAAAAATGTATTCCAGATTTTCAGAGATTTATTTAGACAGGAAATGTGTATCAGCATTCTTGCCCCCTAAAAATAAAAACCCAAACAAACAAACTTTCTGACTTTTAAATCTATAAATTTTAAATAAATAAATTAACCTATAAGTCATATCTGTTTGAAGTAGTATTAAAGAAAATTTTAAGCCTCCCTGGCATTATAACACTGCAAAACGGGTTGTGTCAGACAAGATTTTATAAATATTTATTAACTTTAAAATAGTTTTTTGTAGTCTTTTAAATTACATAATGATATGAAAGTGCTACTGAAATTTATTCTGTTGTAGATATAATTGATTAAGTTTGGTCTCTGAACAGTTTAATTTCTTTGATCTAACTTTTCGATTTTAATTTTAGATTGTGAAATGAATTGAAGGACAAGGTATAGGGAAACTTTGGGTTCACATGTCTTTTTTAATTTATACAATATTATTCTCCAAAGTGTTGAAGAATCTTATTGCTACCTCCTATCTACACCAGTATACTTTTTTATTAGTATCCTACTTTTTGGAGTGCTCTATTTCCTAGAGTCTCAGCTCTTCTGATACATTAGAACATACTAGTCTTTTCATCTTTGGCTGTTTGTGCATTATCACATCTGATCTGTTTGTCTTGAGGGAAATGATCATATCAAAGTTTAAACTTATTTCATGAGAAAGCAGTTATCTAGGGTCAGATGAGTTGAACCCTTAAAAAGTCTATTTCTCTTTGTGGACTAGCTTAGATGTGTACACTGCATTGTTTACTGACATGAATCCGTCCTCTGAGACTTCTGAAAAGTGAAATCCACTCTCCATACTTTGTGCAATGTGGTTTTGAATAGTTACCATTTTCCTCATGGTCTCCACACTGACATGCCAAATAATACCTAGTTTACACTTATATGAAGCATGACACATAGTATAGTGATGGCACGTTTGGACCAAATACATTTCTATAGCTATTCCTTCACTGTATATTTGGGAACTACTGGTCAATAAATCAACATATAAAACCCAGTAAAAAGTAGAGCTCTTCTAAAGATGCTTCAGAGATCTTGAGTTGCTTGCTTTCCTACTGGTATTTAAGAGCCTTGGCAAAGTCAATCAAGTAGTTATGAAAAACTGTTTTAAATGTGTTCACCAAGAAACTCTTGTAAACTATTTTCTGTTCCACCTTATATCTTGAATTCAGTTTCTTGTGCACATAAACTTCAGGCTTGCCATTCAGGTGTTTGAGGCTGAGTAGAAACAAATAAAAATTCAAACCAATATTCCTTCTTCGATGTATTTATAATTTCTGGAAACAAAGGACAAACATCTCTCTAATGCAAGTATTTACAGCCATCCCAGCAGCTGAGATCATGTAATTTAAGCCCACTCCTCTTTTACTTATATGTTGGAAGAATAGCTAGGCCTTTCTTCTGATTCATGAGGAGTTATTTTACACTGATGCTCAGAAAGCTCTAAAAAGCTTATAGCTATACTCCTGCATTCATATTTATATAGAAATCTCACCAATGATGAGAAGAATTTCTGTTATTCCAGTATGGCTCTACTGTGTGAAGTCCACTGAGGATGGAATTGCTTATGGACTTCAATTAATTTGGTGTGAGGTGAGGACTGCTGGTATTATGGGTTAAAAAAAATAATAAAAATACAGACTTTTGCAGCAACTGATCTGTTGTGCTCCTGCAAATAGCTTATTTCCCAGAATCATTAGCAATGTTTACAGGTTACATTATGATGATACCCAAGGAAATAGACATTTTGCCTCTAGATAGAAAAGCTTCTGTGTGTTTGGATGAAAATATGATCTTCTCTATTAGAAGAGAAGTGTAGAAATACTGTATTCTATGAACTGTTTTTCTTAGCAGTATGCTGTTTTCTTGGTCTCTTTGACTATTCATTGATCTTGTATAAGAAGTTAAAAGGCGCTGAAAAGTTCTTTGATGATATAGTGTTTAACTTTTTGTGTTAGCTTGTCTTCGATCTACTTCCTTTAATCTCTGCTGTCATCATCGGTAGTATTTACTTGCATCCAGCATAAAACAACTTCTTCCATATAGTTTTTAAATATATCTAATCTATAAGGTGGCTTGAGTATAATGTATCTAAAATTAACATATACATAAAATTTAAATTGTTTAGAAGGTCTGCTTCTATGTCTGGTTCATTGCTCAGTGGCAGAGTATATTGGAGAAAAGAGATAGTTTAGTGACTGAAAGAAAATTTTTCTTGTGCTGTTTTTCTTTATTTTCTCTTTCCTTTTGTTATTTGTTAAGTTTTGGGGTTTCTCTTTCTATTAGTTATTTTGTTACAAAAATATGTTGAAACAATATGGTTTGCCTGGATCAACTGCCTTTATCATAAACCCAGCCTAAAATAAGGACATTCACAGAAATAATCAGCTATCAGCTGTGGTCTTAAGGGTGAGGTGGAAGCCAGCTACCTTCCATATTACACCTTGCAAATAATGGTTTCTGAGCTAGAAAGCAGACCAGCTGCAGAACCAACAGCAGAACAGTAGATTTGGTTTGGTTTGGTTTGGTTTTTATTTGTATTTAAATCTCTGCAGTTAAAATAGAAAATTAATCTGGTATACTTAATTTATTATTATCAACAAAACATTTCTCTTTTGTCTCTGTGATCTAAACAGATAAAAGAACATCAGTTATTATTCTGTACTAAAGTGAGAAACATAGCTAAGGTAGATTTTAAAAGCTAGTGGACATAATTTCAGAATGGAAAGGTAATCTGGATGCCTATACATCTTGAGAATGTATTTCAATGTGTTACTTTTAGGAGGACTTTTTGCCTACTAAAACATTGTAATTTTTCAGCTGTTGTCTCATTTTTGTCTTTTCCCCAAACGTAATACTGACTTTTAATGGAAATTTTATAATATGAAGTAACAGGCAGAATATATTGACAAAAAATGTTGGCATTTCTACTGCTGATTAAACCTTGTCAAAATATATATGGATTAATCTATGTGTGTTGGATTCTTAGGGAATTCAGATCTCAGCCCATATATTGGATTTCAGAGTGCTTTCAATAACATCATGAACAACTCCTTTTTCCTTTTAAATTCTTTATCACTTGGAAGAATGCTTGAAATAAACTTTCACAGAAAATCAAGCTCTTTAAAAAGATTAATGACTTCTCAGTAGGCAGATATGATAGTATTCTGAAGGGGTTTTCTTCTTTTTTTTCCTTTTTTTCTTTTTTTTTTTTTGTAATAATGAAAGAAGCAGGGGATAAGCACTTTACGCAACTATATGGCACATGGAAATAAACAATAAACACTTCTGGCCATATTTTTTTTCTCTTGGTTATGTGGAAGAAAAATGAAGTTACCAATCTTCTTTCCTTTGTCATTTGTACAAATTGGTCTCAACACTTGTTTTTGTAAATTGTCTTCCACCAAAGGTACAAAATATGAGCTTGTTAGGTATTTGATACTCTAATTTGTATATACTTCCATGATAAAATTTGTCAAATGAAATGAAATATTTTAGACTGTATTGCCTGATATGTGTTTTTGTTTGTTTGTTTTTTTTAACTAGTGAAAAAGGCCATAGATTTTAAATCTAGAGGATTTAAATTGTTTCCAGGGAAAGACAACAGCAACAAGTTTTCTATCTGTGAGTGTACTCCTTTTTTGTTACTTTTTTCTAGTGCAAGAGTGAAGTTTGTGTTGTGTTGTTTGTGTGTTTTCAAAATTACTTATGTATTTTAGATACTATGACTTAAATCTGTTTCTTCAGTCTGCATGGTGAATTTTTAAATATGGTTCTACTCTAAAGGCAGATTTCTATAAATCTGGCATTGCAAAAGACATGGTATTTTGTCAGTAGATGCACACTAAATTTGTAGTCTTTGCAAAAAATAAATATTGAGCATCCCAAGTGTCAGTCAAAATCTTAGCTGTGAATAGGTGATATGTTACTTTATTTGAAAATTAGTACTAGTAGCAAAAGGCTATACAACCCAAAATCTATCCTATTTACAAATGCACAAGCACATACATTTTTCAAGTGACACACAAGGTCACTTTTTGAAATCTTTTTCCTTCATTAACTTTGACATTTTGAACTGGTTAACTAACTGTAGTTTTAAAAATTCTGGAGATGCATAGTGCCTTCAATTTTAATTACAGAAAATAGAAATGGAAAGTGCTCACCACCTTAGAGGGCCAACTCTTGATTAACTCCTAAGGAGGAGCCAGGCAACTTTCTAACATAAATTAAACAGATGTGACTCCAAACACATTAAAGAGATTATCTTTTGCGAAAGAACATGCCATTTTTATGGAGTTTCTTTTTGGACTAGAACCACATTTTAAATATTTAGAAGTAACTGGTTAAAATAAAGATGGACTGAATGCTTAGCCTATGTCTGCTTATACCACATTTCATTATTCTTCACAGGAGGGAAAGGACTTGCTTTCGAAGCTCCTTAGGTTGGACACACTTGCAATAATTTTTTGTTTAAAGTGTCAGTGATGGATTCAGTTTCCAGAATTCAGAAGGGCACAGTGACAAAATGTTTAATGCATTTTTTTCAGTTTCAGAGTTTAAACTATCAACATATTAGATGTGTTTGGGGTTTTTTGGTTTTGTTTTACTTCTTTTTTTTTTTTTTTACAAAAAGATGTCTTCAAGCAGCAAGACCCTTTAACATTTACCAAGTCAGAAAAATGAAGCAAAATATACTTCTGCTCAGTATTTCTAATGTAGCATATTACCACATTAAACTTTTCTGTAAACTACCACACCTAAATAGTTCCATCTGTTGTTTCTGGTTTATTTGAAGAATTTGTATCAAAATATTGAAAATAAGTATTCTTTCTATGCATATTGGGTGACTGTAGAGTGATTATAAAGAAAAATAACACTAAGGTAATGACAGTAGTGTTTAGAAGGCACATCACTGAGATCTCTGTCTAGTGGTCTATCTGTGTTTTTATAGTTATAAATAACAATAGTACAATGACTGATAAAACAGATTGTTTCTCTATAAATTATTTTGCACAAATTGTTCCACTATTTGAACATTAACAGGAATTGAATATTATAGACAAGTACCAGATATTTGTGATGTCCAAAGGTGATTGTTACAAATTTAGTGATGAAATTTATCAATATAATTTTGAAAGTCTTTATAGAATTTTGTATGTTGTGATATTCTATGTGAAGCTGAAAACTTTTGTATCTTATTTTATTGATTATGCAGAGCAGATTACCCGTATGAGTCAATAATAAGTGAAGGTGAAAACCTTGATTTGTACCTTTAGTGATCATGATCCTGTCATAAATATGTACCTAAGATTTTATATTGTAATGTAGCATTGGGTTAGCTAGTCACTTTGGAACATCAGGAAGTGGAAGTATTTCATGAAAAGCCTATGTGTTCAGTTTTTGACTTTAGATAAAATTCCCAGTGTGGCCTCATCTGGATCTGTACTCACATTACAATGACAGGGTCCTTCAAAAAAAAGAATGATCATCATTCAACTAACTCTTAGGCGAAATAATAAGTGAATATCTATATTATAATATTCCTTCTACTAGCAATGTCTTTATAAATTATCATCTAACTTTTCTCATGTGTATGTCTTTTCCCTATTTTTTTTTATTTATTTTTTTTTACTGTATCAGGTATATAACATTCAATACTAATGCATAGCTGATTTTCACATAGTAAAGCCAGAATAGTAATATTTGATATGATGACACACTGAAATAAGTATACATCTACTTCATTTTGCAAATGTTAAGATTAACAAACAAACAAACCCCAAACTACTAAAAAACAGTAAGGGACCTAATACTGAATAGATTAGAACTCTGGCATTTCATGCTCCAGTGTTTCATGACCGGATCAAGAATGAATCCTTTCTCTAGAGGAGATTTTAATTTACTACAGGAAAGCCTTCCATTGATCATAGTCATGTGACTATCTGGGATGTAAACCAAACAAATATATATAAATAGATAGCTGTGGAACTACATAGAGCTGCATTTCAGCAGAACAAAAAATCAAATATTGTGTCTGGAAAAGTAACATCAATACAAAAAACAGTAAATTGTACATTTATTTTTTTGCTAAGTATTTAACAGAAATAAGAATGGATTTAAGTTTGTGCTTAAATGCATTTCTGATTTGGAATAAAATCAGAAGTCATGTTAATAACTTCTATTTATAACTTTTCTCTCTGAATTTTTAATGTGGTGTATGTTATTTTGTCACTGTAATTATTTTATACATTTTCTTTAATATAAGCCTTTGTAAATTTTAATTTATGAATATTAATACATCCATAATTTCTCATTTAAAATTAAATTAATAGAATATTTTAAAGAATGAAACTTTATACAGAAGATGTCAAAAATCAATAGGATTTTCAAACTTCCATTTTTTGGTAGAATTTGTAATATATAATAGTACTTATGCTTTGAAATCCAGTAGAATATTATTTTTATATGAATATTCATTCTATTACCTGTGTATGGGGAAACAATGTACAACAACGATTATTTGAAATAATAAAACATGAATTACAATAAATAGTAATAGTTCTGTTTAAATAATATTTTTACTTTTTTAATAGTAAATAATTTTTACGTGTTCATAATATATGCTACAACCCCCAAACGACATCATTTTATTTTAAGTTCTGTAATACTATCAGGCATCATGAAAAATTTCCTAACTATAGTTTTAACATATGTTTAATATCAGAAAAGTTAACAGACTGTCACAAAACTGAGAAAATATCTTTTCCCCTACTTGTTCTCAAGCATACTTCCTCTCCCTTTCTGCGTTTCTCAATGAATCCTAACTGTCTAGGCAAAGTTTTAAGCTCTTTTCTGTATATATACATGTTGCTTATGATGATTCTGAATTTCTCATATCTTGATATAGGCTTTGAACTACAGAAAATTATCCAGATAGTTCAAATTGAGAGTTCATTCTAAATGCTCATCCAAGAAGTTTCAGCTGTATGGCCTTACAAAACCAAGTTATTGAACTGTAATTGCCACAGATAAATATAGTATATATCCACAAAACCTCCAGGAACTTGGGTTTCTAAAGCTAATTATCACACAAGTACTGGAGAAAGGAAAGACTGAAACCTGGTAATATGGATGAATTCTAAGAAAAGCCCTTCTGGCCCAGAAGTCCCTTAAGCATAGCAATGCTGATGAACAGAGATTGCCTTGGTTTGCTGTTTGAATGACCTTGGGCACGTTACAGGTCTTTCAGGGCAGAGAAGGATAAATACTGTGGTTACAGTTGCCGAGAGCTGAGCTTGATAGTTTTGGTACTTTTAGAGCAGTGAACTAAGCTGAGATGTTTCCTTTTGACTGTCCCCAACATTTTCATTCAGCCTTTGATTTCTTCCCCGTCTCTGTGTGTAAGAAGACAAATTTCAAGGAAAGGAAAACCCTGAAGTGTTCTGAATGTTATTGTCCTTTAAAAAAGCTGAAATTTAATGAACAGCCTTTAGAAGTATAGTTAGAAAGTACTTTTATTTATTTATTTATTTCGGTCTATTCAATATACAACATAATGTGCTTTGTGTAGTTATAAGCAAACTTTTTCTTTAATGGAAAGTTAAAATCTAATACTGCAAAACCATTGCTATCATTCCTCAGAAATAAAAATGGCTAAAAGTGAAAATCTCTAACGCTTAGTATAAGTCTCTTGGTTTCAGGTCGACTTGTACTTTACAAAATATTCTTCTATCAGGCCATGAATTTACCAATAGAGAAACAACCTCCTTTGTCAGGTTTTGGTTTTTTTTTTGAGGGAACTGCTACCTCCTGATTCAATGAGCTTCAAAAATTAAATACAAAATTAATAGAATTTTGGCCTATTATTATTTTTGTAAGATATACTTCTACAAGCTGTAAAAATTATGAGAAAGTATATGATACATTGGAAAAGAAACAAGTGAGGAGGTAGTTGAATATACTGAGGGCTAAATTGCTACGCATAAATTTCTGGAAAAACTCACTGAATGGCTCACAGAGTATTTCTCTCTGAAGATCCATTTTAGTTTACTGTAAAATAAATGTATGCAAATCAAAGTGGCATTTTGAGTTTACCTTCAGATCATCATATTATGCTGATCATATCAGATCATCATTTTCAATACTGATTAAGGAAAATTCTCTCAGCATGAGCCTATGCATTCCAGTTTTATTACAATTCAAGGAGAAAAGGTCAGCTCTTAGTGGAGATGACATTTATTAGATTATGTTCAGAGAAAAATCTTATGGTCCTAAACTTGATGAACACTCCTTTGTAAAGGAATAGTAATCACACTTCCATATGGGTTAAGTAACAATACAAGTGAACAAAATAGCTGAATAGTGCAACTTAAAACAAACATCTTAATTTTTATAACAAAAAAAAAAATAATAAAAAAACAGGAAAAATATGTTTTTCCTATTATAGGGAGGAGAAACTTAGGTATTGAAACTACATTATCATATTCTGCAGAAAATCTATTTTAAAGGACCAAAAATGTGGATAATGCACTTTTTCATACTTGTTAATCGCTTAACTCTATTTCCTTTAAACTGTACCTTTTTGATTATTTTGTTTTATTTTGTTGTTGTTTTTTTTGCAGTAAATGAGGGAGGTATTAAACAGGCATCCAATTTGTGTCCAGATCCTGGAGAACCAGAAAATGGAAAACGGATAGGCTCAGATTTTAGGTAAAATATAAATCCTGCCATTTTATAATTTCTTTAATAATGACCTTGGGAAAAGTCTCTGCTAAAATGTATTGCTGTTGTTGAGTTACTCTTTCAAAACTGAACTTCTCAGTAAAAAGTGTAATGGAGTTTTGTATAACATTATGTAGTGCAATATAGTGTGTACTTAGTATGCAAAGAAGATAATACTTACTTGGAAGAGAGAATTTATACCTGACTGTGGCAAAAACTAGATTGAAGGTAAGTTAAAGTATTTTCTAATGAAAATAGTGCATTAGCTTCACAAATACTGAACATACATGGGGTGGTGGAGGTTTTTGTGAAGAACAAAGCAAAATTGAATGCAACACATTTTGGGTTTTGTTGTTCTGGTTTGTTTGTTTTGTTTTTAATTTGTTTGTTTTTCATTTTGATAAAGATCAGCTTTTCTTGCAATTCCAATCTCATCATAATGGAAAAGAATAGATAATAAGGACAGTTCAAATGTATGCACATAAAGGAACATGGCTTACACATACAATATCCACTGGAAGTGAAATAAAGTGAAAGTGAAAAATGTGTTAGGTTTAATAACATTTTTGGTGAAAAAAAAGGCAAATAACTTCTATTCAAAATAAAGATAGAAGGTGTAACAGATACATTAGTATGCCTTTGGTCTTATGGGTTGTAATTTGGGGAGGCAGGGATGTTTATTTTGATGAGGAAATATTTTTCACTATCCACCAAAGAAGGTTTTCACATCAAAATGAGATCAGGGTTTTTCTGATGGATCCTTATTTTGATCACTTCTTGACAATAGCGTGGAACCAATAGTTTGCAAAGCAAGGAAAAAAATTAAAAAAAAAACCCAAACCGTGAAAACGCAACAAGCTAGACCTGCTTTCTGTTGAGGATGGATGCTAGGAAGAGTGTTTCCAGTTTCTGAAAGCACAGGCTTCTCAATGGTTTCACTACCACCTCAAATTTATGCTCAAAAGGTCTAGTTTCCCTTCAAAAGGTTGAGTCTTTCCACTATTTTGTGATAGTCTCTCTTTGTAATGCAAAAGCATTGTATTTGGACCTAGTGGGAGGACATATACACACGTGCACAATTTCTGGCCACTTTACTGAGAGGTCTTGAAAAAGGGAACAGTTACTCTTTTGGTTGTATATACTGTGGATAAATAAAGTGGTTTCCCATCTTAGGCTTGTTAAAGGTCTTATGAATGAGAATAGTGACTTTGAACAAAAAGCAAATTAAACATTTTCAGCAGATGGAATAAAATTCCTTTTAAAATTAACGTGACTTCAATTCTTGCCACTGTCATAATTGTTACTCATTTACTTCACAAGCTTCTAAAATAACAATGCAACAAATTATTTAAAATAGATAAATAAGACTTCGAAATAAAATGGTTACTAATGGTTACCTGACACAGAGAAAAATAATACTCTTTTCCTTTTCCCTTCTTGAAGCCACTCTCCCTATAATATGAGAAATTATTTTGAGCTTGTCTCTATTTTCCCCTTCAGATAAGGAAGTGAAAATAACAATTACAATACCTTAATTTTAAGATACAATATTTTAAAGTATGATTTAGCGCTATCTTTATCAAGACCAATCAAAAATCTAATTTCAGTACAATTTAATGTAATTCAGAGAAAAGCACTCTCTTGGCAATTCTCTAGTTTTCTTGAAATATGAACTTATAAAACTGGAAACATTTTATTGCAATTTCATTCCTGTTCTGGTTATAACACTACCTCATCTCTTAGCATATTCATATGTTCTTCATGGTTCTTACACAGACTTGGGAAATGTATAATGCACGTTCTAAGGTAAGATGCAATATTTCATATCTTCTAGGACCTGACGCTCCATATTCACTCTTTTGGATATTTTTTCTAATGTGAAGATTCCGCATGACTATATTTTGAAGTTTTAAAGGCTTTTTTTCTAGTGCAAGATGCCTCTTTGAGCATAACAAGCCTTTGCAGGTTGAAATAGAATCAAGAAGGCACATTCCTTCCCTAAAAGCTTCTTAAAATTTTAGATGCGCTGTGTTTGTTCTGCTGGAATTTCCAACAACTTATTTTATGTTACCTGTTATACTGTAAAGTACACATCTTTTCCGTGTGAGTGTCCAATTTTAGAATCAATGCCACTACAGAAAATGTAAGATGTAAGAGAGTAAAAGAAGAAGTTTTTATGCGGTCTCATAATGTTATTTTAATTGTTGAGTTTTGTAGGTTGTTTGTCTGTGTTTACTGCTCTATAGACAATGTGATTTATTCTTGAACAAGTATTTTATTATGAAGCAAATATGTTCTTGCACCACTATCCCAAAGTTCTGGCTTCATGAAATAAATGAATAAGCGTGTATCTTTCCCTCTGCCTCCACAGTATAGTCCATCTAGATATTCAAAGATGAGATTCAGATTAAATTTCAGTCACAAAAAAACAGTGAATGAAAACCACAGAGATTCTACTGTGGTCTTAAAAGTACAGACTATTTAGAGAAGGAAGCATATGAAGTTGATATTAAAGATAATTTATTATATGAATGACTTGATTTAGAGTGTAACTTCTGATAATTTATTATTTCATTTTATAGCATAAATTAGTTTATAGTTATTTTATTTGGAAAAATAACTTTGAAGTGTAACCTCATTGATTTACCAGAATTTTCACAATTTTCCTCAAAGCTTCTCTGACTCTGAATCACATACTATGCTCTGTAGACATGCAAGTGAAGGTCTAGATTCTGAAACTTCAAACCAGAACTCCTGAAACGGAACAAAGCTCATGACAATTTGCAGCATGAGATGAGAGGCTAGTTTAAAGGGGAATCATACATGTTCATTTAATCAGAAGTTACTTGGTTCCTTTGTCAAGCTGAAGCCTCTGACAGTGCTTTGTGGGAAAAGGTGAAAATTTAAGAACTGTTTAAGAGGAAATATCAATAACCTCCATTGTGTAGAGAAATCCTCTGCAACTGCAATTTAGTTATCACTTTAGTTTGTTTAGCACAGAATAAGGATTTTTCTTGACCAGACATTTTGAAGATTTAGATACTCTAGCATTATGCCTTGGAATCTTAATGTGTTGCAGTAATATTTCCAAGTATTGTATTAACTCGTCCACAAAAATGTTCCTATGCATGCTCTTAACCTGAGACGGATGCTGTGGTTTAGCTCATTTTTCATACTGTGGCTGAAAGAGTAGATTATCTCTCTAGCTTACACACAAATTAATATGAATCAGTGGTGTGCAGAAAGTTGCTAGGCTGAGAACATTGGATTCATTGTGTGTAGTCTCACAAGTTTATTTTATCTTCTTTTTCTGCACGTGGAGAAAATACATGCTGCAATACTGATTATTTAAATTAGCATTAAAATGTACCATGTGTGGGGATTTTTGTTTTTGTTTTTTTGTTTTGGTTTTTTTCCAATGGCAAAAAATTGTGTCAAGCTTGTTTGGCTGCAGGTGTAGACCGAATAGGTGAGTAGGGAACAAAGATGTCAGTTTTGGAGAATACTATTTTCTATACTTTAATGTATAGAAAGTAGACTTTTCAGTAGAATCCAGAGAAACAGAATGGTACTGCAATGCATGAATTCAAATATATTCCCTGCACATCAGTGCAAAAATCCCAACTGCAGTATCAGCTTCTTCTAGTCTGTCCCGCCTACCCGTCACAAAACTTTTAAAAGAAATTTAAGCTCAAAATACAGAATAATATAATTTATTATCACAGCTGAGCTTGACACGATGATTCCTTGCATAATTGATGTTTTTTCAACACTAATTTAAAGAATATATCAAATAATGTAGGAAAATAATCTAAAATGAATTAGTATGCCAACTGTTAAAACAATACTATTTAATAATACTGCATATGAAGTTCAAAAATTTAAACCTGCTCTTTTGCATTCTTTAGAGATTCTGTAGGTTTATTTTAGATTCTGTACTGCTTTTAGTTTGTGTGTTTTTAAAGAGGGATCCCAAACTTGAGGCAGATGATGGAGTATTCAAAAATAGATATGAGATGAAAGTGTTTTCTCAAGTTTATATAACTGCCTTATTTAATATTTATAAGACTTTTTTCCTGATGAAAATATATACAAGGTTGTTTTTTTATTCCCTGAAAATGCAAACCTAATGGCAATCATCTTTTATCCTATTAGAAATACAAACTGGCAGATAAAGTTCCAGAGGTGGAGGACAAGCATGTGTTTTTTTTAAGCTATGAACGGCTTTAGCACAGTATGTTATAGATAAAAAAGTGTGAGTTCAAAATAAATTGAACAGCTTGGCTGAGTCATAGAAATATTGATTAGAAGGACCTTCAAGAGGCATCAGCTCTCCAAAATGCTGCCCAAAGTAGAACTAATGCCAACAATAAATCAGATAAACTGTAGCTTTGTTTAGCTAGTCCTGAAAACTCACGAGAATGGAGATTTCACAACAATCTGTGTATACTGTTTCAGTTCTCCCTTAAGGTAAAACTTGAATCTCCTAAACTGCCCCTTATATATTTTCTGCCACAGTAAGAAAACTTTAGCTTCATGATTTTTTTAACAATTCTTGAAGTAGTTATGTTCTGCTATTAGATAATACCTGAGCTTCCTCTTTGTCAGAGTAAATAAGCCTTGCTACCTGTGTTAGTGTAGTTCATGTGCTTTAAGCCTCTGACTAACCTACAAATCATCTATAGTATTTATCAATATCTCACTTGAAGTGGAAGACCAGCCACTGGGCTTAATATTGCAGATATTAATATTACTCACCAACTGAGTAATAATTTCACATGATCATCTGCCACCACTTCTAATGTAATTGAGTATATAGTTTGTTTTATTCATGATGAGAACAAATTACTAATCCGTAGTGCAGAACTTTGTACTTCTATTTGTTGAGGTTCTATTTGTTTTGAGCTTTCTGTTGGCCTGACACGCAACTTTGTTAGGTGTCTGGATTGAAGCTGTGGTATTCATTGTGTCAGCTACCTCTCCTAGTTTTGTATAATCCATAAATTTACTGGGATTTCATTCTGTCTCACTATCAAGGCTGAGGATGAAAATATTAAATAACATAAGACCCCATATTGACTTCCTACTGCCAGCTTATTACTGGTCATTAGTTAAATACGAAGCCATTGATTCCTACACTTTGAGCACATTTGCCAGGCCGATTTTGAATCTATTCATTCAGTTTGTAGTTTTTCATCTTCCAAAAGACACTGCTGCAAGAGAAAGCATCAAAAACCTTGCTGACGTTGAGCACTGTTACATCAAGCAGTGTTACATCTACCATTCGTCCATGTAGCCAGTCACCTTGTCATAGAAAACAATCAGATTGATTATAAATAATTCACCTTTGGTAAATCTATTGGTAAATACGCCGGTCAAAGGAGCAAATGTTTATATTAACCTTGTAACTGTCATTGTCTAGTAGTTGTTACATTCTTGTTAGTGACAAGGGAAAACATCACATATAGAGTCAAGACTTTACTACTAGCCTAATTAAAATCTTAACTTACTAATCAAAATCTAAACAACTATTAATAGTTTATTTACAATAATGCATTCCTAGTCCAAATTAATACAGGAAAGTCTTATTAATAATATACTTTTTTAATATAAGAAACTATATTAATATCCAGTCCTTTTCTCCGGTATTGTGCTCCCCCTTTCAATGCCTCTCTGGTTCTAAAGTCAAAAGCACCAGACTTCATCAGGAGAATCAGAAGTGGGGGACATTTACAGCAAGCCTTTTGTATCCTCAGGGGATTTCTTCCTCAGTGTTGTGGTTGATCTTTTGGCTCATCTTGATGATTTTCCTGCATCTCTTTCTCATTGTTTCCCAACTTCAATTAAGTTAAATAGCTACTATTTGTTGCATAACACCGAGGTTTGTCAGATCTTTACTATGTAGACATTGGAAGTTAGGTCAGAAAATTACCACTTAACCTCCAGATGACTGTTAAAAAGAGGTAAACCATCTCCAGCCAAAGCTAGACCAGGGAGGGTTGAACACTGCACTGTCAGGCTAGTACATAGCTGGCAAGCAGCCTCTAACTAAGAAGAGCAAAAGTTACTGGATTACATGTTGGCATTTTTTGTCAGGATTGTCATACCTAAAAGAATGGAAATATTGATGACTATTTGTAAAATAATGTTTCTTATTATTACATCATTTTTTTTTCTTAGCTTGGGAGCAACAGTACAGTTCTCCTGCGATGAGGATTATGTGCTACAAGGTTCAAAAACTATCACCTGTCAGAGGATAGCTGAAGTTTTTGCTGCATGGAGTGATCATAGACCTGTGTGTAAAGGTAAGGAGGATTTTTACCCTTACAGTGATTAATTCATTTCAGATCTAGCTATTATTTGATAACCAGTCCTATTAAATTAATATTTTGTAAGTACTTGAAGTCTTAATCCTAGCGTTCTCACTTTCTTAGCAAAGAAGGTCCTGCCTATACTGTTTTTTAATATGAACTTCGTCTTTATTTCAATATGCTTGCTTTACTTGGGAATTTACATTTTTGAAGTTTGATCCATAATGAGCTGATGAAAATCTATCACATGCTAAATATTAAGGCTCACTAGGACAGATTTCAAAGTTGCAGTGATTCCATATGCAATCAATAGTTGATGAAGCAACTTAATTACATATTTACTAAGCAGATGAGAAACACTTGAATTTAAGGACTGGTAAAGTAAGTCTATGCATAGTTTTGACCCTGACCAAATTGGTAAAGGCAAAATATATTGAAAGATGGAAAAGACAAGAAGTACAAAGTCATTCGATACCCAAATGCTATGGCAAGTAGTATGAGTGGAAGGAATGGAAGTATTACTGTATGTATAATGTATATATTAGTATATATAAAAAAAACTAGTATGTATATATACAAGTAAATTGGTTTAACAATAAATTTGGTATGGGAAACAGAAGGGATATTTATCATGTAATTCAAGGCTATGGGTATTCACACTAATGCTGAGTGAGAACTCTGAGATGTTTCTGAACAGCGGAAGAGGGAAAAAAATCTGAGGGTGATATCCAGATGGTGCATAGCAGAAATCCACGAAAGCTGAATTACATGGGTAATTTTCTTTTTTTTTTTCCCTATTAAAATACTAGGGCAGTCTAAATCGGACTTGCTGTGGATAACAATGAAGCCCTAGATATAGGTTGGAATAATCAGCTACTCAAACCTGACATGAAGAAAAACATAGTATGTGTTACAGCTGCAGAAATAGGTTTACAATCAATCATGACAGTATATGTTTTAATAGTAGAATATCATATAAAGAAGTAAAAAGATTGGTTGTAAACATATAAATAGACATAATATTAACATTTCATATCCTACTACTGTATGCTATACGTAAGTATAATTACTAGAAATTGCTAAAAAGATGCAGAATTAATCATGTAATGCACATAAATAGAACATTTATTTACAGTAAAGCTAGTAAGGCTTTATCAAGTAGAGTGTCTCAGCATAGTCACACAACCTAAATTAGGTAACTATCTTAGGATGGTAGTCTCCTAATCTTCAAAAGTAACTAATTGGTTGTTACATATTTGTATAAGCGTGTTTGCACATGCTGTTGAACAGTGTGATAGTATCTATTAGTGTTATCTGTGGATTGCTCACTGGAGGAGGTTGTCAGACAGAACTGATTAAATCAAGGATCTTGTCTCCCACCTTAAGTGCCTAAAGCCAGACAATGTGAGTGCCCCTGATTTTCTCCATTGTAGAAATTAAGTTTCAAGAAAGGTGTGGGCCAGTGAGAATAGAACAGAAGAAAATATTAAGGAGGATCAAAATTCTGTAAGATACAACTTAATGTAAACAAACAGGAAAGAAACTGGCTGCTTGGATCTAGAGGAAGATTTCAGTGAAAGAAGAGGGGCTACAGTTATGCAAAGGAAGATTTATGGTTGGACACTAGCAAAACCTTCCAAAGTAAAGAATATTGTAGTATGTGAGTGGAAGTTTTCAAGACAATGTGAGATATACATATATCAACGAGAGTTTACTTGCTTGTAATCTCATCTTGAGCTGGGGTAATGGACTAAATATCTTTTCACAGTCCTTCCTGTCTCTATTTTCTATGTTTTAAAAATGAAGTAACACTCATATTTCAAAACTGACTCATAAAAAATAAAAGTCATCATTAAATTCACATGTAACTGTGGCTGTCTGACAGGATTCATACAGTTCTTGTATGATAACCATGATAATATGACATTCTCAAGATTCTTGGCTTTCATATTCCACATAAATAGTAACCTAAATGGTACCTATACTGCAAATTCTGCTATCCTTTGTGTTATGCATTTGAAAATACAGTTTAGTAATCTGTCATTGAAAAGAGAGAACATTCTTCAATTAACATTTTATATATCAATATCACACACATTGTCAAGGTTTTTAAACAGTATCTGTCTTAACAAAGTATTGTCACTAGTATTGTGATAATCACAGAATCATAGAATGTTAGGCGTTGGAAGGGACCTAGAAAGCTCATCCAGACTATCCAGAGCAGGATCACCTAGATGAGATCACACAGGAATAGGTCCAGGCAGGTTTTGAGTGTGTCCAGAGAAAGAGACTCCACAACCCACCTTGGCAGCCTGTTCCAGTCTTCTGTCACCCTCACTGAGATAACTGAGATGCATGCATAGCTACTTGCAAGGTTAGAAAGGCAGCTCAGTAGTTTTTGGGAACTATGGCCTTCAAGCATGAATGGTTGTGAAATATGTCGCTTTTCACTTTCATATAAGTTTTGAATTCTGAATAGTGGTTAGGTATCGAAGTACTTTAAGTATCAAAGGGTAACCACACTCTTCAGTCTATTTTTTATTTTTTTTAACCAGCATTTTTAGAACTACCATTCTATAATGATTTACAAATCATGTTTGCAAGAATGTGTCCAATGATAAAGTTAGTATTAATACTGAATTGGAAAAAGAAAACAATAAATCCATTGGAATCTAGAAGTTCTGATAAATTTCTACCTAATTTGTGAAACTTCAGAATGTGTATTAACTAAATATCCAAAACTACCATTATTCACTGGTAGAACATGTGATTCACAACCAAAAGGACAGTGTTTTACTTCTTTACTCTTACCAACTTCATAGAACTAGCTAATTCTGCTTAAAAATCAGAGGACCAATATTAAGAAATTTATGAGGGTTGATACAATGCCATATAGCGAAAAGCAAAACAGATGGTATAGATATTACAGTTTGTCAAATATGAAATGCTTTAGAGTGTCATTAGTTGCATTAAATTACTGATTTAAATACCTTTGGTGTGCTATAATTTTGGTTCTTTTAATTAACAAGATGTTTCAGTTAGACTCTTAGACATACTAAAGCTGGAATATAAACATTTTTTCTAGACTAGTAATTATATTTCTCTAAGATTCATGCACAGAACATACAATAAACATTTTGAAAGAATTTTGCTTAAGTAGTATAAATATTACATGGTAACATGAAGAAAAAAATCTGCAAAAATATGTGTGCATCTGCTTCTATAACTTGCATGTTTATGTACAAAACATTTGGGCAAACAAATTAGGCAATCATGCAAAAGTGTTTTTTTATGCAAGATATTATACTTTCTTGTGAACTGATGTAGATTTGCAGAGGGCACAGGAGGTATATTAGATACATCACCTGTTATTTTTTTAAAATATCAAAGTGCTGCTTTTTATTATGTGATGTTCCTATCCAACATTATAACTCGTGATTGTTTTCATTCACTTATAAAAATTACATTGTGTAAACACCAAAATCCCACGATAATATCCCATTTTTCAAAAACGACATGTGAATATCAATAATTATTTACATTTATGTAGTGCAATTAGACAGAGTTCTAAACAGGAACTGTGTCTGTTAGATACATTTGATTCATCTTGATAGATCCTTACTACTTGCTCTCATAGGGTGTATGAGTGCTTGAGTATAACTACCTGCCAAAAATGAAAGATTAGCTCTTTTCAGGAGTTATCATGTAACACCAGCTGGAACTGGCATAAGATCGTATTCATGAAAGTGAATCTGGAATAAGTCTGAAGAGTTTCTACAGGAGATATATAAGAAGACTCTGAGAAAAGAAACTGGCACATCACTTCCAATATATAAGCAAATACTCTATATTATCAACAACTTTTAAATCTTGAGACTAGTTTCCAGGAAAATGCTACTCTGGAGGTCTGGCTGATCTTGGAACCTTTTGACTTCTACAAGAGACCATGAGAAAATTGTAAAGTAATACCAGATTCTCTGATAAGATTTAATTGAAGTTGAATTATCTTATAGTTTACAAACAATTATCCTTTCTCTTCAGTATTTAAAACCCTCAAATATATATATATATATATATATATATTATAATTTTTATCTCCCATTACCCTAACAAAGTAGCAACTGTTCAAGTAGATGGATCTGGTGAAGAAATATGGGAGAAAATCAAAGCATGTGCTCCATTGTGATTTATAGACAAGGTATATTGAAAAGAAGTTAGAATTTGGAGCTATGAGGACAGTACAGCTATATGGTGTAGGTAAGCAGACAAATTAACTTCAGCAGCAGCTGAGAATTAACTCCTCACTTTATGCATTTTATCGAAATTTTAAAGTGGATTCATCCTCTCAGGCACTTGTTTCATCTGGACTTGTTCAAGATCAATGTATCATGAAAGCCTAAAATTCTACTGGAGGTTTTAAATTTTGTTCCATTTTAATTGGCCTCATGCAAATCTTGTAGCATACTATTGTTATAACACAGCAGAGCAAAAAATGTCTTCCAATCCTTCCTGAGGAGAAAAAAAAAAAGACATGAGAATATTTGCCCAGACATTTATTACATGTTGAGTTACACTTGAAATGCATTTGAAAGATTAAAATTTCTACAGTTGTTTTTTTCTTATCCCAATAAATGCATGTGGCTGTAATAACAGGATTACTTACCTCAACTTCTCTGTGACTTCACTCAGGAGAGAAAGTTTAAACACTTTAGGACTGAGACCCTAATTATTTATCTGCAACAGGATTCAATATTCCCTTACAGGACAATGCCATTATTACAAAGTCAACTTGCTTAAGCAGAAACAATTCTATACTTTATGGAACTATTTGTCAGTTGATAAATCTCTTCCCCTAGTTATGTTTCAGGAAATGAAACAGATAGATCTATTCATGGTTGGTTGATTAGCCCTTTTATTTTCATGCTTGCTGCTCCTGTTTTCTGCTTGCTTGTTTCTTAGACCTTGTGAAACATTTATGAATGCTGTCTTTATAAGTCTGCTGGCAAGTAAGCAACAAATTCAGCAACAAGTATAATATTTTGGAAAAGCTAATTTAATATGTAGAAAGAAAAAGTGTTTTTGAAATAATTCTTTGTATCTGAGAGAATTAACACAGAGACACAATTTATGGTTTAAATTATGATCATCTACTTAATAGGCAGACTAAAAAGTAATTTGGATTATTTGTAGGAAAAAACAAATAACACTAAATATTTTAATTGGATTCTGAAAAATTTATAACACAGGGTATTTTGCTTTATATTACTGTTTTGTCAGTTCATTTCACTGACAAATGTTTTTTAAAACAACAATGAATTCATTGACTCATCTTTCATTTGATAGATTGAAAACATCAGTTTGCTTAACATGGATATGAAAGCAGAATGTATATTATGAATTTAGATCTTGCCTTTATAAAAACCTTTACTTGTCATTTTTTAAAAATCCACGTTTTCCTCACTCCTGTCCAAACGAAGATATATATCTGTTGCTGACTAGCAATGTAAATGTATATGTATGTACTCACATATAAAATTAATGAAGTCATCATAAACAGGGCTGAAAGTGATCCTAACAGGTCAGCACTAGTTCTTTACTCCAGTTGTGTTTTTCCCAGAAAACGTTTGCCTAACATTATTTCCAAGGAAAGTATTCTTAGATCCCACCCAAGCACTCCAGTCCTTCACTAGCCTTGCAAATAGAAAAATTTTTCTAATTCAAATGTGAGCTCTTGTTGCTGTGCTTAAATAACTTATTTCAATAGGTACTTCTGTATAAAGAAGAGGTTATTTAATTAGTCTTTCCAATGATTTATTTTCTACTCTAAGAATACTGTTCTTATTTAAACTAACCAACAGCTGTTCAGTCAGTCCTTCCTCATGGGTGATATTTACAGATATCTAGCCTTTTCCATCATTTTCCCAATGGGTCTATATATTTCTTAAAATATAGCTTCTAAAAGTGTGGTTAGTATTTTAGAAGGGGCTTTCCCTGTAGTCAGTAGAGGAATTATTTCTCACATTTTCACACATTTTTTTCTACCTGTAATTACATGCATACCTTCCAGTTTGATTGTCTTTTCACAGCTATAGGATATTTTTTGCTCAGGTTCTGTTTCTGAGCTACTGCATCCACTGAAGACTTGCTGCCAAGCCAAATTACTACTTCTACTGTATTTGTGAATAGCTTATCCCTACTTTTGTGCTTTGTCCTGTATTTGTCTCTACTGAATTGCATTCTATTGTAGTGTAATATCTTCAGTTTCTCATTTTAATTTCATTTGCTTATGTATTAACAGTCCTTCCCAGCTCTGTTTTAATTGTAGTTTTAATAAGTATGCTCTTCATTCTGCTGTCCAGATTGCTAATGAAAATACTGAATGAACCTGACCTAGGACAAACATCTGTGGAACTCCATTCAGTTGTTCTTTCTTTTTGACACTGAGACACTGATAAAGAATCAGAGAAGTCTAGGCTCAAAAGGACATCAAGAAATCATCTGGAGATGATTAAAGCAAGGTCTTAGATTAGTTAATCTGTGGCTGTCTCAAAACAAGTCCTCACTTCTTCCATTAAGGGAGATTCTACTACTTCTTTCAGTAATCTATTCCAACGTTTAGCAGTTCTTCTGAAGGAGAATTTTCTTTTATATCCAGATGGAATTTCTTCTGAAGAAACTTGTGCCTATTACCTTTTACTCTCTGTGCATCCCTGTGAAAGCAGTATTTCTATTTTCTGAAACTACATTTTATACAGCAAAGGACTACTGTGATTAGATCCTTCCTTGAGGGTCCTGATCTCCAGTGCAAACAAACCCAGTTCCTTCAATCTTTTCTGATCTGTCAAGTTCTTCAGTTTTCTTGGTGATCTTCCACTGGATCCTTTGCAGTTTCTCAGTGTCTTTCTTGTGTGTTCTATATGTGGCCTAATAAATACTGCGTGGGGCTGAATAATCACACTGTTTCAGCTGCTGGCTTTATTCTTACTGATACAGCCTAGGACAGTTTGTCTGCTTTGCTGGTAAGGCACATGGCTATATTTTGTTTAGCTTCCTGTTCACCAAGGCCCTTGGCTCCAGTGCTCACATACCAGGGTCAGCTCTCCATTCCCATGCAGGCCTCAGCTCCATTTATATACTATTGGCTGCTGCTGACTCATAGTCAAACAAAAACAACCCCAGACATTGAGACAATGACAACAGCAGGGGTGGAGCTACCTCTGAAAGGATTCCTTCTAAGCCCCCATCTCAGGTGTTGCTAGGTGTCACACTGGCTCCTGCAGGCCTCAGCACCTTTGTCTCAGGCTGTATGTCTGGTTACAGGCTGTCAATATTTCTGTGGGAGGTAGGTATAACTGCCACATACATTCAGCTGAGGTTTGATTGTCGAGGAATCAACAGTAAAACTTTTATTGGCTTCAGTGAACTATGGATTTAGCGTCTTAAAAATGTCATTCACAAGCAGAAAGGACACAGTTTATGTCCTTTGTGTTATTTGTGATGCGAGATGCAAGCTACAGTAAATAAGGATATCTGTTTTTATTTAAGATATGCTACTGTGAATAACCATACAGACTGTGATTTGTAAATGAAAGCTATCCATAGTCTTTAAAAATAGAAAACACTATTTTGTGTAAGTCTAACTTTTACAAGTTTTCTTTAAAGTTTGACATGACATACACCACTAGACAGATACAAAAAATACACCGTGATAAAAGTTCTTCATGTTCTACTATATAAGCTTGCTCTTGTCTTTTACAACATTAGTGATAGTCATAAGTTACTTCTTGAATTGTATTTAAAATGTTTTCTCTTACTGTAGTTACTCCTTTTATATGAAAAACATTTTTTTTTTTACTAAAGTTATAGGCTTGGACAGAAAAGAAATTCTATTTTGCTTTGTAAGAATATCTAAGTGTGAATATTCTGTTATCATATATGAGGTGCTTCTGGTTTTGATCAATGGTATTTTAACCCTTCATATATTGATAAATGTTAGTTAGAGCTTAAGATAGCATCTGCTAAATGTTTTTTGTTCATGAATTAAAAGGTGAACTTCCTTTTCACAGTCAAGACTTGTGGATCCAATCTTCAGGGACCTGGAGGCACTTTCACATCACCCAATTTTCCATTCCAGTATGACAGCAATGCTCAATGTGTGTGGGTCATCACAGCTATCAATACTAATAAGGTAAATTAAAAATTTTGGCTTTACTTGGAAAAAAAAACCCAAAACAAAACAACAAAACACAAAGCATATGTAGACTTTGACATTTTTTCCCTAATATGATTTATCTCTACAGTCCAGCTGCTGTACTTTGTGCATTGCAGACATTTCTAAGTAATGGCTAATCCTAGATGGGTATGGACAGTTGCTAAAACGTATTGTTTTCCTCAAAACTCTTTTGCTGTTTGTATGCCAAATATATGCTATTGTGTTTTTATGTGATTCTCTAAGTGAATTCCCAGAAGCAGCTACTCAATGGTATGAAGCAATGACATGGGTACACTAATAACTGTGTTATAATCAGTAAAACTGTTTTGTATATTAGACAGTTAATATGATGTTTGGCCTTAGACTATGTGAGAAGTAACTGGTGTTCCTGAATTCACTTTCACTTCCTGAAGGACTGCTCTAATGATACATAATTTATTTCATTGTCCGAACAACTATATTAAAAACTCTTATAATTTATACCTACACTTTCGTGCCAGATGAGTCAAACTAGAGCAATAAAACTCAATTGTAACACCAGTTGTCTTTAAATTCAAGAGTTAGGCACCTGGTAGCAATGGTTATATTCTATTTCCAGGCTTGTCATTTTATCTGAACAGAGTATATTGGAATCGTAATAAACCAAAAATTAGCTGTACAGCTGAGGAATGTTTTACAAAGGATTATCAATATCTTTGTTTACTGGTAGAGGGGTGTTGTAAAACCACTGCAAGTATCCATCTTTTCCCTCTTTCACCCCCCCNCAAGACAAGGGGTATATTCTACCTCCTAGTTTCTGTCTTACGTTGCCATCTGCATCACACTTCATTGACTGATCAGAGAGGCCTCGAAGGCCTGCACCTCCACACCTGAGTGAAGACTCAGTAAAAACTTGATTACATTTCANCAGAAAAGAAATTCTATTTTGCTTTGTAAGAATATCTAAGTGTGAATATTCTGTTATCATATATGAGGTGCTTCTGGTTTTGATCAATGGTATTTTAACCCTTCATATATTGATAAATGTTAGTTAGAGCTTAAGATAGCATCTGCTAAATGTTTTTTGTTCATGAATTAAAAGGTGAACTTCCTTTTCACAGTCAAGACTTGTGGATCCAATCTTCAGGGACCTGGAGGCACTTTCACATCACCCAATTTTCCATTCCAGTATGACAGCAATGCTCAATGTGTGTGGGTCATCACAGCTATCAATACTAATAAGGTAAATTAAAAATTTTGGCTTTACTTGGAAAAAAAAACCCAAAACAAAACAACAAAACACAAAGCATATGTAGACTTTGACATTTTTTCCCTAATATGATTTATCTCTACAGTCCAGCTGCTGTACTTTGTGCATTGCAGACATTTCTAAGTAATGGCTAATCCTAGATGGGTATGGACAGTTGCTAAAACGTATTGTTTTCCTCAAAACTCTTTTGCTGTTTGTATGCCAAATATATGCTATTGTGTTTTTATGTGATTCTCTAAGTGAATTCCCAGAAGCAGCTACTCAATGGTATGAAGCAATGACATGGGTACACTAATAACTGTGTTATAATCAGTAAAACTGTTTTGTATATTAGACAGTTAATATGATGTTTGGCCTTAGACTATGTGAGAAGTAACTGGTGTTCCTGAATTCACTTTCACTTCCTGAAGGACTGCTCTAATGATACATAATTTATTTCATTGTCCGAACAACTATATTAAAAACTCTTATAATTTATACCTACACTTTCGTGCCAGATGAGTCAAACTAGAGCAATAAAACTCAATTGTAACACCAGTTGTCTTTAAATTCAAGAGTTAGGCACCTGGTAGCAATGGTTATATTCTATTTCCAGGCTTGTCATTTTATCTGAACAGAGTGTATTGGAATCGTAATAAACCAAAAATTAGCTGTACAGCTGAGGAATGTTTTACAAAGGATTATCAATATCTTTGTTTACTGGTAGAGGGGTGTTGTAAAACCACTGCAAGTATCCATCTTTTCCCTCTTTCACCCCCCCGACCGTTACTGTGTTTGTCTGTAAGCTCTCAGCGCGGGATGCGGGGGGAGGGTAGCCCTCTCCACCGACTAAGCCGCGCGGGCAGGAGCCCAGCGGCTGCGACGGGTCGGCACGGCAACACGCATCCGGCCCTGGCGGTGCCGGCTCGGCGCGGATAAAGCGGTGACGCAGCCCCCACACAGCAACAGTGTGGAAGACGGAAGTGTGAAGGGCGCGCCAGGGGGAACATTTCGCGCCACAAGGAGCCCTGGGAACACTCGACCGCGAGAGTTCCTCCATCTTGGCTGGGGCATGCCCCGGGCTGCTGGATCATCGGTTTTGTCTGCTGTCCACCACCACTCTGGTTTCCTTCATACACCATCCCAGACCAGCTGATATTTTCTATACTTGATATTAGGAAAAAGTTCCAACACTGGAATAGGTTGCCAGGGAGGTGGTTGAGGCCCCTGGAGGCATTTGAATCCCTGGAGGCATTCAAGGTGAGGCTTGACAGGGCTCTGGGCAACCTGATCTAGATGGGGATG